>JANSVA010000218.1:5807076-5824393 GCA_025504915.1 Erythroxylum reticulatum | reverse complement strand
TTAAGGTTACAGTTTAAGTTTGTAGATGGTATAATGTCGTGGAAGAGTGTCAAGTAGACACATGTGATTTCCTTGACTATACATACAGAG
Organism: Erythroxylum reticulatum; assembly: GCA_025504915.1. Lineage (NCBI taxonomy): Eukaryota > Viridiplantae > Streptophyta > Magnoliopsida > Malpighiales > Erythroxylaceae > Erythroxylum > Erythroxylum reticulatum. The sequence goes on along the minus strand of JANSVA010000218.1, from coordinate 5,824,303 downwards.
TGCATATTATGGGGCTGCTTCATAAACGGTTTAGCTCAGAAACTTAATTTTTGAGTTGTTTGTGGTTGATTCAGTAACTAGACCTAGTCAGTTATACTATGATAATCTTGTTGCTATGTTGTTTAGCAACAATAAGAACATCACAGGGTCTATACATTTGAAGGTCAAATTCTTGACCACAAAGGAGTTGATACAAAAAGGTAACATTCAGGTTTGGAGCATTTAAGGATTAAGTAATTATAAGTCGATTCTTTAACTAAAGGACTTCACACACTTATGTTTGAAACACAAGTATATAGTACGGGTGTTTTAAAGTCCTTAGACACTATTAGTTAGATGATTATGTTTATTCCATGTACATTTGTACATTTATACGTTTTGATGTATTATGATGGCATGATGGTTCATTAATAAAGATGATCATTGTTTATTCTCAGTAATACGTGTTATCATACATGATCATAATATGTATGAAAGTCTTAAGATTTGTGGTCATTGGGCATAAATATAGATTGACCTAGAGAAAATGTCATTTAAACACATACAATTTTATATGGATATCCATAAAGTTTGACATGACATAGGGAGATACAAGTTTTTAATCTCATAAAGGTTCTATAATGCAGGTTAGCATTCAGTAAGAGAATATAAATGTTTTCTCTAATGTTGTTTAGCATTTGGTGAGAGGAAACAAGTTTTCTCTAATTTTGTTTATCATTGGTGAGAGAAAATAAGATTTCTCTAATTCAGATTAGCATAAAGTTGAATCAATCGAGACCTACAAACGAAAATGATATAATTTAGATCATACAGGTATCATCCTAGTTTGTCACATTCTATTTTTCCATTCATGTTAGTGAGGTATTAGGTATACGTGATTATATTAGATCTATGTCGCACATGACACATGCATTTTATACTTTTTGGTATCGAAAGCCTTACAGGACGGAATGACAGACTTTCGTTATCTTTATATCAAATGTTTTATTTTTAAACTTAGTTGACTAATATAATAGTGTAGCTTAACCGAGTTTTTAAACTATTTTCAACTTGAGTCATTACCGCCATTAAGTATTGCCCAAGAGGGAGAATGTTGGATATTTTTTACTTTTCCCATAAAGTTGGATAATATTTAATTGCAATTTTTTGGTTTTTTTAAATAACTTATCGGTTAAGTTATATAATTTGATCCGGATAAAGATAATAAAGTGACTCAATAAATTATCTAAATCAATGGATCGAAGTCATGGTGAAAAATAGATCCTAACCAGTGTGGATGGGACTCATATTGGGCATGTGATATGGAAGCCCAATATAAAAGCTATATATAAAGGTTAAGGTCTCCTGCAGTTGCTTATATTATTCGTAAGCATCAAGATTCTTTGACCCATTAAAAGAACTTAAGTTTTGAGATAAATGTAGAAAGACGTTGACCGCGTCTAGGTGAGCGGTTCTGGGTGAAGACAATGGTAGATTCATACTCGTTTCAGCTTCGGAAAGCTCGTTTGAAATTATAGAATTGAAATAAGATATTTTTCATATTTTTCGTTTATTATCTTTTTACGTTTGATCTGAAATGCGTAGCTTAGATATCATTATGTGTTAAATAGACTAAATATTGTGTTAACAACAACTTGCTTCCTCAGAACTCAAGTTGCCGCTGTGCTTGTTTGTCGAGCGTAAGTAGACTTCATTAACTTAATTAAGAGGTTGCTTTTGTGTGGATTGCCTGAAAACTTAGAATTTAGTTTAAGCAACTGTGGCTGAGGCCAACACTACTATCGAGTTAATGTCAATTAACTAGTTTAATGGCAGTAGGAATAGGAAGAACATATGTTGGTATCGGCAAAGTCATGCATCTCAAAGCCTTCATGTCCTATGTAAGTTTGACCCCGCAGAGTGAAGGTAGTATTTATTAATAAAATATTTACAAATCATATTACACTCAAGGTTAAGACGCATAAAAAACTGTTTCTTATGCGTTACTTTTCAAATTATTAAGACTAAAAAAATCAAATCAAAGTACGATAATATTAAGATTTTACATAATTAAAAACAAGAATTAGAATTGATTTAAATAACAAGAATATGATTATAGTCTAATCTTAAAGTTTTAAATTAAAATATGGGTTATATTTGTATCTCTTTCAAAATATAATGGTTGTAAGAATTTTATGAATTAACGCCAGATAAATAAAGTATAAATAAAGTTATAAACTTTCTTATCATCAGGACAGTCCCCTCGTTTCACCGAGTGTAGTGGGTTCTTGCAGGTTGTATTCATGGCACGCCATAAGTTGCCGTACGAGGCTGGCAGTGTTAGCTGTGTTGTTGCACTACACAATCCTTGTCAACGTAAGCAAGACATAATTATTGTTACGACAAGTTTTGTCTTTAGACCTCACAAGCATCGGGATCTAAACATCGGAGGGAGACATTTGTGTGTAAACCACTTAACAATGCTATCCACTCTACCACAGTCGGCAGAACCCAGATTACGAAAAGAAACCAATCAGTGGAATACATAAAACATTGCTAACACTTGTGGGGGTGAATGCTCCTCTTTGCTAATCGTAATGATCTGCCCACTTCCATGGAAACTCCATCTTTAAAGGATTTACCTTTTCACTTTTTATTTAAGACAACGCGTGTTCTGAACTTTGTTCATATCATCATCAACATTTAAAATCAATTTCTATTGCGTACAAAAAAGTCGCTGTAATTAAAAGGGTCAGTTGAAGTGAGAATTGTAGAAAATAAAAAGTATTTATTTCTTTGCTTGCTTCTCTTTTGAGGTATAACCATATCAAAATGAATGAATCTATCATCCAATAAAGAATATTATACATAATATATATCAATTTTCTATTTAATGAGTTCTTTTTTAATAATTTTTCCTTATCTTTTTTGTAAATGCTTTAAATACAAAAGGTCATTTTTCTTTCTTTCGAATTTTTTTCATTTTCTTAAATATATCAAAAAGGGTTAATGGTTTATCAATATATTAACTGGTTAAGTCTTTTTGTTACCTAATCTACAAATGCATTCCAAACCTATTGTTTTTTTTTTCCGAAAAGCATGTAAAAATTTTTGTTCTTAATATTCAAACATCAAAGACATAAATCATGAATCATACATAAGTCATTTATGCTCATTCAGATCTTGAACATAATAATAACCACATAGATGAAGCGAATAAATCACTTACCTTAAATGGAATTGATCATGATGTAGAGAGTTTTCAACGATCACAAACTAGTTTCTCTCTCTTAATCATTTCTTTGTATGATAGCTTAATGGATAGCCCAATGTGCAATTATGCTCGTTCTGTATTTTTTTTGTCTGTACTTCATTAGGGTAAAGAGATGACTAGTTTATATACATTTCTCTATTTACATTAAATCTTGTAAGTCTATCAAGTATTAAATTAACAATTAAGATTTAATATATACTATTAAAATAGGAAAATCATAAACTAAGTTTAATATGGGCTTACAGAAATTATGAGTCATAACATTAGGCCATATTTCTTACATTCTACCACTTGACTAGATGTTTCACATTACATTAAATAGTATAACACAAGGCTAGCAAAAATTAAATCTTATAAACTGTTAACATCATAAATACCTTAATGCAACAAATCACATAATGTGGGTTATGGCAGTCATATACAATATAGTCGTATACTCCCTTCCATATACCATTATATTAAGAACTTGTTATGTTTAGGTCCATAAGTTGTATATAAACAAAATACAATCCATGTATTTTTTATGAAAATATATACAAATTTTTTATTCAAATAATCACGTATACATAAATATAACAAATAAGAAGTATAAAATTAAAAAACATATTATTATTGAGCTCAAAAGGGCTAAAACATCATCATCAAACATTAGTATCAATCATCAATATGACCAAGGCTTATCCTAAGCACATGTTCTTTGAATGTTTTTGGTTACAAACCCTTAGTTAGAGGATTTGCTACCATAAGATCCATCCTAATATGTTCTATATACACTATTTGTTTTTGAATCTCCTCTTTGATAATAAAATACTTTGATTCTATATGATTTGCGCCTCTGGAGTATATGTCATTTTAGAGAAGAAAACTATTACAAAATTATCACAACAAATTTTCAGTGGCTTGCTTACTATGTCGACAACCCAAGCCCTGAAATAAAGTTCTGCATCCATAATGCATGAATTGTAGCCTCATAACAAGCTACAAATTATGCTTCCGTAATGGATAAAGCAATGATAGATTGTTTGACACTTTTTCATGAGATTGCTCCTTCAGCTAATATGAACAAATAGCCAAACGTTGACTTGCTACTATCAACGCACTTGGCAAAATCTGAATCTGAATATTCAGTCACTTATAAATGATCAAACCTCTTATAAGTGAGCATATAATATCTTAACACTTTCTTTGCAGCTTTCCAAGGCCAGGATTACTTTGATATTTACCCAACATCCCCACTACAAATCTGATATCAGGTCTATCACATGTTTGTAGGTACACTAAACTTCCCACAATAGAAGCATATGGAATTATTTCCGTTTCCTTACGTTTCACATCATTCTTTAGACATTGCATAAGACTAAACTTATCTCCCTCTTGAATAGGGATTGCACATGTTGAGCACTTGCTCATGTTAAATTTCTCAAGAATTTTCTCAATATAGGTTTTTTGAGACAATCCTAATAAACCTTTTGATCTCTTATGGAATGTTGAAATTCTAATCATTTAGGATGCCTCTCTCATATCTTTAATTTCAAAATTCTTAGAAAGAAATTCTTTAGTCTTATGCAACAAACCCAAGTCATTAGCAGCAAACAAAATGTTATTAACGTATAGAACTCGAAATATAAACTTACTCCCACTAATTTTTCGGTAAATATACCGATCAACAGTGATTTCCTCAAAACCGAAGGAAGTAATGATATTATTAAACTTAATATACAATTACCTAGAAGCTTGTTTAAGTCCATATATTGACTTCTTCAATTTACACACCATACTTTCTTTACTTTCAATGGAAAAACCTTCAGGTTAATCCATGTAAACTTTCTCCTCAAGATCCCCATTCAAAATGTTGTTTTCACATCTATCTGATGTAGCTCTAAATCAAATTCAGCCACTAAAGCTAAAATTATCCTTAATGAATCTTTCTTTAAACAGGTGAAAAAGTCTCCTTATAATCAATGTCATCTTTTTAAGTTTAACTTTTGGCAACAAGTCTAGCTTTATATCTTTTAACATTGCCATTCAAGTTGCGTGTGGTCTTAGAGACCCACTTATAACCAACTCGTTTAGAACCTTTGGACAAGTCTATAATATCCCAGACATTGTTTTGAGCCATTAATTTTAACTCTCCTTTCATAGCATTAATTCATCTTTCAGACTTATCATTACCTATGGCTTGTGAAAGTGAAACAGGATCATTATCAATGTCATAATCAAAATCTGAATCTTGCAAATAAATAACATAATCATAAAAAATAGTCGACTTTCTAACCCTGATAGGTTTATTTGGAGCTATACCAATTAGTTCAGATGCTTGAGCTAATGGTAAGTTAGGTTTTTCATGGGGTGTTTCTTCATTATCCAAATTTTGTTTTTGATTATTTGGATCTTCAACAGCAAGAACAACATTTATTGTAGTTGTAAGTTTAAGACCATTTATGGGTAATGGAACATCAACCCTTATTTTATTAATATCCACAACTTGATTTTCAACACTCCCAATAACTTCACCATTCTCTAAAAATTTGGCTTTGGTTATTTCAATAATTATAGAACTATGGTTCGAACAGTAAAACCTACACCCTTTGGATTTCTCTGGGTAACCAATAAAGTAACTACTAACTGTTTGAGAATCCAAATTTCTTTTGTGTGGATTACAGAAATGTGCTTTTGCATGACAATTCTAAACATGCAAATGTCTTAAACTAGATTTCCTTCCAGTCTATAACTCGAAAGGAGTTTTAGGAACTGTCTTGCAAGAAACCCTATTTAATAGATACATAACAATTTTTGAAGTGTAAACATCCACAAACTTTTAAGGTAATGAGGAATTACTCATCATATACCTAACCATATCAATTAATGTTCTATTTCGCCTTTCTGCTACATTGTTTTGTTATGGTGTGCCTGGCATAATATATTGTGCACATCTACCATAACTTTCGAGAAACTTGGCAAACATACTAGGACATTGTCCAGATTCATCATACTTTCTACAATACTTAGCACCTCTATCAAATCTTACAATTTTCACTTTTCTATATAATTGCTTCTGAACCTCCTTTTCAAACACCTCAAGGGTATTTACAGCTTAAAATTTTTCATGCAATAAATAGATATATCCATGCTGTGAAAAATAATCTATAAAGTGATGAAGTAATTTTATCCATTAAAAGACAGAGTGTCAAAAGGTCCATAAATGTTAGTGTCTGTTATTTCAAGAAGCTGACTGCTTCTCGTGACTCCTTTCTTACTATGTTTGGTTTGTTTGTCCTTAATGCATTCCACATATAAGCCAAGATCAGTAGAATATAGATTCAGTAGAATCTCATTCTTTACTAATTTTTCTAACCTTTCTTTGGATATATGACCCAATCATTTATGCCACAAGTAAGCAGAATGTTCATTCGCTAAACTACATTTCATTCCAACATTATGATTAACAATAAATAGGGATTAAAAAACCATCAAGTTTCAATTTATATAAACCATCCATAAGCATTTTATAACTAATAAAGGAATTATTCTTATACAAATTGAAAAAAACATATCCACCCTTAAAGTCATATTCACTAGCATCAAGTCTATGAACAGAAATTAAATTTCTAGAAATTGAAAGTACATAGAGAGTGTTTATTAGATCCAAGTGAAACTCAGTATCTAATGTCAACCTGTAGGTCTTTACACCTTCAACTAGGGCCTTCATTCGATTCCCTATAAATAGAAAGCTACTAGTTGGGCTTATAGTTTGGATTGTAAGAAATCTCTGTATAATATTAAAAACATGAGTAGTGGCACCAGAATCAAACCACCAAGTATTAGAAGGAACTTCAAATAAATTTGATTCAAAGCATACAAAAACATAATATGTACCTTTCTTTGTGAACCAACCCTTACATTTTGGGCAATCTTTCTGATAATGTCCTTCTTTTTGGCAGAAGTGACATTTGTCTAACTTTTGTCCCTTCCTTCACCTTCAATAACTTGTGGAACTTTAGTAGGTTCTTTCTTTTAAAATTCTTGGCCTTTGGGTTGAGTTTCTTTCTAGCTCCTTGACCCACTAGGTTAATGGAATGAACGTTTTGTTTCTTTAATCACACTTCCTCCTGAATAAGCTTACTAGACAATTCATCAATATTCCACCTATCATTTAATGTGTTATAGTTGACGTGGAACGGACCATATTCAGTAGGAAGTGAGTTCATGATAAACAACACTAAGAAGAAGTCTTCCACAACCACACTCAGTGTTTTAAGTCTTCTTATGATATCAGTCATATCAAGAACATATTGCTATGTACTATTTGCCCCATCAAACTTCATGGTTGTGAATTCAGTCATAAGTGTCCTTGCAAGTACCTTATCGGCAAAACAGAACTTATCTTCCATAAGTTTAAGAAAATCTTTAGCATTCTAATTTTCGGTGCTAGGAAGAGTATACTTAACGTTACTGACAATTGTTATTCACGTAAAGTTTAAACATAACCTATTAGACGTTGCCTATGCCTTATGGTGTGCCTTTTCAGCCTCTGTACTAGTACCTTTTTAGTCCTTAATTTCTATCAACTAATAAAATTTTCATAATAGCATTTCATAAAATACACAAATTGTATGACCACACATTCAAAAACTAATCTAGCCACTTTAGTTACTAACAGATTAATTTTAATTGTACTATCATATAATAATGATAATAATAATAATATATTCATAAGATGAAATTAAGATTAAAAATTTGATTATAGGTTAAAAATATCATTAATATGACCAAAACGTGAGAAATCAAAAATTTAAAATCAATTTATTAATCATCAAATCAAAATTGTTATTTCTTTCATTAAAGAAACACAATTCTAGAAGAAATGCGAGCAAATATTCTCATGATTTTAAACGTAGGTTTAGCAAATGCACCAAACATAGAAGCAACAAAAATAGATCAAGAATATGATAGGTCCCAGCCAAAACCTGCTAAAACAAAAGAAAAGAGAAAAGCAAATATGCAGAAACAAATATGAAAAAATTTCTACTTTTAGTGAGAATAAACTAGTAACTTAAGTTGACGGTAAAAAAATTCCCCTAATAAAATTGACAATTGAAACGTTTAAATACAAAGTTTGTAGCAACCACCTTAGTCCTAACTATAAGGAATTCTAAATACTAAAGGTACTACACTAACGACTAATGGGTAACATGACCCACTAAACAACTAGATTGATCGAATCACAAGCAACAAATTGAAGAAAAAGGTTGATCCTATGTTTCCCATGTTGCACGATTTACACGATCTACTTGTATCGTGACATCTCAACATTGCCCTTCCATTTCACTGTTACCTTGTCTTTAAGGTTGAAGTTAATTTTAGCTCGACTTTGATGCCTTTCAACGATATCCTCCTCATTGTTTGCATTGTCTCGTTCCAATAAGAGCAATTGATGACCCTCACTTGTGTCCAGGTGCAAATTTTTCTTTATAATGGAAGCAAAGCCCTTATGCACGCTTCTTCTGTATGTCTTCCCAGGACAATTGTTTTGCTGTAGGCACGGGCCGTGGAGGTTGAACAAACTTTTGTTTCCTAATTAATTGCTCGTCTCTCATTCGCGCCAAACTTATGGTCTCCTTCAATGTTTTGGGCTTGAATATACATATGCTATCTGCAATTTCAGGTCTCAACCCTCCCATGAATGTTCCTACTAGTCCCTTTTGAGTCCATCCCTGAACTTGGTTGCCCAATTGTTCAAATTTTCTTTGATAATCCCGCAAGGTTCCTGTTTGTTGGATTTTAGAAAGTGCCTCGTCGAAATCTTCACATTTCGTTGGCCCGAACCTGGTCCAAAGTTTTGACTAAAAATTTTCCCATGTCACTTGTTGCCCTTCATCGATGTATGTCTTACGAAGCCATTGTCACCATTGGTTTGCCTCTCTTTCAAGGTGGAAGGAGGCTAAAGGAACTTTTTGCAAGTTCGGAGTTTCTTGATATTCAAAAACTTGCTCCACGCGACTAAACCATTCAATGGGGTCGTCGTTGGCAAATCTCGGGAATTCAAGCCTTGCGAGTTTAGAAGAGAACATATGGCGTCCCTCCTCTACAGCCCCTTTGATTCCTTCTTGGGTGTTTGTGGGTCGAACAAGGGAATTGCTAGCAGATCCTTCCCTTTGAGAAAGGACTACATCAGATAACCGAGTAATCACTTCTTCCATTGAATGTAGCTTATCGGCAAGACCTTGCTCCATTCAGCTCATTCTGTCATGCATATTGCCTAGACTTGCTTCAAGATTCTTGATTTGCTTTTTGTTCATCGATATGGCTCTAATACTAATTGATATGTCCCATCCAAACTTGCTAGAACAAATGAAAAGAGAAAAGCAAACGTGAAGAAACAAATATGCAAAAATTCTACTTTTGATGAGAATAAACCAGTAACTTAAGTTGACGCTAAAAGAAATTCCCCCTTAACATTAACAATTGAAAGGTTTAAATACAAAATCTACAGCAACCACCTTAGTCCTAACGACAAGAAATTCTAAATACTAAAGGTACTCCACTAACGACTAATGGGTAACATGATCCACTAAACAACTAGATTGACCGAATCACAAGCAACAAGTTGAAGAAAAAGGTTTTTCTCACGTTTCCCATATTGTATGATTTACAAGATCTACTTGTATCGTGACATCTCAACAGAATAATCACAATGAGACCCAAGTGACGAGACACCACTTCATTCTTGTTTCCACCTTAGTCGCCACAAGAATCAAAATAAAATATGCCAAAGACATGTAATAAACCTTGTTGTTTATGTTGTTTCTGGAGACGAATATTAGAATTGAGGTGGAGCATGCAAACGGTGGCAACAAAAATCAATGTTATTGTTTATGGGTTTGTCAAAAAGCTTATCCCCAGGTTTTATGTTCTTGTTGTCTAAGAAAAGACGTAGATTTAGCCTGGAAAAATTAACATAAAGTCTAACGCGATCTGCTATCTTGAGCGATGGCATTGAGGAAGAAATAGACGTTAACATGACATGCCCAACATCATGAACACAGTCTTGAACAATTTTATCGGTGTGGGTGCTGTCAAAATTCCCTTATCCGCGACTCTACCAATTTAAACACGACATTCTTTTGCATAGCAATTCATAATTTTTTCCCCGTATACAGTAATGGATATTGGACAAAATTATTCTTCGCATAAAACCCTAAAATCATATTTTTTGCACACACCCTAATTAAAACAACCATCAAATCAATAATCTAAGGATTATTATTTATTCAAAATTCTAAGCTCTGATATCGCATGTAAATTTTCTCATTCTTAATATTCAAACATCAAAGACATAAATTCTGAATCAATCGTAAATCATTCATGCTCATTCAAATCTTGAATACAGTAATAACCACTCAAATGAAGCAAATAAATTACTAAGAGTGGAATTCGTTATGATATAGAGAGAAAACTTTCAACAATCACAAACTAGTTTCTTTTTCTTAACCGTCTTTTTATACTATAGCTTGAAGGATAGTTCAATGCACAATTACTTTCGTTTTGTATTTGTTTTGTCAGTACTTTATTAGGGTTAGAGAGATAACTAGTTTATATACACATCTTTCTTTACATTAAATCTTTTAGGTCCATCAAATAATAAATCAACGGTCAAGATTTAATATATTATTAAATTAAGAAAATCCTAAACTAAGTTTAATATAGACTTACAGAAATTATAGGTAATAACATCAAGCCATATTTCTTAAAAGGCATTCCAAACCCATTGTTGTAACTTAAACATAATTAACTATAGACTAATACAAAAATTATTTAACTACTAGAATTTGATGTGTGCATCAATTTTTTCTGCGACGTATTATTAATGTACCTTTTAATTTTTAAAGGTTATTAATAACATTTTATAGTTTTGATTTTATAATATTTGTTGCTTTTGTCTTCAACATTTATTAAAATTTTTAATACAAATTTTAAAAAGAAATTATTTTTATTACGTTACACTACACATATTTCAGGATATCATTTTAAATTTCGAAGCTACAGTTTATAAGGAAATTGAAAATAAAAGTAAAATTATAAAAAGTTACTAATAATTTTAAAAAATAAGAGAGTACATTAATAATATATCTAACAAAAGTTTCAACGAAATTTACCTTAAAAAAGAAAGCAAACGAATGTCGTTAAAACTTGGTTTGAATAGTTTTTCCCATTTCTGGGCCACTGTTTTAGCAGTGGGTTAGTTCACGCATTCAATCTCAAGTCGCTTAGCTGGTGCGGAGGTCTACCACTAGGTACCGTGACCTGTAATTAGTCACGTTAGGCCCAATTGAACATTTTAAGCTTATCATAATACGACATAGTTTGGCTCTTCGTGTGACCCAAGAGACGGTGTCGTTGGCCGCACAAAATTCTCAAACACTAGAGCTTGTAATCCTACGGTTCATATAATTCCCTAGACCTCGTGTCTGGTCCGAACGGTCCAGATTTCTTAACCCGCCACTCTCGTATACTCTAAGCACCCGATAGGGACGGGAGGAAAACCTAAGAAACTAGAGCGATTCCTCTCATCTTGTAATTAATTAATAATCGGTCCGGTACGGTTAGGGTTTTGGAGAATCGGGGAAGGATGTGGCACGAAGCTCGGAGATCGGAGAGGAAGGTGCACGACATGATGGACGCCGCACGGAAGAGAGCACAGCGGCGGGCGGTGTACTTGGCGAAACGGAGAGGCGATCCTCAGCAATCTATTCAGGTCATTGGTTCTCGTTCTCGGGTCTATCGCGATGATGGCCTCTATCAAGCCACTCAAGATCAGCAAGGCTTGTATGTGTGATCTTTTGGTCATTGTTATTGTTTTGTTAAATTTTGAGATTGGAGGTTTCTTTTCTTTTGCATCTGTGTGTTTGATTTGGAGTGGAACTAATGGATTAAATGTTGTCTCAGGATACCTTGGAACGGAAAACAGGACGTTTTGATTGACAGATTTGATGGTCGTGCTCTTCTTGATTTTATTCGAGAACCTGGGTCCAGGCATTTTAGGGCCCAAGAGAAATCGGAAGAAGAAGAAGAATTAGAAGAGTTTGTTAATTTTGAGCGTTATCGGGATTTAATTAAGCATCGGCGTAGAGGATGTCGGTACTTTTTTTATTTCATAGAATGTCTTTACTTATTATCTATAACAATTAACAAATATACTTTCCCACTTTAAAAACTTTGGGGGCAAAATGATTGTGGCTTTTTACTTTGGTTTGGTTAGAGTTTACGGATTGATTTGAGGTCACTTCACAAACCCCGCTTTTATAATTTAACAGTTTCTGATGAAGATGGTTTGCAACACGTAAATCAGGAGATGGAGGCGAAAACTGTAGCTCCGTTTTTATCTGATAGGTAATTATGATCCCATTTCTCCTTTCCTTCGTCTCAGTCAGTTGATGTTTATCGTCCATAGTGAGGTAATGTGTTTTTTTCGCTGCTTTTAGAATTAGAAATTTTGCAATCGGTTCATCCGGCGGCTAATTTTTGCATTCTTCACTTGGTTTTTGGTCAAGGGGTTTGCGCCATCGGTTAATAATTTAGCGATTGACCGAGACATGAATTCCAATGACGATTGACATTAAGCTACTCAGAATTAGTTGGCAAGGAAATTCAGGATAAATCTTTCAATCATTTGACTAATTATTATTGTGGTTCTAGTTATTTTCTCTTTCCTATATGTCTATATCTTAGCTTTTCTATTCAATATAGCATAACTTTAAATGCCTGTACCAAGGAATTTTATGGTTTAACTTTATGAATCAAGGCATAATCTTTATCATGCTTTCCAGTATCCTTGTGAGGTAAGCATCTGTGGTCTAAGTTTGCCTGTCATGGATTTGGTTGTTAAAGTAGTTGTAGTTTTGTTATTGGCTCTGTTCTTTTGCATCACATGACATAACTAGGTCATTTCTGTTGGCTATCATTACTGTGTCTGACTTAATTGGAATCTGATCTTCTTTTTCATGCAAATTCAGTAGTTCTCAGCCACCACGACCACCTATAAACAAGGGCTCATATTCTCAAGTTGGATTCTCTTATGATGGGGGTACAAACGAGGGATCCCACCTTTCAGATGGTGATGATGACGTGGATGATGATGAGGATGAAGATGAAGATGATGAAGAATTTAACAGTGATGATAGTGATGATGAAACAATGGATGTCATGGCAAAAGAATTTGGAGTTAAGAGGTACGGTTGGCTTGTTTATATGGAGAAAAAGGCAAAAGAGGAAGAGAAAAGACAAAAGGAAGTGATCAAGGGAGATCCTGCAATTGTAAGTTCTCTTAGTTTCTGTTTAGTTTTATGTTTTACTTTTTCTGAATGCAAGTGATATTTAATTATGGATTCACTTATTTTAGAGAAAGCTCAGTCGCAAAGAAAGGAGAAAAGCTTCTCAAATAGAAAGAGAAAGAGAAAGAGAAAGAGAAGCTGCAAGGATAACAGGAACTAGAGTGCTTCATCGTGATCCGTATCGGTAGAATATACAAGTTTGCTTCTGTTTGTTGTTTTTGTTACAAAGTCAGGATTTATATCCTGTCATGCAGATTATTATAGTCGCTTCCATCTATTGATGCAGGAAACCTAGGGGAAGTCCAACTTATGAAGCTTATTCTCGGTTTAGAAGGTGTGACTGTGCTCCCTTGATTTTTTTTTGGTTTATCTGAAGAGGTCTAATTTTCACCATTGTTGGATTTATTCTCTTTTACAGATCTAGGTCCAGATCTCGATCATATTCACCATCGCGCTCTAGACGTTATGCTCATGCAGGTCATTCTGATGAAGGTCACCGTAGTAAACCAAGGACACCAAAGATAGAATATATCACTGAATTTGGGGGGTCTGGTGACGGAAATGAACCCAAGCTTGAAGGATTTTCACCACCACCATCTCCTCCATCCAATGCTGTTATGTCAAATCGGTCGGAGCACTCGACCTTTAACTCTAGCAAAGATAGATTGCACAGTGTTTTGTCTGCTGCGGCTTACCCATTTTGTTACCTGAAGCAAACTTTGTTGGTTTAGAATAGATCAGATCTAGGGTTATCTGCATAAAAGCCAAGATGGAGAGGGAAGAAGGCTTCCTTTCTGAAGCTCATTTAATCCCGAAATGGACATAATCTGCGTGTTTTCGACTTGTGTAGAACCATCAAAATGCAATATTTAATGCATGTACTTTCCTGCAGGCCATCATCTGGTCACATACTTGAGGCACTGCATGTTGATCCTGCGTCAGGTGTAACACTTGATAAGGAGAAGAGTAGTAAAGTTTTGAAGCCAGCAGTAAGGTCTGTAATCTTGTCTGATGACATGTAGTTTCACGTCAAGTAACTTGCACACTTAGCTTATATTATTTTTCATGTACTAGAAGGTTTCCTAAGACTTTTCTCTTTCATTCGTCTTTTCCTTATTACTGTATTCTTTGTGTCTACCTGGTAAAACTTCATCCTGGTTTCTTTTTCCTACAGCAGTTCATCAGCATTAGCAAAGTTGACCAAGGGCAGTACTTCTGGGGGACCATTGAAGCAGCAGCTGGGAGAGAAGAAAGAAACCCCACAGGAAAGGCTGAAAAGAATTATGAGTAAACAGCTGAACAAACAAAGTATAACTTACAATCTTCATCTCCTTTGTCTTATAGTTCATTCCTCTCTTTGGGTCTTTTGTTTATTTAAATGCTTAGGAGGATAAGGATTTATGAAATTATACTTTCTTCTGATGCACTGGATGCAAGGGGGTGAGACCAATTGTTTTTTGTATAGGAAGGGAGTGGGGGATTGTTCATTTTTCATTAAATATGTTTATGTTCCTTAATGTCACCGTTTTCTCATACAGTTAAAAAGGATACTGCTGCTGAAATGGCAAAGAAACGAGAACAGGAACGCCAGAAGCTTGAGAAACTTGCAGAAACAAGCAGATTAAGTCGACGTAGGCGTCGCAGCCGCAGCAGGAGCTACAGTCGATCTCCGCCCAGGTATCTATGCAATAATAGAGCACTAGTTTCAACTTTGGCTAATTATCTTTGCAATGTTGAGAGACTAGTCCTATCTATTGTTTTCAGTTGTATCTGCAATCTTTCATGTGAAAATACTTGCAGATAAAGAGGTTCTTCCTTTCACTTTAATCTCCAATAATTCTTTAATCTTTAGAGTGTTGGATTCCTAATTATTGCAGATGGCACCGCAGCAGCCGAAGTCCAAGTAGGAGTTCACGAAGATACCATTCTCGTTCTCGATCTCGTTCTTACTCCCCGTCTCAGTCCCCCTCCCATTCTCATTCTCACTCCCGTTCACGTCACTCCCGCTCCCGCTCTCATTCACGTCGATCCCGCTCTCGATCTCACTCATACTCCCGTTCACCAAGGTGAACACAATCCTGCATTTTGATGTTCTTGTTTTATGCACGTTGTCCTTAAAACTAATCAACAATGTTAGTTTTCAGGGCAAGAAGCAGGTCAAGGTATTGATGGCAGAAGTTTTCCTGGCGGTGGGTTGCTAAACCTATTTGTGGCTTTGTCCTTTCTCAACTGGTCTGGCAGTTTTGCCCTATGGTAACGGTGTGGTATATTGAGAAAGATAATAGATGATAGGCATCCGTGTATTTAAATTTTCTTTGAATGAATCTTTTAATGCTTACCTGTTTTGCAACATTCTAAATGAGATTGCCTATCTCATTTGTTAATTCTCAATTTTCAGATTTTTCGCTCATGTTTCTACTTTGAGAGTTGACATGTTAAATAGCATTATCCAATTAAATATACGACCCACAAATAGCTATGGAACGAGTGGTACGGTTAAAATTGGTTAGCATAGTTCTTGCACAGCTGTGACTGATGACTTTGAGAGATTGCTGGAGCTTGTAATACGAACTCTGATTTGCGTTGCATCAGGTTTCTATGTTTGCTACATTATGTTGGTCGCCCTCTTTCTCAAACTGAATTTGTTGACAAGAACAGCTTAGAAAGCTGAATGAATGAAATGGGTCATGACTCATGATGATAACCTGCGTAGGGGCAGGGCAGGTATTTGGGGTAACTTTGTTATGCAAGTTACAACAGCGTATGGCCACGCTAAGGTTGTTCCATATTAATTTAAGTAGACATCTTCATAAACTTTGAAAGGTAATTGTTTTGCAGATATATTTCGATGATCTTCCATACTTTAGATTTAGAGATTTGTAACAATTGATAGATAGCAATGGTCTGATGTAAGACTGTTTAACCAGGTCAGAGGAAGACTTGATTTATGGTAAACTTGAATTTATTTGTTTGATTTTAACGAGTTCTTAAACTTAATAATTGAGTTGTGTAAATCTATAAAGTTTTGGCATTTGTTCTAGTAGTACTGTAGTTGAAATTTCAGTGAGCTTTATATCACAGTCAATATCATAATAGTTCAAAAGCACATGCCAAATATTATATTGCTAGGCCACTCATTTACCTTCCTGTCCTCGACCTCAGCTGTTGAGCCTATTTCTTCTTTCTTTTCATTTCTTTTATTTAGCCCTTTTTTCGCCCTTTTAAACAAAGTTATAAATATCATATTGAACTCGATATCGGATTGAGTTTTGAAACGAAACTGTACTGGTATTGATCAGTATTGGGTATCGTTTTGGGTAATTTTTAAAACTTATAAAATAGTTCTAAAAATTTTTAAAATTTGCAAAATAATTCACTGGTATATTATACAGTTGTACTGTATATTTTATTAGTTTACTGTTTACATCAATAATGTTTTCAAAATTTTTAATAATAAATAATAATGACAATCAATATGAATTAACAATAATTTTTAAATATTTCACATATAAATAATAACTACAATTAATATAAACAAAGACAATCATTATCATACAATTATAAGTTTAAGAATAATACAAAGTATTTAAAATATTACAATAATACAATTTCATCATTTTAATAAATAATATTACATTAAAAG
>JANSVA010000218.1:5781517-5804364 GCA_025504915.1 Erythroxylum reticulatum | reverse complement strand
TTGCTGGCGCTCGCAGCTGAAAAGGAATGGAAGGTACACCAAATGGACGTTAAGTCCGCCTTTCTCAATGGTATTTTGAAGGAAGAAATTTACGTCCAACAGCCGGAGGGGTTTGTGGTCAAGGGAAAGGAGGAGTGCGTGTATAAGTTGAATAAGGCTCTTTACGGGCTTAAGCAGGCTCCTCGTTGCTGGTACGCAAGGATAGATGAGTTCCTGATGAAGATAGAATTCAGGAGGAGCAGTAGTGAACCAACCCTATATGTGCGAATACAGGAGGGTGATGAAGTGGTGATTTCAATTTACGTAGATGATCTGTTGATCACAGGAAGTTCTGAGAACCAGATAGGTGTTCTGAAGCAGCAGTTGAGCAAAGCTTTCGAAATGACAGATCTAGGGTTAATGAAGTATTTTCTAGGAATGGAGATTGAGCAGAAGGAAGGTAGAATCACAGTAAGCCAAAAGAAATATGTATGTGATGTATTGAAGAGATTCAATTTGGATCAGTGTAAGCCTGTCTCAACTCCAGTATGCCCGAAGGAAAAATTCATGAAGAAGGAAGATGGAGATGTAGTGGACTGTAGAAATTATAGGAGCATGGTAGGCTGCCTGATGTATATATCAGTCACAAGACCTGATATAATATATTCGGTAAGTCTGCTCTCCAGATACTTGAGCAATCCGGGAAGACAACATGTAATTGCAATAAAGAGGGTGTTGAGGTATCTGAAGGGGACAATCGATTTTGGTCTTGTATATGAAAGAACAGGTGATTGTAAGCTTAGTTGTTATGCGGACAGTGATTGGGGTGGAGCTACTGAAGACATGAAGAGTATGTCCGGATATTGTCTGACATTAGGATCGGCGTGTTTTTCTTGGAGTTCAAAGAAACAAGAGTTGGTAGCTCTCTCTACAGCTGAAGCTGAATTGGTGGCAGCAACCGCAGCAGCGAAGCAAGTGGTGTGGGTAAGGAAATTGCTTGGTGATCTACAGATTCATCTAACTTCAGCTACCGTGATATATGTAGACAATCAGGCGGCGATTTCCATCTCATTGAATTCGGTGTTCCATGGTAAAACCAAACACTTCAAGCTTAGATATTATTATCTAAGGGATGTACAACAAGAAAGGGAACTAAAATTGGAATATGTCTCTACGGAGAATTAGAAGGCTGATCTTTTTACCAAAGGCTTTCATGAGTCAAGATTTCAGCAATTGAGGCAAATGGTGGGAATTCAGAGGTTAAATTCCTGATCCAAGGAGGAGAGTGTAGGTTGTGCGTCTCAGGAATGGTCGAATGACGTAGGGATGTTCGAACCATGCAGCATGCAGTTACGTAAAAGATTCAAGAATGCAAGAATTCAAGAAATCCAAGAAATGTTAGTTAGATATTAGTTAGCAAGATTGAGTAACTGTAAATGTACATTCAATTACTAAAGATGTATATATACAATTCACGTAAAGAAAAATCTCAGTTTCTGCTGAGTTCTTAAAACGAAAAACTCCTCTGTTTGCCCCTGTTTTGAGTTTGTTTCTCTCACTAACTTTCTCTCTCAAAGTTCTCGGCTTCTCAGTCATTTGATCGTGTATGGTAGTTAGTTAAAAACAACAAAAACTCTGGACAGGCTTGGATCTGTTATACTTCCGTGCGACGCTCAACTTGCGAGCTCAAATTCAGTCGAACCAATTGAATAATCCATTAAGCTGGGCCAGTGGACCGAACAGATAAAACGTTTAAAGCAGTTTGTCTGATCTGTCATGAGGTTGATTACTTTGTCAGAATCAGAGATGCCCTACTCAGCTCAGGTGTTTGGTTTTTCGTTGTAGGTAGGCTGTCCTCTTGTGCCTGACAGTGGCAGTTGGTTCTCAAACTTTAAAAGGTGATCTTTTGCAGCAGAGAAGAACTAATACGAGCTAAATCAGGTTCAACAACGCCTGATGTTAGTAGAAATTTTATGTCAGATTTAAGCGACAGCCAAAGTTGCGTATAGATATTAGAAAGTCGTCACTCCTTTTATCTGTGGACGTGTTTATGGCTCCTCGAATAAGAAAATCAAGTGATATAATTGTAACCTATTGAACGTCCCGCTTTGACAACGACATCAAACGTTTCATCCGAAATGACTTGCCGGTCTAGTATTTAGGAGAATGCGTTAATCTGATAATCATATGATTTTGTTATTCATTAAAAAGCAGAAAACAATTAATCAGGAGTTGAACTAATTCCTTTAACGCACTGTTCTAATAAATTAAATTGGTATAACATCCTTAAGTACATGAAAAACTATGAAAGGCTTCCCACAAATTGATTCATATCTGTTGAAGACAAAAGTATCTAGCCAGAAGTATGATCATATCATTAAATTGTCAGATTTTAGTCTCTGCACATCAAGTTTTCTTTTACGGAATCCAAACGACTCGAAATCAAGATGTCTGAGCGCTTGTTTGTTGCAAATGGTTTTTAGCTTCGAGGTGCAAATAACCATTTGATTAAGAATGATGAAGAGTAGCCAAATATTTGTTTCCTTGGGCCAGTCTCCAGTTACTTTTCAAGGAATCAAGCCTTACAAGCTCATAGCCCTCAGATCCAGTGTGTGAAATAGATATTTATAATCTTAGGGATGGATTTGAAAGTTGTGTGGTTCCTGTTTAAAAAGTGAAAAGTGTGCTTTTACTTCGATTGATGGGGAAACCCAACTTGCGTCCTCACAACTTTTAAGTTTATTCAAAGTAAGTGGAGAAGAATCCAAGTTGAAGTTTTTGTCAATTTATCAACTTCTTTATGGTGAGAGGTTCGTGAAGGACTTTAAATCCTTCTCTTTTGTAGTTCTTGCACTGCAAGGCACCTCTTTCAATTTTTCTTTGTAAAGCAAAGGCCATAAAACAAACTTCTAAGCCCTCACTTTATTCTATCCTTATCACACGCACGCTTCTCATTATGCTTAGAAAGCGATGCCTATCGATCTCTGTCTCTGTAGAGCCTTAGCCTCATTTTCACAACTTTACTTTGCCTATACATCCATCGACCCAAAGAGAAAGGAAAAAGAATAATGAACATATGAACATATAGAAGTGTGATCCCTACACACGAGCGGACACAAATCTACTTTAGATCTCATGTGGGCAGAGTTACATTTTGCTTCATGATCATATCATTGAAATAGCATAAACGGGTTCCACTCAGCAAGGTGATCTATTATTAGGGTTTTGATAGCGAACAGTGGAGAGTCCCCATGTCAAGATAAACCTCTCGTGTCTATATTTGATTTATTCCCAACCAAAAGCTTTCGTTACATAAAATATCTATGTACTTGCATTCAATCATCTAGTGCCCTACTCTCACTACTATTAGGGCTGCGATTCTCTTAATCTTATAGTACAATAATCTAGACGCTATGAAATTTCTTTTCAAGGTCAAGTTGTGTTTGAATTACTCTTGGAAGGATAATTTATTTTAAAATGTGTTAGAAGGAATGTTGTCCATATGTTTGACAAAGAATTCAAGAGTACTTATGTAAGAGAAAATAAGTTCTTCCTTGTTTTAACTTATGTTAAGTATTCAAATTATAGTTGTCAAGATAGAAAATACATACGTCATACTATGCTCTTGTCTTAACTTCTGAATACCAAAGAGAGAAAAAAAAAAGAATTACCCCATAGAGTATTGAAAATTCTTTAATTATTACATCATAAAGGCCTTTTAATCATCCAAATTAAATTAAATGTTTAATTTGGAAACATGACTTCAACGAATGATGAAGGAAATGAATCCCAATTCGTCTAACCTATAAATCCCACTTGAACTAGGCTTTACCGACCAATGATTCCTATAAAGTGTAGTAGCCGAAACCTTTTATTAGTTAAACAAAAACCATATTTATTAAGGGGCATTGGAAGAAGCACATGGGATGGTGTATGTCTCTTGGATTTAGCAAAGGCTATTTGATGCATCCCTTTAAGGTGTGAGTGTATGAAAATAGTAGAAGAAGTAGGTTAGATCGATCCTTGACCTACCAAAATGATGTTATTCTTATAGCAAACCATTCCAATCTAATTCTTTAATCATCATCATAATTATCTGTTGACAGTTCAAATTAATTTCCCCTCTCTTTTTTTTCTAGTCTACGTTAAAAGCCCAGATCCTAACTTAAAATATGATGTCAATTTGGATTCTGCTCTTTCTCCCTTTCGGAAGCCGTCATGATGCTACTATTCATTATTGGTTAGTTGAAGAATGTACACAATGGTTGCTCCTCTTTCATCAAATTTTAAGTTTATCCCTTTTCTTTTTCAAATGCGCATTGTTATACTTAATTGTTTACTAATTGTACGGTATAAGTAAGTCACATCATAGTATAAATTCAACCTGGATAGTTTGAGTTCATCATATATAATAAATCAAATAATCTTGCTCAATTTTTGAGGTGGTTAAGTGTTAAATATCCTTGTTGGTATCATTCAAGAACTTATGTTTTAAAACTCCATCTTATCTTCTTTAATTTGAGCAAGAAAAGAAAGGAAACAGGGGTTGGTTCTAGGTCGTTATTGCGTAACAGGAATGGGGGAGCAAGGTTTGTAACCTTTTCGATGCAAATAAATATTGAGGTCTAGACCCAGTAAACCTAAAGCATCGTTAGATAGTAGAAGGGACAAATATATGCATGTTCCGCTTCCCATAGAGGTCTACACGGTACAAAAAAAAAAAAAAAAAAGGGCCATGTATGGCTAAAATATGCATACTCTACAAACCAAATATTAGTTTCTTTACACTAGAATGCTACATTCTTGTCTCTTAGATTTTCGTGCATATAGGAATGCGTTACTATCTTCTGGTTCCTGATTAACTGCCCATATCCCGTAGCGTGTTCTTTTACCTTGGCAGATATTAATTGAGAATAGCTTTGGGCGCCAGAACTTGGTGTGATAACTTGTAAACGTGCTTCAACTACGTATCTTTAAAGAGAATGGTTATTTCGATACCGGATGTGACTTCCGCTAACACCATAGTACCCCAATGTAGAGGAAATCTTGGTGTCACTGTCTATGTTTACTCGATCAACTGGTGATAATGTTGCCTCTTAATTAATGCTAAGTTAATATAAATCTACAACGTGTAGTCTCTGTCACTATTAGACAGTCACGAAACTCCTGTCATCTCTTTTTCATTTATCATTGTCCATTTCTTGCGAGTGTATGGCTTTCCTGATTCACTAGTTCAATTACTATGGAAAGGAAAACCTACAAGTCGTTAGACATATCGACAAGGTGTTCCAATGATAACCTACACGTCAGTCATCTGCATTTATTACCAAATTATGATTGTTTATGATCTATCTTATCACAAATCGACAATAATTGAGGATTGATGAAGACAAATTGAGCAAACAAATGTCATTTCTATGTCTACCCGTATCATTTCGTAGGTCCATTAGCCCCCGCCTTGCCCACTGATTCTTAGGACCCTACAGCAGCTTCTTCCGTTAACCATACATACCATATTAAGTTTTTGCTGTGTAACCTGTATAGAATAATTTACAAATGATATATCTTGATCAACTAATAACTTTTATTCTAAATATTAAAATGAGTTTTAATCACTTTTTGAAAGCTCCATATTACAAATTTGGATACTGTTGAGAGAACTAACTTCACCTGTGACCTGTCCAACCAATGTTGAGGCATACTTTTGATACTTGTTGCAAGGGTTTAGTACAAGTTGGGGCGAAAGACCCTTCCAAGCCTACAAGTCTATCCAACACTTGCAGTTTGCGATGTGAGTCCTGACTTGTTGGTCCCATTAAAAAATTTCCACATATTTCTTAAGCGACCATCCTTGTCATATTGAGAAAGTTCCTGCTACTTAATCTTCTGTATATGGCCCCATTCACACCTCAAAAGTCCAACAAGGTAGACTTTTGTGAGGGAGGTATGAGCACTGGACAAGTTGCTTCCAAACTAAGGTGTAAGCAAGTGGTCATTTGCTTTGGCAAAGTTTACCCTACAAATGATGTTACCATAACAAAGATGAGTAGAAAAGGAGTGCATCGTGAAAACTTTGGCTATCCCAGTACTTGTAGTCATATTTTAGAACTATGAACTCAAGTTTTGAAGGTCAAAGGATTTGATAATTTATATTAATATGATGCTGATAATTAGCAAAAAAGTAAGTTTAATCAATTTTAGTAAAGATTGTTAATATTTTACGTTAATCGTTTTTAATGAGAATTCTGTATTTGTAAAATCAATATATAAAAATGTTAAAAGACGAATGACAATCTTTATTCTTAATTTCAATATATCGTCAAATAAATAAATCACAATCCATGAGATACCTTTGAGTCGTTGACTGATTCCATCCACCGGCCAAATTATAACGATCATAAGGCAGAATTTTTCTCATATGTTTATTCCTCTTGATCAAAGAACGAAAACCGAGGCCAACCTCACATGACATGTGAGTCCCTTTTCTTTGAATAGAGTCCTAAAGTCCAAGTCAATGAAATCCAAACAACGAAAGCCTATTAAGCCGACAGTCTCAAGAAATGTAAGAAATTCTCCAACCAGGAATTATGAATTGATTTGAGCAATCATCTGACCGTTAAAACCCAGTTAGATGTTCAATTATAATAAACGATAAGTTAAATACTGTAAGAAAGTCATTAATTTATATGTAAGATTCTTATTCTTAATCTTAACGATGTGAATTTGTTTGGTAACTTAATAGGTTAAACCATATTTAATTGAAGAGATGGATGTGATTGTCAAATGACAACATCCCTCCGTCTCCATCAACCAAATCATGCAAGTGTTAGATACAAATAACCAGACTAAGATGTGATTAATCATTAACTTAGTCAATTGAATTTCCTATATCAAACGGCTGTTATTTTTTATTTGTTCTTCACCAAAAAAATGAGGACCGAGAATTGCCAGCAAGTGAACAACTTCTGTAATCCAGCTAGCTGCCGGCGGTGGCCGGTCTATCCCATAACTCGCGCGAAATGATCGCAGCCACAACCCTATCTGATCCCCTATTCAAGCAAATTACTAATTTAACATATAATTGGCATTAATTGATTCTCTGGAATTGACTAAATACAGTTTTGTGCATGTACAATAGAATATGCAATCAGTTATGACCCTAAAGGCAGAAAAAGCAAAAAAGACTATGCATTTTATTGTTCTTTCCAAACCCGTATATATTGTGTAAGAGGTAGCTACGCTTTCAGAGCTGCATGAGATATAGTTCATTAAGAGAAACTTCGTACTTAAGTCTCTTCAATGATACTTTTCTTAAAAATTTTAAGAAAAGAATATTCATTTCTTGAAGTTGAAGAAGTAAACTAGCGGCTTCATCCAATCATATCCTTAATTGGCCAAAACTAGCTTTGGAAACAAAAAAGGAAATAAATAATTCAAATGACTTTCTATTGAATAAAATATTTGTTCCATATAATATTTATTTGTAATATTTCATGTGACTTTAATGAGGTGTACAATTAAGTAAAAGTTTCATTAATACACAGAGTTTGAAGAAGTCCAATACTTTACTCCTAACTAATAGAAAGGTTGTTTTTAAATTACACACATGATACTTCAATGAGATGTCATGTTTAAAGTAGAATTTGATTCTTTTTATATTCTATATACACCTTGATTAGTGTATATTTCTAAATTGGTAGGAGAGATTCAAGCTAAGTCCTAGGGTTTTTAAAATCTTGTTATAATAAAATGTCTTTACACTCATTATAATTTAACTTTAATTTGTGTTTTGACTTTGGTAAACATATATGGATAGCTACAAATACATTGGTTTCAACTTTAGTATGAACAAAAATGGCGTGAAGAAGAGAGATTATCTCAGTCCTTTCTTCTTCATCTATTTCCGGGTAGCCGCTTCATTACATGATTGGTTCAAAAGTTGGTTGGTACTTGGTCCAAAGACTAGACCTCCTCAAAATGCCACGCCTAACACTGTTTAATTTTGGGCTATATCATTGTACTATAACCCAATGAAGTAAAAAAACGATAGGCTGGTCTTACTGTGTTTTTTGTCAGAACTGGAAGGTAGATTTATGAGAAGGGCTGAGTTACTGGATACCTTGGAGGTGATGCCATGTGAACGTCTCTGCCACACCATTTCTAAAAGTTATGGTAACATCTTACGTTCCTTTAACAGAGTCGTCTATTTTTGCTCCATCTTATCGAATTCCATTCACTTTCAAGTTAGATTCAAGCTCGGACAGCTCGTGATTTGTTAAATTTTGTAGAGGAAAAGGAAAGTTTCCCCATTGAACATGGCCTTACTTGCTTAATGTCTTGTGACAGCCCTTTGTGTAGAATGTTGATTAAATTTGAGACTCTTCACGGGGTCATAAAGATAAATATAGTTGAAGTTAGCCTAAGTTCTCGTGAAAAGAAATAACAAGTTCTCCTAACTTAGCTAGGAAATGGAGCACAGCAATATAAAGAGACTACGCATAGTATTAATTAGTATTTGATGGGAAGAAGAATAAATGCCTTCCATCTTCACAAGTGGTGTTGGGCAGCAAATTAAACAGGAGAGCAAGAAGATAGTACTCAACCAGATAATGGTTGTGTTGGAGTTAAGGCAAATGATTAGCTTTACCCCAAAACTGCTCTATGTTTTAACAAATGAAACGAGAGTTAGCATACAACAAGGCGCCATTATTATTATGGGCTTAGCTTTATCTCTGCTGTCCACAATCCCATAATTTCTTATGCCCCACGCTCAAAAATTGAAGAAGAAGAAGTAGAAGAAGCAGCAGCTCCATGCCAATTAAATATGTGGTTAGAATTGGTAAAATTTTAATGCTTAAATTATAAATTATCTAATAAATTAATAAAAAAAATAACTAAAGTGAGTTTTTCTAATCAGGAATGTTGATTTACTCTTAAAAGGATTGGGACGACGACTAGGATACAATAATTATCACACACTTGTAAGGAAGCATTTATTATCGGATTCCACATTAATTTTGACTAGACCAAGGAATATCTTCAAACATCTAGGCAATTTCAATGATTTTATAATTACCTTTACCAATTTCACCACAGTCTCCGATTGCTAAATTACCGTTTGTAAAGTTAACCAACTGTTTTCCTCTTTGTGAAGACTGAAGACTGAAGAGCCGTTGTCCCTATCAGCTTCCGGAAATAACCCTACAGTCCCTTACCATAACCCACCATGGTTACCGTTAATTAGATGGACTTTGGAGGGCCAATCAAGGCAATTCCAAAATCGAACCAAGTGGACTCCACCCCTTTACTCCTATAAATATCCCACTTTTCTTGCCAACACAGAAAAAGTAGTCCACTCTCTGTGTTCCCTCGCTCCACTTAACATACCGTACGCTTCTCTTCCGTTTTACTCCAATAATCACACTCTCTGATCTTTACAACACTTTGGTTTCGCAATGGTCGACGTCGACCGGAGGATGACCGGTCTCAACCCGGCTCATATAGCCGGCCTCCGACGCCTCTCCGCCAGAGCCGCCGCCCCATCAGCCACCTCCACACTCCCTGTCCGCAACGGGCTGCTCTCCTTCTCTTCCCTCGCCGATAAAGTGATAACCCATTTACGTAGCTCGGGCATCCAAGTACAAGAGGGTCTATCGGACGCGGAGTTTGCCCGAGCCGAGGCCGAGTTCGGCTTCGCTTTCCCTCCTGATCTCAGGGCCGTGCTCTCCGCCGGTTTACCCGTCGGCGCAGGCTTCCCAGACTGGCGCTCTGGTGGCGCCAGACTCCATCTCCGAGCTTCGCTTGATCTTCCAATCGCAGCTATCTCATTCCAAATCGCGCGTAACACGTTTTGGTCCAAGTCTTGGGGTCTGAGACCGTCTGATCCAGAAAAAGCGTTACGTGTGGCCAGAAATGCGTTGAAGAGAGCTCCATTGTTGATTCCTATCTTCAACCATTGTTACATTCCTTGTCAACCTTCTTTAGCAGGAAACCCTATCTTTTTCGTGGACGAGAATCGGATCTTCTGCTGCGGCTTGGATCTGTCCGACTTTTTTGACCGAGAATCTCTCTTTCGGAGCTCTGAGTCCGATCTCCTATCTCTCCAGAAGCAACGATCCGTGAGCGAGAAGTTCGCTGGTTCATCTTCGAATTTTTCGCGGCGGAGCTTGGATACGAGTGTGGTAACCGGAGCGAGAACGCCACGATGGGTGGAATTCTGGAGCGATGCGGCAGTAGACCGGCGGAGGAGGAACTCGGCGGCGTCTTCGTCGTCGGGGTCATCGTCGCCGGAGCGATTCATCGACATGCCGCCTAGATCGGATGTGCCTAAATGGGTGGACGAGTATATAGGGCAAATCGGGTCGGTTTTGAGAGAAGGCGGGTGGGGTGAATCAGATATATCTGAGATGATTGAGGTTTCGGCTTCGGGTTTCTTTGAAGGAGAGATGGTGTTGTTGGATCACCAAGCGGCTTTAGATGCTTTGCTGTTAAAAGCGGATCGGTTCTCGGACATTCTCCGGAAATCGGGGTGGAGCTCGGAGGAGGTGTCGGATGCATTAGGATTCGATTTTCGACCGGAAAAGGAAAGGAAAGCGGTAAAGAAACTGTCGCCAGAGCTGGTGGAGAGAATAGGGAGACTGGCGGAATCGGTTTCCCGGTCATAAAGTTGGGAAGGCGATCGAGATTCTTTCCTGTGTTTTACGTTTGTTTTTCTTAAAATCTGTTTGGAAAGTGTCTGGCCTCGGGTACGGGTTACAGGAAGAGAAATGAAAGTACATGTTACAAAATATTTGGGAAAAACAAAAAGGATTTTACATACTTCATATCATTACCCATAAGTAAAATCAGATTAGCTTTTTTCTTCCTAATGTTCTTTGTTTTGTTTTTATTTATTTTCAATCCCATTAACAATTGTTGTTCTGAATTTTAATTAAAAAACGTATTTGCTGCGGTGGTGGATGGATGCCATTTGTGATAATCCAGCCATGAAGCACCTTTCGAAATGGGGCGCTGTCAGTGCACGTGTGCAGTCTTTTTGAACAAAGAGAGACGTTTTAGGGTCCCACGGTGCAATGGAAGCAGCCCAGTCCCAGTGTCCGATGCTGCGCTGGTGCGGGACAGCCACATTAGCTCCGTCGTTTAGTTTCTCAATAAGCGTCGTTTCGCTCCTTAATATTTTTTTAACCTTTCCTTCTCTCGACCCCCTTTTCACCAGGTGGGATCAGTTTCTTAATAAAGGAAAGGGCTAAATTCTTGTGACAACGATGAGACTAGTGAAAGAGAGTACTTAAACGCCATTGGCAAGTGAAAGCAAGCTTTGATCCTTTTGAGACAGAGAGAGAGAGAGAGACGGGAGTTTTCTTTTTTCTTTGTATTGGAGTTTGGGATTAAAGATGTTGAGTTTCCAGAGGAAAACCTGACACAGCGAAACTCCTTACCCGTCTAGCTTTTAAGGGGCACAACAACGAGGCGTATTTGGTTTTGTGTGCTTGAGTGTGCCTGTGTTCCTATTTGTTCTGTTCTGCTCTGTGTTTTGAAATTCTTATGTTTGTAGAAGCAAAGTTTGACATTGACACACAAATACGTGTTTTTGAGCTATGAAAACTTGCTAATTGTTACCTAGTTTCTGATCAGTTGGTGGGCAATTATGGAATCTCAGTACCGAATAGTAATTGGATCGATGGTTCTGTCTCTGTCGCATGCTTGGAAATCATCAAGGGGAGGGGTAGGTCCACGTGGAGGAGCGGGATCGTCAGGGTACTGTTAGTCATGAAAATTTGAACCTAAACTAATCTCTATGAAGACTTTAGTCACTGAATTGGGATTTTGCCTAGGTTCAAATTTCTTCAATGGATTGGACCTTCTGGGGTAGCATCAAGTTCTTTTTCAGTCCAACTACTGCTTAAATCACCCTTAAAATTCGTTAGAAGTGCTAAAGGCATTTCTGTTTTTCAGTTCTCAAATGAGCCGTGCCATTTCAGGCATTTGAACATCCAGCATCCAATAGTGATTCTAATTCGAAATCTCATCCAACCTTTGTCCGTATCGCCAATTCGCCATTTGGTAATAAGTGACGCGAATAATTAGTACACCACCAAAATAAAGATGAGTATGATTTTCTTTTCATTTCTTTCATATTCAAAGAGATACGATAGAAATGTTTTTTTTCTAAGAAATTAAAATTTTTTATTAAAAATTGATAAATTACAAAGAAATCTTGGACACGTGCATATAAGCTTCTTACCCCTGTGCATATAAGCTTCTTACCCCTAAACATCAGAGACTACATTACACGATGTTGTTCTCTCAATACCCAACTAAGACTCTTAGGGTAAAACGAACCCTAACTTTCTCGAGTCTTCGAAGTGTTACTTGATTCAGATGGGCAATTGAGGCTGCAAGATGGCAATGTGGTGATGCTTCAAAGATTGTGTTTGTGATAGTTCTAGATGACTGCCAGTTCTTCATTCAACTTCCAATCGACTCTTCTTGACAAGTAATCAACTCTCTCTCGGCCCTCATTTAGAAATTAGGGCTTTCTCTAAGAATTTGCTTCTTTTCTGAGGACTCTTCGTGAGCTTCTAGTAGCTCCAAGGGATTCTTCCATCTTCTTCCAATCACCTATACTCAATAGGTAAGCTTCTCCCTCTCTGACATCTTTTTGAGATTAGGGTTTTGAATCTCTAAGAATTTCTTCAATTCTGGAGATGGATGGGGACTCTTCGTGGGCTTGACTCTTCGGTGACAATCGGAAGAGGAAGATGAGAGCTCAGGTTCCATTTTGCCCGAATCAGCTATACTCAACAGGTAAGTATCTCGCTCTTTGTCATCTTTTTGAGATTAGGGTTTTGAATTTCTAAGAAATTTCTTCAATTATGGAGATGTTAGGGGACTCTTCGTGAGCTTGACTCCTTGGTGATAGTCGGAGGAGGAAGATGAGCACTCAAGTAAGTTCCTTTTCTAAGAACTAGTCTATTTCTTCTTCCATCGATCACTTTTGTTTAAACTGGAAATCTGATCTGATATCTCTGGTCATGAATTGCTTCCCTATAGGTTTTGCTGGGATTACAACATCTTCCCCGAAATGTTGGTAAAGACAATGCAAGGGATGTTTTATCATCACCCACAGGTCTCTACGAATAATTTAGCATCCACCAAATTGATAGGAGATGGGCTCTACTGGATAGAGTAAACACACCAATAAAATAAATTGAGATAAAAGAAACATACAAGATTTAACGTGAAAAACTTTTTAATGAATGTGGGGAAAAACCACGGGCAAGAATATAAAATTTTCCACTATAGAAAACAAATATTACAAGAGGAAGATCTCACAATCCACACCAAGAATTATACATAAGCTTTGAGATAGAGATTTTAAGATGTGTAAAACCTTAAACATATCCTCCTTATATAGCCTTAATGGAGGCTTCTATGTTCTCTCTTTACCAATATGAGATTTAAGTCAACAGTCTCCTACTTGAAGATTTGATTGAGAATTAATCAATTTTCATATCGTTATTTCTATCTTACCATTTCTCTGTTATCTACGTCTCTGTCAAGCTATTTAAGGATCTACACCATATGAATTTATCAGTGCTAATTGACTTTGTTAGTGCATCTGCTAGGTTCTCTTTTGTGTGAATTTTTTGCATGTCCACACTTCCATCTTCCACCATTTCATGAATAAAATGATATTGAACTCCTATATGTTTAGTTATGGAATGAAAAATTGGATTCTTTGTAATATGTAGGCACTATGATTATCACAGTACAAAGGAATTTTCTCTAGTCAATGCCCAAGTTCCTCCAATAACTTTTTATCTAGATCAATTCCTTGCAAACTTATGTAGCTGTCATATACTCAACTTCTGTTGTAGATAATGCTACAACTGTCTATAGTTTAGACACCCAGCTCATATCTCCTATTACAATAGTAAACACATAGCTTGTAGTGGATTTTCTTTTATCAAGATCGTATGCAAAATCAGAATCAACATATCCTATGACAATAAATTCAAGTCCTTCATAACATAGAGCAACATTTGAGGTCCCTTTAATATATCATAGGATCCTCTTTACAGCTCACCAGTGTTCTCGATCAAGACTCGCCATGTAATGACTAACCACTCCCACTGCATATGCAATGTCTGGTTTTGTGCAAATCATAGTGAACATTAAACTTCCCACAGTTGATGCATATGGTACTCGAGACATTTCCTTCCTCTCTGCTTCACTACTAGGGTTTTTACTTTAGGATAACTTAAAATTATTAGAAAGAGAGGTAGAGATTGACTTACAATCTTGCATATTGAAGTGTCGCAAGATTTTCTTCAAGTAATTCATCTGAGAAAGCCAAATCTTCTTGTTATTTTTGCCTCGGTAAATTTACATCCCTATAATCTTATTTATTGGTCGTAAATCCTTCATTTCAAACTCCCCAACTAACTGAGCCTTCAAATCTTGAATACAATCTTTGTTGGGGCTTGTAACCAACATGATGTCAACATATAACAATAATATAATGAAATCATTATTACCAAACTTCTTGAAATATACACACTAAATTTGTTGAATCCATAAGGGAGAGAACCCATTGTACAAAGATCTGTTTAACCTGCAAACCAAGTTCTCTTTTCTTAGTTCTTCAAAACCTCTGATTGATATATGTAAATTTCTTCTTCAAGATCTCCATAAAGAAACTCAGTCTTTACATCCAACTGCTTTAAATATAGATCAAATGTAGCACACATAGCTAGGACAATCCAAATTGTGTTGAGACAAACTACAAGTGAAAAACTTCAATAAAGTCAATACCTTCTTTCTAAGCATATCCTTTTTGTCACCAACCTTGCACGATATCGCTCCACTTGATCGTCATTGTTACGTTTGAACTTATACACCCATTTGCTACCAATGGGTTTTCTCCCTTATAGTAGTAGCATAAGCTTTCATGTTTTATTCTTATAAAGAGCTTCTATTTCTTCCAGCATTACTGTCATCCAAAGTGATGCATCTGAGCTATTTGTTACTTTTTGGAATGTTGATAGTTCACCATCTTCTGTTAGAAGACAATATGCAACATTGCCCTCCATAATATAATCAGACTACTAGGTTGGGATTCTCCTTTCACGGATTGACCATCGAACTTCTATATTTTCATATTCAACCGATTCTTTCTCCTTTTGATCTGATATAACTTTAGTATAATCTTTTTGTTCAATCTTCCTTTTCTCTTGAATCGTTACAACTTTAGAATTTTCTTCAGACGTGTTATTTTGATCTTTTTCTTGCAGTTTATCCTTTGCAAATATAACATCTCTGCTAATGACGAGCTTATGTCAGTGGAATCCCGCAGTCGATACCCCTTGACTCCATCAACATACCCCATAAATCTACATTTTTTGGATTTTGGATCTAGTTTTGTTATATCTTAGGTATTATACATCATGAGCACAGGACTCTCAAATGTGTGTAACTGAGAATAGTTTACTGATCCACATCTCCATCAGTGTCTTTAAATCAATCGATCTTATTGGTGATCGATTAATCACATAACAAGCGGTCTTCATTGCTTTTTCCTGAAAAGACTTTGTCATACTTGCATTTCTCAACATGGCTCTAATTCTTTTAATCAGAGTCCTGTTCATTCGCTCTGTCACTCCATTTTGTTGAGGAGTCTGATGCACTGTGCATGGACATTTGATGCCTTCTCGATTGCAAAAATCAATGAACTTATAACCAGTATATTCCCCACCATTATCAGTCCTGAGCCACTTAATTTTCTTCCTCGTCTTTAACTCAATTTGTGCTTTAAATGTTGTGAAGGTTAGAAATACATCTCCCTTTCTCTTAATAGGATACACCCAACATCTTCTGGAGTAATGATCAATAAAGATCACAAAGTACCTTGCTTTACCCAAAGACATAACTGGTACTTGTCATATATCAGAGTGAATCAATTATAGAATAACTTTACTTCTAAAATTTGGGGCATTAAATTTCAGTCTCTACTGCTTACTTGTAACTTAGTGCTCACGAAAGGGTAATGATACCTTCGTGAGATCAGGGAGTAGTTTTTGCTCAATAAGAATCTTCAATCTTTGTTCTGGCATGTGGCTAAGTTTTCGGTGCCACAATTTTGTTGCATTTTCTACATAACTAACTGATGTAACCAATGCATTTGCTTCCATATACATCTCTCCCATAAGCTTGTATACGTTTGCAGCTATCCTTTCTACTTTCATAACTACAAGCACTCCTTTGATCACCTTCATGACTCCATTTTGAATGGAGGTCTTATACCCAATTTCATTCAGGTGTCCTAAAGACAATAAATTATTCTTCAAGCCCTTCATATATTGCACATTTTGAATAGTGTGATCATACATCTTTATCTTGATGGTGCCAATCCCAGCAATCTCCAAGGCATGATCATTTCCCATATACATAGATCATGTATAGATAGATTTACAAGTGTGAAACCAATCTCTACAAGGAATCATATGCCATGTTGCTCCTGAGTCCATTATCTAAGCATCAGTAAGCTCTACTCTATCCTTGAACACCGTTGCTACTTCACTGTATACGATT
The DNA here is from genome assembly GCA_025504915.1 of Erythroxylum reticulatum. Lineage (NCBI taxonomy): Eukaryota > Viridiplantae > Streptophyta > Magnoliopsida > Malpighiales > Erythroxylaceae > Erythroxylum > Erythroxylum reticulatum. The sequence goes on along the minus strand of JANSVA010000218.1, from coordinate 5,787,792 downwards.
TCTCTATTGGCAACACATCCCTAAGAAATTGATGCTACAAAGGTTTTGCCTCCACCTTTCTTAAATCAACATTTAATTTTAAAGTGTCCTCTCTTACCACAGTTGTAACACTTGATATATTTCTTAATTCTAGATTTCGTACTTCCTTATTTATGACTCCTAGTAGAATCACACTCCATTAACCATCCTCTCGTCATCAATAAGGTTTCCATTTGATGCGAACTTGTCAGCCTTTCTTCCTTGTTGATGTGTCTACTTTCTTCTTCAAGAACCAAAGCAGCAACATCATCAAATGCCAAAGTATCCATGAGGATATTATTAGGTAAATTAATGATGAGTTGGTCATATGAATTTGGAAGACTTTTTAAAGTCTCCTCTTCAGAAAAATTTTATTGTGAAGGGACTTAGCTTCATATAACTTTGTAAGATGATCTCATATCTCCTTGGTTGTTTTCTTTTCTTCTACACCTTGCAAGATATCATCCGATAGACCAAGATGCAAATCTGACATGGCCAAGATATCTATTTGTTTTCATTTGACGTCATCTGTGAAATCTACCGGCCTAGCACTGATGGCCTCCAAACAGTTATCTTTTACTAATACTACCTTCATCTTGAATTTCCATAATGAGAACTTTGTCCCGCCAAACTTTGTAATATCAAATTTGGTCCACATTGTTTCTATCACTAGAATTGACTCCCACTCTATCATTTTAAAAAGGAAAACTGCCTCGAGTTACCTCCACTTAGTATGTAATAAGATTGCAGTACACCAGGAAAGTTTTCAAAAAAGGTTGAAGGGTCACAAATGGTCTAACTTAAAAATCAGTTTTCTTAGATAGAGTTTTTCTTAGACATGCACTCAATTACCTCAAATACCAACAAAAAATGCCCCAAAAATGACAACAAAAACCTTAGAACAGAACATATGGCAGATTAGACTATGCTGCAACCACAAAGCATACTTGAGCAACCTTTGGGCTTTGATACCATTGATAGGAGATGGATTCTATCGGATAGAGAAAACACATCAATAAAAGAAATTGAGATGAAAGGAACACATAATATTTAATTTGAAAAATTCCTTAACAAATGTGGAGAAAAACTATAGACAAGAATAGAAAACTTTTCACTATAAAAAACAAATATTACAAGAGGAATATCTCACAATCCACACCAAGAATTAAGGACAAGGTTTGTGATAAAGATTTTTGGATGTGTAAACCTTAAACATGCCTTAATGGAGGCTTCTCTGTTCTTTCTTTACTAATATGAGATTTAAGCCAACGCAAATGACGTGCTGTAGGAGTTGAACATTCAAAATCATACCTGCATAAGTATATTTTAGTTTTATATGTTTCATCCTCATTTTCACTTGTTCAATGAAATTTCAAATTTCAAATTTTACATCTTTATATATATTATATGAAAAAATTCGTAATACTATTTTTTAAATATGCACTATTTAATTGTTTCTTACTAGTGTTATATTACATTAAAGTACACAATTAACAATGCCAATTACAGTATGTACGTATTTTTGGGATGGCGAATCACAAAAACCCTACTGCTGGTTCCTCTTGACACGGGAAAAAGGGGACTGGGGTCGTCAGGATGCTTCTTCGCGGAGAAAAATCTCGGTCGAGGGCAAGTGGATATTGGATTGGATATCACTTAAAAAAATGGCCTGAATTTGACCAACAGTTAGTTAGAATTGTAAGTTGTAACAACTACGTATGGGACCCGTTAGGAAAAAAATACAAGAAGCATGCAGTGGTTGTCTCCTGTAGACGCATTTAATGTAGTAACGGTCACTGCCACCGGCCACTGCCAACTACGACCTGGTAACTTGATGTTTAGCTTCGTCAGTCACGTGCTTATGCATACCACTACCACCACAAATATATTCATCTTCATCACGTGCTCGTACGCAGCTTGAAAAGCCTATACGGTGACTAGGTTCGGTTGTGTATTGACCTCCTTTGGATTTAAATATACCATTACCACCGCAAGTATATTCATCTTCATGGTGCTCATACAGAGCTTGAAAAGCCTATACGGTGACTCGGTTCGGTTGTGTATTGAACTCCTTTGGATTTAAGTAAGGTTATAGGTTTACCTATTGACTGGTACTAGTTGTGTCTGTAGATCCAAAGACAGGAAATTGGGTCCACATTGTTTTATGTACACACACTGAAGGAATTCCGAGTCACAAGTTAAGTACGAAATGACTGCCCATATAAAACATTTATGTTTCTAACTATACTTTGCAGATATTAAATATGTGACTGGAACCACACTCTTAGAGGGCAAAGCTTACATGACAAAAGATGATATGTTACACCAAGCTAATCAGGTGGTACTGAATAGTACATTGATACCGTAGGGGCGGTAGAGATTTTGATAAAAGGTTGGCTTTTGTCGGGAGAGAAGGGGGAGGTGGTGGCCTATCTTGTCGATCGAAAGGTTGCTAGAGTTGGCATCCTTGTGTGATGCAGAGCGAGACAATTGCACTTGGTTTGGGCTAGATGGTGCGATTGCGGTATTAGAAGCTAAAAATTTGTCAAATTTAACTTTATCGGATGGCGACCACTTGTTGACATGAAGAGGAAGAGGATGGTGACTTAGTGATTTGTCATATTGTCACTAGAGCTGTTACATAGTCTACTCATATGGACATTATGGCAAATTAGCAAGGCAGGTGTTTCTTTGTGAAATGCTTACATACGTGTCCTGAAAGTTTTGTCCTTCCTCTATCTGCAACAGCCAACAGGGCTCCAGATTTTGCGCGGTTTGAAGATCATGTGTAAATGGGCTAGGCTTAACATTTTTGCTTGCTTCTTTCACCATATCAAAATACGGGAACACGTAAGTAACTGACCACTTTGACTTGATCTAGTATTTTTCTTTTTAATTATATATATACATATATATAATTAATCAACCAACCATAATAAAGCTAGAAAAAGAAGTATTATAATCTCATACAGTCGTCACTTAATTTTTAGATTATTAACATATTAAAATAATTTATTTAAATAATACTAAAAAAATCCAACTTTATATATTATAATATAAAACTCATATTACCTATTAGTTGGTTCAAATTTAAAAACAAAAGTATAGAATGAATAGAGTGAGAATTTCATTTCTGTTCCTTTATTTATAGTTAGTCTTGTATACAATTACTAATTTTTAAGAATTGAATTTTAAAAATGTTAAAATTTAAATTAAGTTTAAACTTGATTAAATTTGAATATTCAATTTCATTTAAATTAAAATTAACTTATTACTGTGATTTTTTGGTTTACGTTGGAAATTCTAGTTTGTAAAAAAAAATTTCTTGGCTTTGTCCAAAATGTTGGTCAAATTTTAGGTATTGAAGGATTTTGAAGGTACGCTCTAATTCGGGGCTTCAAAAGTTTGTTGGAGGTTTTGCAAATATTCTTTTTGTAATTGGGGCTTCTAAATATTGTTTGAAATTTTTAAAATGAATTTTTAATTTTATACTGCATCAAGCAAGGAATAATCCTTACTAAACTATTGCAAAAAAATTCAAGAAAGACTTAAAGATGTCATAAACTTAAAGCTTAGGATAAACCATAAAACCAATGCATGTATTTGTTAAGGATAATTCTTCGTGAAATCTTTCTTTGTAATCGTTGAAGATATTCATCACACAGCTATCTTATGAACCCTTTTTATAAAACAGATTACCCCTTATATTGTGAGCTATGATAATATCTCAACAAATATCAACAACAAAAAGTTGTGCTTTTGAAAAATAAAAAACTAGAAACATAACCTATTCAAAGTTTGTTCCATTTACTAAAACTAATTGAACAACATTATTTGTAACATCCCGATACCCATTTTAAGGCTAGAATAGTAAGTTATGAAAATATTGTGAAATTAGGAAAAGACGCGTCATGCATAAATTAATTGTAATATACATATTTATTTTGCACATTCATATGATTGTACATGTATTTATTGGCATTTGTGGATAAATTGGTTCATAAATAGAAATTGTGGACTTTTTTGCATGATAAAAATTTATTTGGAGAGTGTTATTATTATTTCGAAATTTTTGGCAAATTTTAGAAGTTTTCGAAAAAAAATTTGGTATATTTTGGATATTTTGAAGTTTTTGGTGAATTATTTTAGCTGAAAATTTATTTGGAGACTAATCTAGTTATTCTAGATTTTTGGTGATTTTTTTGAAAATTTTTCAAATTTTGGGGCATTTTTCGATTAAGAAAAAAAATGATGGACCAATTATATTATGACAAGTGACAACCTGGTATTTTGCCACTTGGCTCACATGCAAGACACGTGTGTCTTGCTGGAGAGAAAATTTCTGCATTACTCTTTTGGTTGTTTCTCACCGAAAGTAGTTCAATACCAAAACTTTCCTTCACTAAAACTAGCCCAGTATATTGATTTGTTACTGATTATTCTGGTTTGCTTTATCTACCGAAGGCTGTATCTACACTTATTGTTGGAGTTCTCTGTTGAAATCAGGTAAGTGATGTTTTTGATTTTCTAGTTCTATAAATGAATTTCATGAGGTGTTATGGGTGGAACTGAATTCATGCATGAGTTATATAAGTAGGAACTGAATTCATGCATGAGTTATATAAGTAGAGAGGTTACGGATGAGTATAGTGGTGGTGATGAATGAGTTATTAATGAAACATATAGTGCAGTAGAATTTGTGTAGCAACTGGAAAGAATATGTTCTGTTTTAGTATTTGTGAGTATTTGAGTTTAGTGAAAGTTTGTGTTGTTAACTACAGAATTTGTTTAGCATTGTTACTGTTCATAAAACAAACTTACAGTAGTGAGAGAAAGCAGGTGAGAAATTTCGATTTGATGGTAAATACCATATAAGCTTGCATTTGAGTTGTTCTGAGATTGTACTGGAGAAAAAGGATATAATATATGATTTGGAATGAATAAATCAGTAGGAAGAATAGTGAAGAAGTCTGCAATTTTCGGTGAACAAGAAGTAACTTGCGTTTTAGAGAGAGAAGAGAAGAGGAGTGCACCCGAAGGTTTTTCCAAAACTGAATTGTGTTGATTCTTTTAGCCACAACTTTATCTTTTGAACTCTAAATGACTTGAAACTTAGATCAGGATTCCTACGACATTTTTCTTTCTCTCCATAAAAATTTAGAGTTATCTGAATTGTTTTGAAAATGATTGATAGGATGAAAGTGTGAAAGTCTACTGGAATGTTATGAATTGGAAAATTTTCATGATCATGCTTTGGTTTTCTAATTATAACTTGAGTTGTAGATTTCTGAATGAGTTCGTTTTTATTCATATTAAACTAGATACATATTTCTACAATTTTTGTGAAGAAGTCGAATTTTAATTCTGTCTCTTTGATTTTCAAAATTGGCATGGAACTGAGTTTTAGCTTAGGCTATAGCACTACTAGGGATAGAAATCATATATTGTGATTATTGAATAAACTGTATTGATATTGGCCAAATTAGGCTGATTTGTCTTCACCAAACTTGTAGCTTATTCGCTTAGCTTTAAATTGGTATAAAGTTTAAAATTTTTGGATGTCTTAGCTGAAAGATATGAGTTGAACAATTAGAGGGTATGATTATGTGCTAGCCAAAAGTTCAAATGTGCACAGTCTGAGGTATTTTGTGCATAACTCATTGAATGCTGAATCAAATTGGATGATCTTAGAGTCGTTAGAAACTTAAGACACTGTAGAAAATGCGCACAGTATGAGGTATTTTGTGCATAACTCATTGAATACTGAATCAAATTAGATGATCTTTGAGTCATTAGAAACTTAAGACACTGTAGAACAACTTTCTAGAAGGAAGTATTGTCTAATTTTGTCATTTACCCTACTAGATTAATTATGTAAAATAGACCCGAAATCAGATGGGTAGAAAATCTGAAGTGGTCAATTAGGTTACCAACTTGATTTCACATTGTTTTATTTTGGTCCAAATTATAAGTACCATATGATAATAACGAGGGCTTTGATATCTGATCAATTTGATGATGAGAGTTTCAATAAGATACCCGGAATTGTCACTGAACATGCATTGTGTAAACTTTCTATATATTGATGTGTATAGAAGAACACTTGTATATTTGTGCAAAAATGTGATATTTGTGAATGTGTTGTATATGTTTTAGAGGAGCCAAGTAGACGCCAGACAGACATTGCCGGACCATCCAGGCAATAACATATTGGAGCGTTCTGTGAGTCAACCTAGATGATTTCCTAGGATTGATTT
>JANSVA010000218.1:5759101-5771697 GCA_025504915.1 Erythroxylum reticulatum | reverse complement strand
AAACATGTATTATGTGTATGTGATCCGGTGAATTCATCAATGATGGTTCACTCATTGAGTTCGCAAAACTCATAAAATTACAATGTGGTTTTTCAGGTAAGAGACAGGAGATCTAGTTCTTTAGACAAGACTAAAGGACTCTTTGGATATTGTAATGGCTCAGAGGTTTGTCAGCTGGCTCCTGAAGTGTTGTGTCTTGTATTTTGTTGCTTTTATTAGAACCTGTATGAGATTATGTAAATATTTGTCTAAAGGAAATTGTGTAAATTTTGTGGATTAATGCAATGAATAGTTGTAAAATTTGCTAACTTTCAAATGATGTTAGTTTATCCCATGTGTAAGTTGGAATTGTTTTGCTATAACATACCATTATCATAGGTTATGCTCCTAAAAGTTTAGGTATATACCCCTTGGTAATAGGATGTTTCACTTAAGAAGAACTGAAAGGAAATAATCATGAATGATATGGTTATACTGGAACTTATCAAAAACTTGGCCTTTAATAGGAAACTTTGATGTATTAAGATACATGTAAAGAATCTCACATAGAAAGGTCTTTCTTTTTTTCATAAGCCTTTTAAATCTTTTTCTTCAAGTGATTTGTCATGTATTTAGCGTGAACACTTAATATGTAGTACTTCTTTCATAGTTGTACAGCTTAAACATTTTCTTACCTAGCCTAATCATTCTCTTTCAATAACTTTTTTGTTTTATATATTTATTTGTCTTCATTCTTGTTTGTGTATTTATTTACTTATTTTATTTTTATTTTTGTTATTTACCTTATTCTATAATTATTGTAATATTTATTTTATTATTTATTTTTATATTGACATTTGTTCATATTTTATTTATTTATTATCATTATCCTCCTCCTCCTCCTCCCTAATTATGTCTATTATATATAACTATATAACTATTATTATTATTATTATTATTATTATTATTATTATTATTATTATTTTGAAATATATATTTTGTTATTCTTTATTTATATTTTATTTTATCTTTGTATTTTTATTCTTTACCTTGTTCTATATTTATTACACTATTTTTGTATTTTTATTTGTAAGTATTCAATTATATTTATAGTCTACTATTATTCTCGTTATTATTATTACCATTTGTTTTATTTTATTGTTATTTTTAATTATTACTTTATCATTTTAATATGTATATTTTATTATTATTATTATTATTATCTATTTCTATTTCTATTTTGTTTTTATATTTTCATTTTAGTTTTGATTTTTCTTACAAATAATTATCAAAACATTTTTCTTTCTTTCTTTTTGTCCTTTTTACTTTTTTTTTATATTGACCTATTCAAAATAATTTCTTGCTCAATTAGAGGTAAAATTGTGTAACTCTAGACCTCTTCAAATTTTACGTCTCAATGAAACATCTATTGAGATGTTGTTGAAGATGCAGACGATATTAAAAATTATTGTAGTATTGTTTACTTTATCCTTAATGATCATCATTCAATCTATAATACGTTAACACTAATAAACTATTTTGTATGTTCCAGGTTTAGAATTATTGATGTTAATGTCCCAGTGGCAGTGGTGATTTCATGCATGATATTTAAGATGTAATTTTAGTTGCTTTAAAGTCTATTAGCATTTATTTTTATGGATATTTCCTCGTTAAATTTGATTTCATCCAAATGAATGTTCACGTCTCTCTAGTCTTTTCAAAGGAGTTTTCCCTCTCCACTGAACTCTCGGGAGAAAGTAAGTCAAGAGATGACATTTGGGCTCAAGTTCGGGTCTGGCCGATTTAGGTTCAGGCTGTTCAGATTCGATCTGATTTGAAACAAGACATCTTTAACAAAAAATATGTCATTTTTTATTTTTTAAACTGCAAAATATATAAATTGATTGGGTTTAGCCAACAATTGATCTGAAATGGGCCTAGGCTTGGTGGGGCCTCAGGCCCTGGCTCAGAGAAACTGTTCGCTGGGTTCATTGCCGTTCCTATGGTTTATTTTCAGCCTGAAAGACTTATGGGCCCTTCAGGAAGAGTTTAAATTTGAAGGGCTTGATTTTAGCCCAGATGCTAAACCTCATAATTTCTGAAACGAGTCAGGCGCTGATAATTTTATTATTTATTATTGTTTGATTGTCTTTCATTCCTGGGAAATGGCGAAGGGCACTGATATTCTGAGTCTGGAAACGTATCTGCCATACCAAATAATCGCCTCTTCTTTTTAAAACTAAAAGCTTAATACACGTGTTATATTTACTATCATGTGTCAATAGTATTGTTACTGAGAGAGAATCGCTCTTCTTTGAATAATTATTTCAAGAAATATAGGGTTTATATGATTATAAAAATTAAAAATAATTTGAATTAATTTTATGAATTGACTTACCACGTTTAGTGAGTTAGGTTATGGATCAATAAAAAAATTAAGAGAAATAAAAGATTAAATGAACGAGAAATTAAATTATACAAAAATAATAAAAATTTCAATGTTAAACAGGAGATTAGGTAGCCGTAAATGTTAGGCATGACCAAAAATAGGTTTTAAAATTTACTTGATTTGAAAGCAGAGGATATGTTACGGTAACCATGACGAAGTGCTGAAGAGGGTAGGGAAAGCGTTAGCGAATTTCTGAATAGTCGTGGACCTGTACGAGTACAACCACAACTGCTCCGCTCGGTAACTTAAAAAGGTCAGTGTGCTACCATCAGACAAAACACGTGCAATAATTGTCCTCCTTCTTAAGCATTAGCCACAATATAATCAAAATTTGAATGGCAGGTTGAGCAGACATGCAATTTTACTTTAGATTCAGTTCAACTCATTTTTAAATCAATAGAGTTAAACTAAATTTAAAATTTTGTAAAATAAAATTTCAAATTTCAGGTCTGTGTGAAATTTAAATTATATGAATTAAATTTTAAATTAAAAAATCAATCAAAATTAATTTAAATCTAATTATATTTTGACTTAAGTTTAGATCCAACTTGCATTTGAGGCATAAAGCTTACGGATGACAATTGAGCCAAGATTCCCCCCCAATTGGAAATTAACAGGTCAAGTCCGGTTTGATTAGACACGGGTCAAGATATTGAGTTTCGAACCAAACTGTCCGTTGATAAGGAATTTTGGTGAAATTTCCATGTCCATGAATAAACTTTAACCTAAGCAGTATCATTGTCTTCATTTGACGTCCCTGTAACATCAAGAGACGGGTCAATTACCAGTTGTGCAGTTTGTCCGTTCTCCAAAGAGATTTGACCTATAGAAAACTTTGTAACCATCTATCTGATCAACAAGAGTAACCCATCCAAGTCATCATTAATGCATATTTCGTCTATATCGTTTCCTCCTGATTCTCGAAAGCATCGTCCACAGTCATTTATTGGCAGTTCTTCAAAATTGGTATTTTTTCTCTCCTGACACAACCCTTTGTCCCCTTTCAACTGTATCCATATGGTAAATCTGAGAAATCTACGGCAGTATCCGATACATACGTTGAACGGGAACCTTGGAGTGGCAAAGCAAGAGGGCGAGAGATTTATTTGCAAGCTAGACGCTACAACGTTCATATAGTCTGACTTATTACCCAACTTTATAATCAAACCGGCAATAGACCCACTTCAGGATTAGTCTTGTAACTTAAAGGGGAATGAAGCAGCATCTAGTTTCGTCTCAGAGTTTAGGCACATTTCCAAGCCCTGGACTAGCAAATTATCAGGACAAAGGATGGAGCTCAGAGAGAGTACCACATCCATCAGGCGCTGAAAGGAGGCATATGAATGCACTGAGGCCTTTTTATAGTGGCAGGGCGTTTCCGTCCAAGTGGGATGATGCTGGGAGGTGGATTTGCAGCCCTGTTTTGGGGTGTGATGTTGCCAAGAACACTAATTCTCGGCCACAAAGACGTCCCAAATCAAAAAGTGGCCCCATTGTGCCTCCAGGAACTGGACACTATTCGAATTGCTTGCCTTCTTTGCAGGTTCTTGATGGCGGGTCTGTGAAGAGTCTTATGACAACTTCTCCGTTCTCGACGGGTGTTTTAATGCCAAAAGGAGTTGCTATTCATTATGGAGGAGTTGGCAACAGTAGGCGTGCTACTGTGGTTAGTCTGCCTGGTTGGTCGTCAGATGTGGTAAGCGAGTGTTCGCTGCCTAGCTCTCAAGGTAAGCCTTCTGTTGAATTTTTTTTTCTCCAATTTGTTCCAATGTAAATAGTGAGCGAAATGGTAACTAACCATATGTTGTTGTGGTTTGCCTTGGAAGAATTTCATTAATAAAACTTTCTCATTCTTCTCTTTGTTAATAGTTTCAGACTTCGTTTTGGAGCTGAGAGATGTTAAAGTTATTCTAAATCTGATTATGATGCTTCTTTACCAGATTTTTACTTCTTTTCCCTTGTAGTCAAGTTGTTCTGTTTCTGTTTTAAGATTCCGGTTTTGCAAACTATTTCCTGATTCTAGTTTTACATAATTATTTTCTGACCCAACTGTTAACCCCGTTGAATCAATTTGCAGATGAGAGATTTGTTGCAGAAAATGCAGTAACTCATGACGTATCAAGAAGGGACATGGCAACGCAGATGAGTCCTGAAGGCAGCAATCACTCATTTGCAAGTAGGTCATCTCCTCCCTCCATCCCTCCAGAAGTGGAGTCTCAGAAGGAACATGCTGCCAAAGTGGAAGTAAGGGAAGTGAGGATCGACAAACGATCCACCATGATTAGATGGTCCAAAAGGCATGGTTCTTGCGTAAGCAGGAAAGGATCAGGAGGTGTAAAGGACTACAATCAAAATCGCGGAGAAGCCTGGAAGTCATCTTGGGATTTTTCAGATGCAGCATCAGACTTCTCTAAGTATGTTTTTAATTTATGCATTTCATTTTGGAAAGCCTTCTCATAACTTTTCGATGCCTAGTTCCCATCAAATAAATGGGTTTCCCTTCATAAACAAGCCTCAGAAGTTGAATTCAATATCTGCTTTAACAAATTTTAGCCTCATTCTTCCACATTTCTGCTTGATAAAGACAATGCCAGTAGACAAGTCTTGTGGCTCAAAAGTTGAGGAGGTCTAAGCCTTCTATAAGAAAAAAATAACCGCATAGGTTGCCCACCGTAGATAGAAAGGCATTGCAGTCCAACCATTTTTGGTAGTCTTTGTAATTTATTGCGAGTTTCAATGCAGGTTAAAAAGAGAGGAGGCCAAGATCACCGCATGGGAGAACTTGCAGAAAGCGAAAGCAGAGGCAGCAGTAAGAAAACTCGAGGTTGGTAAAATTCATGCAGTTAAGTCGATTTGATTCATAAAAGACTCCAATAAGAAAAGCTTATATTTCATTATTAGCAGATCATTATCATGAAAGGAATTCTCTTTTTTGTCGTATCGCTTTGAAACGCTCACTTTGTTGATATCTGTTCCTTCGATACCGTTCTGAAGGAATACCATAATGTTCATGGACCCTAACTTAAAAGAGTTGTTTGGTTCAGATGAAACTTGAAAAAAAGAGATCATCGTCCATGGACAAGATATTGAACAAGTTAAGAAGTGCCGAGATAAAAGCTGACGAAATGAGAAGCTCCATACTGATCCCAAGAGACCATGAAATTCCAAAGTTGTCCCACAAGTTCCCATTTCTCCACAAGCTAGGTCGGTTCCGGTCGTTACGCAGTTGCTACTTCTGCCATGCTTTATGAATTTCAGTCGTCGTTTCTACCTGAAGGTGGCTGTATCTCGTGGCCTAGGTTCAAGTTTTGCATAGGAGCATTATTTTTGGAATTTTTTATATATTTAGATTAAAAAAGCACTTGCAAACTAGCTGTTATCCATTTCCTTCGATGTGGTCATCCTTCTCTGCCTCTTTCTTTCCTTCTTTCTTTGCCCGTCGTTACTTTTGCCGATGAATCCTTGTTTCTCCTAGTCGCGAGATGGCACATCCTCACCATTTAAGAATAGCCAGTGTATGCCGAGAGTTGCAAGACTAGCAAAGAATTAGTATTTAACTATTTATACAATTTTGATATAATTGCTTCAGAAATACCTTTGGTAAGCGTGCTATTTTTGGGAATCGTGTAAACAAGTGGGAAGATACCATTGGAAAGGGCTTGGGATTGATGTGGACGACGAAATGTTATCACCGTCTGCTGATCCACAACGGAACCAAAACGTTGCGGGGGAAGATAAGTAAGGTTACCTGTAGGTGGTCCTTGCTTGTGCACATTCGGATTATTGTGAACGTTCTATATTTGCCATTACAAATCCCCTACCTCTAGTTGAGGTTGGTGATGGACGTTAATTAATTTCAGAATTTATGGTAATTATGTGTTTTAAGTTTAAAAATTAGACAGAGAAAATAATATTAAAACTAATTTAAAATTAATCAAATAAATAAGTTTTGTTTTTCTATACTTATTCATAATACAACAAAATTCATATGTCTAATAAAAATGATAAATTTATAGTACGTTATTATTAACTTGATATGTAATGAATGACAATTTAAATTTAAATTTCTAATTAAAATATTTTACAAACAACATAACTAATTTTAAATATTCTAAAATATTAATATTCAAATTGGTTAAGCTTAAATTTACGCTTCTTACACTATTAAAGAAAAAGGTATGATGCTAAAGACACGGCAAAGGCATCTACAGTGCATTGTCCCGTACTCGTACTGCGACACTTTTAGGGTTGTTTCCTTTTCTCTTGCATAGTTGTGAAGAGGGAATGCGGTACACGCATTACCTGAAAATGGCAAGGCGCAGTGGCTCAAGGATAAACCCGCAGTTCGGTTTGATCTTACCCAATTTCCTACAAGTCACAAACTGACCTGTACGACATCAACAATAAAGTACCCCGAAGTTCAGGAAAAGGAGACACAGCACGTTCAAAAAATCAACTAGATCAATTCATTGCATTACGTTCAAAGAGTGGATTATATATATATATATATATATATGAGAATAGTAGATTTTAAATTGTCCAACTCATCAATTTATTTTAACTAACTAACTAATAGCTCTAACCAACTTACTAACATAAATGAATATTTTTACGGCCTCCTGAACGGGGAGTCAATCAAGCCTAACTTGGACAAAAAGGATCTAAAAAGAAGACTTGCAAGAAATTTGATCATTATATATGCCAGCTGAAACTTAGAAGAGATGTGTTGCGGTTACAAAAATTCCTCTTTGAATTTGTTTCGAAAAATATGACAATCTATTTCTAAATGTTTCTCATGTTCGTGAAACGCTATATTAACTTAGATGTGAAATTCCAACGCATAGAACTTGAAATTAATGCAATAGGTAACCAATCCATTGTTACTTGCAAACTATGAAACTAAGACTCCTATATTCTATTCCAAAGGAGGATCACAATACTGTTCTTAGACTTCTACGAAATGAGTGATGGTCCCAAATATATGCAATATCTTTTTAGAGATTTTTTTTTTGCTTATGGACAAGAAGCTTCAAGATGCAAAGAGTTATTTGTGGAGTAAAACACACTTTTTTTGAATGAATTTGTTAACAACAACATCAAGTATAGCTCATAAACCTTCTCAGATTCTGGGTTTCAGTGGGATTCTCACTGAGTGCTATTGTTGTTATTGTTATTGATATGTATACCTATATCAAACTTGGGGATCTTTGGACTCAAAAAATATTTCATGTATCCAAGATCTTTTGTAGTGAACTACTTATAAGAAAAAACTTTGACTATGACAATTTCAGTTTTTGATGTTCCAGTAATTAACAAGTCATTAATTTATAATTAAGGCAATATAATCACAATTGTTGGATATGGTAAATAGATAAATATTGTGACCTGACTGGACAAAACCGTAGGCTTGTATTTTAGATGTCAATTCATCATTCTACTGATGCGATGTTTATTTCAAGCCATATAATGAGCGTTCAAGCTTGAAAACTTGACCTTTTTGCACTTTTTTAATAACATTTAGGAGGTAATATATACCCTTCCTTGTTTAGAAATCCATGTAAAAGGTGTTAGTAATGCCCATTTAATGAATTAGCCATTTACTTCTTGTTAAGATGTGTGTTATGATATTTTGGATATTATTTATAATTGGACATATTTGATTATTTGGGGAATAATATTATGATGAGTATTATACCTTTCGTGTCTTTGAAAATAAGGTTTATTTGGAATAAAAAATCCTACTTATGATGGGATTTAATTAAAATCAAATTAACATATCTTGAGTAAGATAAGATATAGAGTTTTGGTAATTTTTGGACTCTTATTTGACAACCTATTTAGAGATAACGACTAACTAAAGGCAGCTAACTTTTTGGTGATTTTAGGTGATTTTATCCATAATGGACAACTGATTTTATCTACCTAATAGCGTGAATTTTCAAGGCTGATTTGTGTGGAAAAAATGACTACAATGTGGTGACTTGGTAGCTTGGCTTTCGTGCATCATAAGCTATTTTTGTGAGTTGATTTTTTTTTTCCTGATTTTGTCTAGATTTGTTGGGCGTTTTATTCCAAAGGTTGCATGACTTTGTGGGCTGCCGAATGTGGTGTTTTTGGTGAAATATTTTCCAGATATCTTGGAGGTGTTGCAACTCTTGTGTTTATGATGTTTCAGTGATGAAACATTTATTATTTTGTTGAGTTTTTGTGGCTGCATTTTTGTTGATTTGGGGTTGCTAGTTTGATTGATGATTTGAGGCTGTCCAGATATTGTTTTATGTGAAAAACGTCCAGTATAAGTGTGGTGCTGCAACTGTATTTTTGGTGACGTTTAGGTGATGAAACATTTGTTCGATTAATGTTATTTTGATGATGTGTGCATGGACAAATCATGATTCTTCTCAATATTTCATAGTAGATATTGTTCTACCACTTCCCACACTTTCGGTTGATGAAGTTACATATTTAGTGAAGTCTTTTTATCGCAAGTGTTTCTCTTTATTTATGTCTTTAATGTTTCAATCACTTGGGTTGTTTAATTCTTATTTTATTGTTAAACGTTGTGAAGAAAATTCTCTGTTGAGGTTAGCATGAGGTGGTCTTGTTATTAGGTGTGAATTACTTTCACGGGTTGTGAGGACGAAGGATAGTGTCAAGGGTTGAGTGAGTCGGCTCTATAATTGAGTAAAACTATTGTTGTTTGTTGGTGAAAGTGACTAAGCTGAGAGAGGGCCCCGCAGATGTAGGCAAGGTGTGTCGAATTGTGTTAACAAATTTTCATTGTTGATTTCTTTATTTTACGTTTAATTTTTCTTTTTCCACTTCTGCTAAAAACAACCGTAATCGAACTAAAATTTGTGTAAAACTACATCCTTCAGGTGTTTTCAATTGGTATCAGAGCGGATCATCGAATCACAACTTGGTACGTCAAGTTGGTCTAGATCTGTGTTTCACAATTATGACTATAAGAGAAGGGGCACCAATCATCAGATCACCGTTGTTAGATATTTTAAATTATCCTACGTGGAAATCATAGATGAGAGTATTCATTCAGGCACAAAGAATAAAAGTGTAAAACTTAGTTTTAAATAGTTGGACACATCCAGTGACGACTGATGAAAAGGGAGAAGTAGTGCTTAAAGATGCATCTGAGTAGACAAGGGCTGAAGAACAGAGAGTGCTTAAAAATTCTCAAGCCCTGCATGCTATCTTTAGTACAGTTGATGAAGGTTGCTTTTGTAACATCCTGTCACTTGAATTAATATTTAAATGGTGATTATTAGAGATTAATAAGAAATTAAGAAACAAAATTCATGCTCATGCAACATTGTATATTCACACATATGTGAATATTTATTTTGATACATTAAAAAAATTATACATGCATTCATTGACATTTTTAGGGTATAATTGATTTTTAAGTGCAATTAAAAATGCAAATTATGGATTATTTGTGTTAAAAATTTATTTAGAGGGTGTCATTATTATTTCAGAAGTTTTGGTGAATTTTAGAGAATTTCTAAAAATTTGGAATATTTTGGACCAATTATAGTGTGACATATGGCAATCTTATATGAGTGACAAATAGCTCACATGCATGAAGCCATGTGTCACTAGGTTAATAATACATGTATGTACACTAGATCATTGTAGCTCTTGTTGTTCTTCGGAATGGCTTTGGTCTTCATCGAAAGTATTAATCACCAAGCTCTCCTTTGTTTCACTCATCACCGGAACACTGTTTTGGTTCTTACATAAGTATCATCCTTTTTATCTAGCTAGTGTTTGTTTATGCTTCATTGTGTTGTTTCTTTCCAACCACCGAAATCTTGCTTGTCAGTTTCACTACTAGAATTCGGTTATAGACTCAAGTAAGTTATGTCTTAAGTTGCACTGAGTTTTGTAAAATGATTTTGATAATGGGTTAGTGTTAGAAATGAATACATGCATGAGAAGGAATTAACAGTAGAGTTTCGGTGAATGCGTGTGGTAATTGACTTAAATGAAGAATTGAATTTATGATGTGGGACAAGCATTAAAATGGAAAGTATAAGTTAATGAGAGGGAATCTAAATCTATATAGTGCAGAAACATTTGGCAGTGCGATGAAGTTTTAAAAAAAACAGTAGAGAGAGAGACAGAGTGAGAGTGAGAGAGATCAGAAAAATGGTGTTGCCCACATATGAGCTTTGTTTTGATGTTTGTGTTTACTTTTGAAGTTGGAGTTGTTTGAGAGTAGGCAACTACAGAAACTAGATTTTTTATGTTGTAAATTGATGTTAAAAAAATACAGAAAAGATGTAGAAAGTTGATGCATAAGAATATACTCTGTTTTGTATTGAGAAATATGCAGAAGGTTATCTTGCTCTGTACGTGTATGAATTGGTTAGGTATTAGCAGAAATGGATTTAGATGAATTTAATGATATGAAATGACGATTTGGATGAGGATATTGTTGGATATTAAAATACATGAAACATATATGCAGTTAAACATGCTCTGTTTTCATTATATATGCATAAATGTTTGTGTAAAGTTAGTGATGGATTTTTGTGAGGTTGGAGTTAAAGAGAACTTAGAGTAGTGTGGTGTTGTGTTTTAAGAAGGATTAAAATGAAAAAAGGAAAAGAAAAGAAAAACATGGAATGAAGATGCAGAAAAATGGGATATACTCACAGGACCAATGTAGTTTTTATTATGTATGTATAAAATTTGAGATTTTAGATTTATTTGTGATGGGTTCTATTGAGATGGAAGTAGAAAAAAATGGTTTATGTAGTCGATATATTAGTTGTAATGTGTAGGAATGAAGCAAAAGAAAAGAAAAACATGGAATGAAGATGCAGAAAAATGGGATATACTCACAGGACCAATGTAGTTTTTATTATGTATGTATAAAATTTGAGATTTTAGATTTATTTGTGATGGGTTCTATTGAGATGGAAGTAGAAAAAAATGGTTTATGTAGTCGATATATTAGTTGTAATGTGTAGGAATGAAGCAAAAAAAAAAAAACCGAAGAAGAAGAAAGAAATAAGAAGAGGAGAAGTGTAGTTCGGTGAAGAAGATGAAGGCTGGTGTTTTAGAGAGAGAAAAGGTGATGGGTTGTATGTTTGGGTTATGAGCCATAGTATTTCATTGAACAACCTTAAGTCTTTTGGTTATAACTTTTTCATCCGAACTCCAAATGACTTAAAACTTAGATAAATGGATTCCTAAGACATTTTTATTTCTTTACATAAAAATTTAGAGCTATCTAAATTGGTTTGAAAGTGATTGATAGGATGAAAGTGTTGAAGTCTACTGGAATATTATGAACTGGAAAATTTTCGTGAACATGCTTCGGTATTATAATTATAACTTGAGTTTTAGATTTCTAAATGAGTTGATTTTTAATTCAGATTAAACTAGAGACATATGTCTACAACTTTCTTAAATAAGTCAAATTTTACTTCTATCTCTAAGATTTTCAAAATTGGCATGTGATTGAGTTGTAGTTTAAGCTAAAGCACTACCAAGGATAGAAATCATATCCTGTGGTTATTGAATAAACTGTACTGATTTAGTCCAAATTAGATTGACGTGTCTCACCAAATTGTAGCTTATTATCTTAGCTTTAAATTGGTATAAAGTTTGAAATTTTTAGATATGGGAATTGAGAGATATGGATTGTACCACTTGAATGCATAATCATGCCTTAACCAAAATTTTAAATGTGCATAGTCTATGGTATTTTGAGCATAACTCATAGAATAATGAACCAAATTGAATGATATTGGTATCAATAGAGACTTAATACATAGTAGAATAATTTGTTATAAGGAAGTGTTATCAAATTCCTTCACTTTCCTAATGAAATTAATTGTGCAAAATGGAACTGAAAGTGTACTTTTAAACAAATCTGATTTGATCAATGGAATGTGGATATCTGAATGATTTGTGTAACAAAATAAATGATAAGAAACCCGGAATTGTAATGAACATGCATTGTACATAGTTAGTATACATGAATGTGTATTAATAAATACAAAATTGTGCAATATTGTGATATGTGTATGTATTGTATATATAGAGGAGCATATTAAACGACATGGGTTCTGCACAATCACTAAGGCTAAGGAAACAAGCAGTCATGAGAAGTTTTGAAAACTTTGCAATGAAAGATGAA
>JANSVA010000218.1:5730498-5759001 GCA_025504915.1 Erythroxylum reticulatum | reverse complement strand
TGTGTGATTGATGGTTTAGTGTATGATGCCATGTTATGTACAGTGAAGGTGAGATAGTTAACATGTCATTTCTAACAGGCATGTACACGTGTATCCGATGGACACACGTGCATATGTCAGTTGGGAATGGGGTGTTTTAGCTTTGCTATGATATCAACCTATGGATTGACAAAAGAAGCGTAGGATACTTTGCAAACTATACACGAGGATATGGAGTTATTGACAAGAAGGAGATGAGAGAATGAGGATATGGAGTTATTGACAAGAAATTTCAGCAAGTGTTTGAAGAAAGTGAAGAAGGATATATACGATTTTAGGCAAAACGGTGGGAGCTCATCAAATAGTAATTTCAAACAACATGTTAAAATTAAAAAAAGGTGAAATAAAAGTGAGGAAAATTCAATGTCATGAATTTTAAGGCTTTGGACATGTGCAAGTGGAACGCACTAACACTTTGAAGAAGAGAAAAGGGAAGTCCTATACAAGCACTTGGAGTGAGAATGAATCTGGAAGTGAGTATGCTAGTGAAGAAGAATTTGTGAGTAGTGTTGCGTTGCTTCCTTTATACAAAAAAAGTTCAGTTGCTTGCTTAACAACAACCAAAAAGGAAGAAGCTAATGATGAAAACATGGATAAATCAGAAAATTTTGAGAAAAACGCGGATGAATCAACTCAAAGTCTAACATCAGATTATGACAGTGATGACAGTGATTCAAATGAGAAAAAGGAGGATATTCCTATGAATTAATGCATGCAAAATGAGTGCAAAAATGCAAGAAAAATGAAAAGCTAAAGAAGGAAACCTGTCTATGAAGAACATCATTCAACATCTAGAGAAGAAGTTGTTGTCTATATTAAATGAGCTTGGTGAAACAAAATTGAAGTTGATCAGTACCAAAAAAGGAATAAGATGCTAAATGAAGGTACATAAAAATTAGAACAACTGCTAGAAATTAGTATGATTAAAGGAGATCTCCAAGGCATTGGCTATAAAGATGAAAGTTCTAAGTTTAATGATGATAATAATGGCACAACCAGATCTGTCCAACAAGAAATCTTAAGAAAGAATCGGAGATTTATACCTATAGGTCATTTTTTTGGGGTTATCAAGCACATAAGGCTGAAATGTTACAAATTGTTACAAATGATATTTCATAAGGATAAAAACTGAAAATCTAGACACTTTTTAATGAACTTTTAGCAGAAACTAATGTTACCAAAGCAAACTTGAGTTAAAAAAAAACCAGACTCATATATTAGAATAAACACGCAAGGGAGTTAATACTAGAGACTATCCAAATCCACAATTAGTTATCATTGGAAAAGAAATCAACTAGACATTTGATGACAGGGATGTTGTGAAAAATAATAATGCCAGGTTTGAATTTCTTCGAGGGGCACATGGATTGTGTGCTTTACATTTTCGAAGCATATTTTGATTTTGTTTTTTTTAAAAGAGGGCTTGAAGGAGATAATGTCTAAACTTTTTAAGTTTTTGATTTACAGGTTTTCTAAGGTTTAGGTGATTGGTGTTTGTCTGACTTTTTCTTACTTGTTAGATAGTATATTTGATGTGAGAATGAGGTTCTGCTTGATGATTTGAGAATCCTGTTTTTGGATTTTGATTTAGGAGTTATGTCAAGAATATGTTGATGCTTAGAGACCTGTAGGACGATTCAGATTTTCTATAATTTGGGTTTCTCAAGTTTATCTTGGTTTCTCTCTATATTATGGGTTGTATGAATTTGGACAATTTGCGCTTATATGATTTATGTAAGGAGGAGATTGATTAAGTTTGATTATGATTCATTGAATGCATTTTTGGGGTTTCTAAATTTAATCAGTCGTATGCGGATGTCTTTGATATAAGTAATGGTATGTTGATAAGTGTTCTGATTGGTGATAAATTGTCATCTTGACGTGTTTATGATTCTTCTGCTGCACTTACTGCTAATTTTTATGCTTATTTATTCATTGATATTGAACACATTGAAGACATTCTTCGTTTTGGCATTGTTTTGTCCCAAAGGGGAGATATACGATTGTTTATTTTCATATGATATGACTATTTAATTTAGGGGGAGATTTCAAGGTATCTTCGTGACTATTAGTTTTGCTTTTTGATATCTTTTTGTCCTAAAGGGGAGAATGAATGATGTAGTGGCCGTGGCTATTATGTTTACTTGGAGAACTTGGTTGTTTTGTTAACTTCGAATTATTGTTTATTCAAATATTTGCCAAGTGCTTATTTGGAAGTTGTTTGGAACCTTGTGATCGATTAAAGGGGAGTTCCCATGTGGTATTTGCGAACTTGATGATTATGTGTCTAATTATCTTCTTTAGAGGGAGTTTTAAAATGTGACAAATAATGCCAAAAAGGGGGAGATTGCTAAGTTGTGTGATATGATATTTTGGGCATTATTTGTAATTGGACATCTTTGATTATTTGAGGAATAATATTATGATGAATATTCTATCTTATATGGGACTCTTTGAAGATGAGGTTTATTTGGGATAAAAAATCCTAGTCATGATATGATTTAATTGAAATCAAATTACCATATCTTGACTAAGATAAGATGTAGAGTTTGGGTAATTTTTGGACTCTTATTTGACAATTTATTTTAGGAATAATAGCTAACTAAGGGCAGCTAATTTTTTTGTGATTTTATCCATAGTCGACATATGATTTTATCTACCTATTAGTGTGAGTTTTTAAGGCTAATTTGTGTGAGAAAAATGACTACAATATGGTAACTTGGCAGTTAGAATTTCATGCATCATAATAAGCTGATTTTGTCCAAATTTGTTAGGCGTTTTTCTCCAAAAGTTATGTGACTTTGTGGGTTATCGTATGTGGTATTTTTGCTGAAATATTTTCCAGATGTCTTGGAGGTGTTGCAGCTCTCGTGTTTATAATGTTTCGATGATGAAACGTTTGTTGTTTTGTTGAGTTTTCGTGGCTACATTTTTTTTGATTTGGGGCTGCTAGTTTGATTGATAATTTAGGGCTGTCTATATATGGTGTTGCAGCTGTATTTTTAGTGACGTTTCGGTGATGAAACATTTGTTTGATTGATGTTATTTTGATGATGTGTGCATGGACTGATCATGATTATTCTCAATAGATCACAGAAAATATTGTTCTACCACTTCCCACACTTTTGATTGACGAAGCTATATATTTAGGGAATTGTTTTTATCTCAAGTGCTTTTCTTGGTTTATGTCTTTATTGTTTCAATCACTTGAATTGTTTAATTCTTATCTTTCTTGTTACACATTGTTAAGAAAATCTTCTGTTGAAGTTATCATGAGGTGGTCGTATTATTGGGTGTGAATTACTTCACAGGTTGTGAGGACGAGATATAGCGTCAAGGGTTCGGTGAGTTGGTTTTGTAATTCCTTGAGTAAAACTACTGTTGTTTGTTAGTGAAAGTGCTTAAGTTGGGTAAGGGCCCCATATACATAAGCAAGGTGTACCGAACTACGTTAACAAATTTTGGGTGTTGATTTTTTTATTTTACGTTTAATTTTTCTATTGTTGCTTGTGCTAGAAACAACTGCAATCGAACCAGAATTTGTGTGAAACTACATCCCTTAGATATTTTTACTTGCTATTGCGACAACTAAGAAAATACGAATAATGACCAACATTATGCAGGAGAAAAATTATCAAATAAATTATCACCTTCAATTTGATTGTATGCTTTGGCAACCAACCTTGCTTTATATCGATCTATAATGTCATATGACTTTAATTTGAACTTATATACTCATTTTGAACCAATGGGTTTCTCACCCTCTCATAACTATGTTAATTACTAGGTGTGATTATCTTTAAGTTATTATAACTTATTATTTATAGCTCAAACTGATTCAGGATAAATTATGGTTTAGTGATATAAATGTGGTTCCTAGATTTTTGATATTTACTAGAAAAGATAAGTAACTAGCAGAAAAATTGGGTAAATACTGTATTATAGTAGATACAAAATATTTCAATCATGTAGGTTTATTGGCAATTTTGGTACCATATCAAGTTGGAAAATTAGGTAGAGGAATTAGAAGCTTGAAGTTTTGAAGGATGATGAGAAGATGTAGGCAATAAGTGATTTGATTTAGTGACTTAAGAATTATATTGGAAAATAGGTGTAGATAGATAAATTACTGATGGAATATTATTATCAGCTGTTGAAGGATGGATCATGGGTACGTAGAGGAGTGCTGGATGAAGAAGAAAAATTAATTTGATAAATATCTTTACAAAATTAAACATCTCTAGAAGTAAAGAATAGTGTAAGAATATATAAAATAGTTAAAGTTGGCACACATGTGATTACTAACATCAATACCAACAATCCAATAGCTATAACTCAAATCAACAGTAGAATTCAATACATGAATAAGCTTATTATTATAGGAAATACTTGAGAATTCTCCCATATGAGCAAAGTTAATCAAGTTTTCTTCTTGTGTACTTTTTCCTTTTATAAACTTTACTAACTCTTGTTGAACCAATTTTAATATAGTTTATGTTAGCTCCTCTCCTTTTCTTGCCTTAGTATCATCTCCATCAAAAAGATTATCTACTATATTTGCAAATCCCTTTCTTTCCTTATATTCCTTGTACTAATCATGTATACCATGGAGCTTAAAACAACCTTTAGATGATTGTCAAGACCATAATAGTCACAATGCTTATCAAATCATTTTACAAATTTTTCTCTTCTTAAAATTTCCTTTTTCTACTCCTTCTCTTTTGTAATTCATACTTCCTCTAGCAACAAGCACATTATTCTCAAGATTATCTGTAAACATCATGCTGATTTCACTTCACTTTTTCACACTCATCAATATGAATATGCTTTATTCACAGTTAGAACAAGACAAAATTGATTTATGATATGATCAAATGAATCATTAAATCTCATAAAAAATTGCATAAGGTGATTAGATGAAACTAAATCAGAAATTAACTTTGTCTTTCTATAAATAAACTATTTTACAAATCCACAATCACAGTGAATTAGTATTAGTAGATTTATCTCATCCTATAGCTTCTTCATGTTTGATTAATACTCAACCAATGACATATTTACTTAGTTCATATATGTAATTTCACTTCGCAATTGATATAAGAGGGGTTCATTACAAACCCCAAATCTATGTTCTATCTTTAACTATAACTTCTTTGCTGAGTTAATGTACATAAAAGAATCAACAATTTTCTTTGAAATCATATCTAGAATTTAGGAAATTACTGTATAATCCACTCTTTTCCATTGATCATAATCTGATAAAGATTCATTTGGTTCAACTAATTTCCCATATGTGAACCCCACCTTGATCTTTTTTCTTAAAACAATTGTCGTTACACACACCTAAGGCAGGTAATCATTTCCTTTTAATGTTTATGTAGCTAAGATCACTCCAAGATGATCTGCATTCTGCAGAAATAGAGCATCATAACTACTATATATTGGTGAATCTTGAATCTGGCTTCCATTTCCAACAATTAATTGATCTTCCACATATAGTTTAAATTTGCAAGTACGTTAATGACTAATGAAACAACAACAAATAAAAAGAAAATTAATGAATTGATGTGAAAAAAACTAATGTCATAATACTATAATCAAATCTAGGAAAATTTTCATTATCATCAAGAAAGCAAAGAATGGTCAAGAATTCAAAGGAAAAATGAATGTAATCAATCCCTTGCATTAAATTCGAGGAGTAGTTTATATACATAAAAATAGTAAGTTCTAGATTGTCAAGCTCTTCAATTTATTTTATGCAATAACCCATTTTTCATACTAAGGGTTAGAGCCTTAAATTATTGCATATGAGTCATATCATTTTAGCATTCATGAAATGCATTTCATTCATATGCATATCATTAGCATACACAAATGAATTATGATTTCGTACACATTGCAAAGATAGTATATACACTTAATTGACATATTCCAGGGTATGAAAGGTTTAAAATGATTATGATTTGATTATGTATTGCTTATGTCTTGAATTTTGGTTTGATGGATTACAAGTAGTAAATTTAGAATTAATTGTTACCATTATAAAAGTGATGAATTAAAACGTATATTTAAACTAGGAAAAAGGCCAAGTGGCAAGACAAATTGATACAAATAAGTGACAAATGGCATAGATAAATGAGTGACATTTGGTATAGGTAATTAATTGTCAAATGGCAGCAATTATTGAGTGACAAATGAACTAGTAACTAGGTGATATTTGGTAGCTTATGGAGGGGATGAGTGGCTTACATGCTTAGGGACATATGTCAATGTAACATGGTGACATCTACCATCTAAGGAGTTATGTTTCTACAGGAGTAGTTTCAGCTTTGTTCATTCTTCTTCTCTTTTCATCTCTCACCACCAAAACTTGCTTCTATCTCCCATTATTGTGTTTTTCTTGAGCTATTCTAAGTTACCAGATCAAATAAATGCTTTTACCGTTGACAAGATAGCTAAAGAACCATATTATTGTTGTCTTTTATCCTGGTTGAAAACCATCCAATTCCCACCTTGAATTTGTGATGACCTTGCATGCATGGATGGCTAGGTTAACTTGATGAATTGGGGTGGAACTTGAGCTAAACAAGTAAGTAAAGTTTTGATCTTTATGGCATGTTATAGTAGAAAGATTATGATGATTGCATTGGGATAGATTGTATATGATGTTGATGTTGAAGATGTGCTGGAAAATGGAGAATGAATAGGTACTTTTCTGTTCTATTGTTGCATGTACGAAAACAATAGTTTATGGGCTATTGTATGGATGATTTAAGTTGGGATTTGAAGTATAATTGATAAGGAATTCTTGATAAAGATAGGTATTATTAAGGTGTTTTCAAATCTGGAAAATTAGAGCTGTAGGTGTGTTTTTTTTTAAAAATGATTGTTAATAAGTAAGCAGAATTTTGTAAGCCTTACTGTAACTAGTATGGAAGTTACATTAACCTGAAATGAAGTAACCTTAAAGAACATGAAATCTGGAAAATTTCAGGTTTTAGTGATGTCTCTAATCTTGTAAAATTCGTGAAGTATTGAAGGTAGTAAAGTTACAGACATTAGTGATGTAGATGACAAATTTTGGCATTTTAATTTTAGCCTTATATACATATTGAATCACCTGAGAAATTTCACTCTAAATTGGTATATTTGGATTTAATTGAGGCTAGGAATGAGCCTAGAAAGTTGCTTGATTAATTGGTTAAGAGCTTGATAAGTTTATGTAGTTAATTAATGTCATAACCTAAAGAATGGATTGTTTTGATATGATTGAGTTCAAATATGGAAATTATGGTTTGTTAAAGGAATAAATAAGTTCTTTTAATGCAAACATGATCTTAAAGACATGAATAATGTGTATAGAGAATGGATGAATGAGCATTGAAGAACATGGGGTATTTATGAATGAGAATTGGGTAAATGTGTGAATATACACTGCTAGAAAAAGTTTGGTGAATGTATAGGTCCAGCTTGCTAAAATTCCAGATTTAAAGTAACAATTGTGTATGTGTTATAAGAGGATTTTGATCATGAAAATGTTCAAGGATAAGTGTAAAAAATGGTTGATGAATTTGGAGTAAATCAAGCAAACTTAGAGGTACAAACCTGATTGCAAAATGATAGTACACAAAATATAATGTTTAAATGGTCAAGATTTATGAATAGTTACATACCCGGAAAGGTCAATTGAGTATGCATTAAACATGACACATATATATGTGCATGATTGAATATTCATATAATTGACTAACTTAGCAATGTGTGAACTATATGTGTGTATTGCATGACTAAAAAAACACAAATTGATCATCAACGTCCAGAAACATTGCCGACTCATCAAGGCAATAGCTTATCTAGAGCATACTATAAGTTAACATAGATGTTTTCTCACTATGACTGAATTGTTTTTGATTAACTTTTAGATATTGAACTGTTATTGATATGATTGTGATAATTCCAAGTATTGATGGTCCGAAGAGTTGATATTCAGGATTGATTGGAAGTGCTTTCTAATTGTATGTGAATATAGAAAATTTATACTCAATGGAATGTTAAATGCTGGACTCAGATCGATGAATGTGATAAATGATTGTGCACATTGAATGAAAGTGATTGATAACATACTATGTAAATTGATGCATTCCATCACATTGTTACGTATGGTTAGATAAAGGAGTTGTGACTAGAGTGACCAGTGTGAAAAAGAGCTTAAAGCTTAGAAATGTACACAAAAGCCACATGCTTATTCATTAATGCCCCCGGTATCCACAATGGGTATGAGACAGAATATGAAATGAGCCTGGTATTCACAATGGATGCGGGATAGTAAATAGGCGCTCAATCATAACAAAGTAAAAATGAAAGTGGAGTCACATGTGCATTATATATATATATACATGTATCATGTGAAAGATGGCGAAGAATTACTGAATTATATTGATATAGTGATATGCAATGTTTATGTACATGTTGATAATATGAATGGTTGAGATAAATGATTGGATTATTCTAAAATGATTATATGAAATGTTTGTAGTTCATGATGTATTGGTGAGATATGATGTATATTGTGATTTGGTATTCAATATTGAATGATGTGGTACATTTGCTGAATTGGGAAATACACTTGTGATATTTGTGTTCTGACTTAAGTGAGCTCATTGATAATGGTTTACTCACTGAGTTCCCAAACTAATCAAAATATCTGAGAAGATAGAGACGAGGTATGATAAACTTAGGAAGCAGGGAGTTGTAGACTTCTATGGAAGTACAGACCCTAGAAAGGCAAAAGATTGGTTGGAAAGAACAAAGCGGGTGTTTGATTAGATGGACTACGAGTCTAATGAGAGGTTTGACCATGTAATCTCACTACTGCAAGGTCCAGCTTATCAGTGGTAGAAAGCTATTCCTCGCAGTTCTGCCCAACTTTGTAGATTGACATGGGAAGACTTCCTTAGGGTTTTTAAGGAGAGCTATATGTTAAAGATCTACCTGGATAGGAAGATGAAGGAGTTTCTAGATCTGAAATAGGGAAGTCTTACTGTAGCTGAGTATGAGGTACGATTTTATGAGTCAATGGGGTATGCTATTGCTTTGATTCCTACTAAGGAAGATAAGTGTAGGCGATTTAAGGATGAAATGAATATGGAGATCAGAATGAGGTTGATTATTACTAATTTGAGTAGTTTTATTGAATTGCGAGCTGCCTCAATCCGAACTAAACATTTATTGAAAGATTAGTATTGCTGTCACCTACAACCAAATTTAAAAATAAACCAACATCTTGCAATACAAATTAATGTAGTAGTGAAAAGTAGGCATCGTTCCTACAAGACATTTTTAACGGTAAAGGTTATCGAGTTTAAAATTAAAATAAAAACTAAAATTAAATAAAAATATTCGGATATGGAAATTTAGTAAACAAACCTTAGTTTTAGGTTACCGATGTTATCACACTAATATGGATCCTTGATATAAAATTCAGTTCATCAATAAACATGTATTCTAAGCATTCTTCTTAATCAACAACTTAGATACGATTATAAGTTCAATTGAGTAATAGCTTTAAGAACTAAGAAAGAATTGAACAACATAACACCTGTACGACATACATTTAATCAAGATGAGTTTCTTCTTAGAATTTTCTCACTCTAATGTAAAGAAGGTAATCTTAATTGCCATTTGTGATTAACAAAACTGAATGTCATATTTTATTAATCTGGTTATTAAACGAATCAACTCCTAGTTGCGCACCCTAGAAATCAACAATTCAATCATAAAAGCAATTCAGAAGGCATTCAATAGTTATCAACAAAACAAACTTTATTAGAACATCTCGCATATAATAGATGATAACATGGTTCCCTTCAACCAAGAAAAGAAATTTAGCTACTCATGAAAAAAGTGAAAATCAATAAAGAAATAGCTAATTGTAAAGTCTCCATCCCTGATCTTTGTTAGAAAATATGAAAATCCAGAGAAATACTGCAGAAATTGAAAGACATAACTATGGCTGACTAAAACAAGAAGAAAAATTGCAGAAAAATTCTGCAGAAGAATGTAAAACTATCCCATAAAGTGGCTACAAGAACAATAACGCAAATTCCCTTATCTCCTTCGATCTCCTCCTTTTCTCCATGATCTTTTGCAAATAATCTTCCCCCAGATTCAGGTGGTCGATCCCCATCAATAAGGATGTAATCTGATTATCAAAATCATACGGATTTGCATTTAAAAACAGATATTGTAAATAGTTTTTATTCTTGCACGTGCCCACACTTAGTTACTGAATTTATTGTCAATATGAAATTTTCAGATTATCATTGTTTCCTTTGCATCTTTTTGATTTAATTTCATCTCTTAAGTGTTGAAAATCATCTGAGAATAATTAAGAAACAAATCCATTAATTTTGAACAATAATTTTAACACATTAAAGAGATTTATATACAAAATAAGCATAAAATGACAACTTAACAAATTCCCCCACATCAAACCTTTGCTCGCCCTTGAGCAAACATGCCAAATCACTACACTTTATCAATTCATCCTTCATAAGATTAAGTGTACACAATCCGTCAACTTGGGCCAGTAAGACTTAGGTTGCAAGATACATCATAATCACTTTTCATTGATACAAATAAATAAAGTCAAAATAAGACATCTTTGTTCAAAACGTAAGTATGAAACCAAAGTGAATTCTTCTCACAGATATCTCTCTTACACTCAAGTGTTTAAGGTCAAAGTGTTTCTCTCAAATCTCTCTCTAACGGATTACACTACCATAGGCTTGCGAATTCACCAGTTATCATTCATTCGGATTACATGAGCTCATAGAACATAAAGACTTTATTATGGGTTATAATCGAGCTGAGTTCAAAGGTAAGGTAAAAATGACAAAGGGTTAATCATAATCATTCACAAAGTACTAAGTAAAAGGAACATTCAAATTAAAAATTTAAAATAACCACATGACACAAAGGACTACAACTACTCATACTAACTAATGTTGCTATGCTTTATTCTTTTTCTTTTTCTTTTCTTTTTTCTTTTCTTGCTTCTTTATTTCTTTTCCCTTTTCCCTTTTCTTTTTCCCTTTTCCCTTTTTTTTTTACTTGGCTAAGAACAAAGGAGAGTACTAAAAACAAAGGAAAATAATAACAACATAATTTAACAAACACATGAGTAGAAATACCCATAAAAATATCTCATAAAACAATACAGAACAAAAGTCCCAAAATCAAATGCTTATCAGTACTTCATTCAACTTGTGATAGGGTAAGGCTAATGGGATTTTTGGGTTTAAATGTAAGGTGATTAAATGAAAAACCAATAAGGTTAAAGGCTCAAAAGTGTTTGCAAAGGGAAAATAACTAAATGGGACATTTTTAAGCTAAAGGGTGTAAAAACAAAAAAGGCCTTAATCATTTCCATAACCCATTTAATCAAACAATTTCAATCTGGTTCAGTGCAAATTCTGAAGGCAAGCCTGATTAAAGGAGCATCACACAATACAAAGAAATAGAATGACATAAAGATGATGTCATTAAGGCTCAAATTCACTCACAAGTTTAATTCAAGAATTCACCTTAATTCCAAATATTACCTAATTACTCAAATGTCAAAATTTTGACTAAGTATGTAAGATCAGTTATTACAATTAATCCACATGATTCACTTTAGACTCACATAGCCCAATTTAATTTCATGAACACACTCAATCTCATCCAAACTAATATGACAAAGCTTGATGACTTAACATACATAACAAGCATGAAAAAATCGAAAAGAGTCACACACATATACTCCATTTCCTTCCCCCACACCTAGATTAACATTGTCCTCAATGTTAGGACATAAGATCAAAGAAGCAAAAATATAAAAGAAAAGAGGAAAGAATGCTTCTCTATTTGTGAATGTCGAAATTATGGTGTTGGTGGGTACGGAGGTTGGAATCCTTAATACTCTTAATAAGCCATCAAATTATGCTCCATGTGGTGCATTTAGTTTTCGAGGCAACTGAGGCGGTCATCCAAATTGGTTTGGGAAGGTTGGTGACTACTTGGTGCAGTTGTTGAAACCCGAATTCTTGTAACTAATTCCCCTATACCTGAACCATTGCTTGTCCTTAAGCAATAAATTAATTGCTTCACTCAAACAATTCCAGTCAAGAGTTAATAGTTAATCAAGCACACAGAAATCCATAAATACTTTCAATCCAATTCACTCAGTTCAACCCTCTTATGATCAAAAACAAGTTACTCACATACAAACACATAGTCAGTAAAATAGTCACTCAAGATGCATAATATCTAGAATTTAAGCCATTTTGCATTTGTTATCACAAAAACAAGTCAAGGATGTTTAGTACGACACAAATACAGATGAAAAGAAACAATACAAGCATAACAAAAATATCTCAAAAACAAAAGAACAATGATGCTTCTTATTTAATAACACAAGACAAAGACACTTTTGATTAAAAAAACGTAAAAACAAAGATAGTTATCTCTTTTTCTTTTTAGTTTTTTTTCCTTCTTTTTTTTTTCTAAAACTGCATTCTAAGCATCCCATTCCACATTCATATGATAAGCTATACAAAATGCACTTAAATACCAAACATCATACACAAGAGTCACCAATCACATGTAAGGCATACAAAGGAAAACAAAAAAATGAAAAACTTTGAAGTTAGCATCATCTCAAGAGTCAATCAAAGTCCCTCAAATCAAAAGCATCAACATCATTCCTG
This sequence comes from Erythroxylum reticulatum, assembly GCA_025504915.1. NCBI lineage: Eukaryota > Viridiplantae > Streptophyta > Magnoliopsida > Malpighiales > Erythroxylaceae > Erythroxylum > Erythroxylum reticulatum. The sequence goes on along the minus strand of JANSVA010000218.1, from coordinate 5,746,213 downwards.
TACCACAATTAACTATTAACTAAAGACTGAAATCATTCAAGTTACTAAATTCTCATCATCACCATCAAACTCACAACCATCCAAGTGTGTCGAAATTTCACACTTACCCCACCCCCACACTTAGAATGGGCATTGTCCTCAATCAATAAAAGCATAAAAGAGGAATTTGGAATAGAAGTACCCCTAGATTGAAGACGACATATGCAGCTTTGAAATGAATGATTGTAGTTTCCTTTTCAAATGCCTAAAAACAAAATAAACTAAAGAAAACAAGTAAAATACTCAAAGCAAACACTCAAAAGATATGCAGAAAAGAGAAAATACATAAAAGAAAGGGATACGAATGGGGTGCCTCCCATCAAGCACTTATTTAAGGTTATAAGCTTGACCCTTGACATATGTACATCATCCATTATCGAATGGATGTTTGATCCTAACAAGTAGCATGCTCAGACTCCGTAAATAGTTTGGGGTACCTTCCCTTAAAGTAGGCTCCTTCTCAGCATGATGCTCCATGACTTCTGATAAGTGGAACTTCATCGTTTCACCTTCATACTCTATTGTCCACTTGTCTTTTCAGGCATCGCCCTTCTTACACCAGGATAGTCTCTATAAGAGTATTGCTAATGGGTATGGAGACTCGACATCCTACTTGCCACTTTTGATCTTTAGCTCGCTTGCCCACAAGTCGTTCAACTCATATATGATTAGCAGCCTTTCTTCTTCTTGCTTCTCTTCTAGTTCTTCTTCTTCTTTTACTTGTAAACAACTAGGAAAAGGAAACGAAATTTGGTTAGCAATAACATGAACTGCATCGCTTACTTTAGGAGGTTGCACATCCTCCATCTTTTCTCGAACTATAATCTCTTCCTCTTCTAACTCTGCTTGCTCTTTCTTTATTGCTTTTGGGTTCTCCAAATGATCTCCACTCTCTAAATGAATGCACAACTTCTCCGCATCACTCTCTTGTTAGCTAAGAACTCTTGTAGACACTTAGGCTTCCAGTCTCTTTGCTAAGTGGCTTAATTGATCTTCCAAGGTCTTCAAACTACTCCTCATTTCCTGCTGGAATTGAAGAGTGCTCGTCGCCAAACTCATTATGATCTACTCCAAAGACATCTTATCAGGTTGTGGTGGTGATGGTGGAGGTGGAGGCTCTAGTTGAAAGTAGGACTACTCTTGATAATAGCTTGGTGGATAAGCAAATCTATACTGTCTATCCTGCAAAAGAGGACTCGTACAAAAAGAATAACCCAAAAATAAGAAAACTTCACATGCCTTAGCTTATTGCTCATCCTTCGGTACTTGCGCGACTAAGGGTGTGAAATCTGCCACTTGATTTTTAAGCTTGGAAGTAGCAACAGATGGAAACTCATCATCATAATAAGGATAATATGAAAATTCAGAATCAAAAGCATACTTATAGTGAGTCATGCCGTTAAAGATAAAAAAAATTAGAAAAAGATGTGAAACTAAAACAAATAGAAGACAAGGTAACCAAAAGCAACAAAATTAAAAACAAAAACATCACTAGAAAAATAGTTAAGAAATTTCCTGACAACGGCGCCAAAATGTGGTACTGCTATCGCCTCCAACAAAATTTAAAAAGAAACCAACTTCTTGCAATACAAATTAATGTAGTAATAAAAAGTAGGGATCATTTCCATGAGAAATTTTTAACGGTAAAGGTTAACGAGTTTAAAACTAAAACAAATGGGGGGTTTGGTTCATGTAATTTAATAAATTAGAAATAGCAAAAACTGAAATTAAACAAAAATATTTAGATATGAAAATTCAGTAAACAAAGCTTGATTTTGGGTCACTGATGTTATCACACTAATATGGATCCTTGATATAAAATTCAGTTCATTAATAAACATTAATTGGGTGATGTTTTCTTTTAAGTGTAAATGAATAGAAACATGAATGCCAAGCATTCTTATTAATCAACAACTTAGATACGATCGTAAGTTCAATTGAGTAATAGCTTTAAGAACTAAGAAACCAATGACCAAGATAACACATGTATGACATGCATTTAATTAAGATAAGTTTCTTCTTAAAATTTTCCCACTTTAATGTAAAGAAGGTAATCCTAATCGCCACTTGTGATTAACAAAATTGAACATCATATTTTATTAATCTGGCTATTAAACGAATCAACTCCTAGTTGCGCACCCTAGAAATCAACCAATTCAATCATAAAAACAATTCAGAAGGCACTCAATATTTATCAACAAAACAAACTTTATTGGAACATCTCACACATAATAGATGATAACATAGTTCCCTTCAACCAAGAAAAGGGATTTAGCTACTCATGATAAAAGTGAAAATCAATAAAGAAATAGTCAATTGTCTCCCTGGTCTTTGTTAGAAAATCTGAAAATCCCTAAAGAAATACTGCAAAAATTGAAAGACTTAACTATGGCTGACTAAAACAAGAAGAACTGTAGAAAAAATTCTGCAAAAGAATGTAAAACTATCCCCTAAAGTGGTTGTGTGAACAGTAACGCAAATTCCCTTTTTATCTCCTTTGATCTCTTCCTTTTCTCCATGATCTTTTGTAGATAATCTTCCCCCATATTCAGGTGGTCGATCCCCATCAATAAGGATGTAATTTGATTATCAAAATCATAAAAATCTTAAGTGAATTGGATTTGTATTTAAAAACAGATCTTGTAAAAAGTTTTTATCCTTACACGTGCCCACACTTAGTTACTGAATTTGCTGCCAATCTGGAATTCAAAATTATCTTTATTTTCTTTGCATCTTTTTGATTCAATTTCATCTCTTAAATGTTGAAAATGATCTAAGAATAATTACAAAACATATTCATCAATTTTGAATAATAATTTCAACGCATTAAAGAGATTTATATACAAAATAAGCACAAAACGACAACTTAACAAAGATGGACAGGGAGAGTATAGACAGGAGTTTAGAATGAAGAGACATGGTAAGTCTTAAGTTAATTCTTGTAGAAGATTCAATAAATGCCAGAATAGATCATTCCAATTATAGACTAAATTGAGACAATTGGGGTTTAGACCGAGAGGCGACTTTGTACAGGCTGGTAGTGGTAGAGGTCAAATGTTAGGAGGACAAACACAACAGATGCCTAGTTGTGAGTACTATGGAAAGAAACATGGTGGGGAGTGTTAGATCCAGGATCTACACATTCATTCATCACACCACATCTGGCATCTAAACTGCATTGTGAGAGAGAGATGTTGAAATTTAGCCTATAGGTGAGTACTCTACTAGGTAGTACTACAGTGATTGGGAAAGTCTGTAAAGGGGGCATTATTCGAGTTGATCGGGTAGAGTTGGAAGGTAATTTGATAGTATTGCAGTTAAAGGAGATATATCTCATTTTAGGTATGGGCAAGCTTGCTGCACATAAAGCTGTTATGAACTGTTACACTAAGGAATTCATCCTTAAATCTCCTAATCAACCAAGAGTGATATTTTGAGGTGTTAGTCAAGCAGTGCTAGCTAGGTTGATTTCCTCAATGAGTGCTCTCAGACTGATTCAAATTGGATGTGAGGCTTACTTAGCTTATGTGATTGATACCCGGAATGAACAAACAATTCCAAATATTCCTATTGTTAGAGATTTTCTAGATTTCTTCCCTACTGAATTACTGGGTTTACCCCCAGATAGGGAGACATAGTTCACTATTGACTTAGTTACAGGTACTACTCCTATATATCTTCCTCCGTATAAGATGACACTTGTGGAACTTAAAAAAATTAAGGCCCAGTTGCAAGGTTTATTAGATAAGGGTTTTATCAAACCTAGTGTGTCACCTTAGAGAGCTCCGATTTTGTTTGTGAAGAAGAAGGATGGGAATTTGAGATTGTATATTGATTATAGGTAGTTGAATCGGGTGACAGTGAAGAACGTGTAACCTTTACCGAGGATAGATGATTTACTTGATTACGGAGCTCAGGTGTTTACCAAATTGAATTTGAGATCAAGGTACTATCAGTTGAAGATAGTAGTAGCTGATGTACCAAAGAGGGCATTCAGGACCAGATTTAGGCACTTTGAGTTTTTGGTGATGCCTTTTGGGTTGGCAAATGCTCCGATAGCTGTTATGCCATTGATGAATAAAATGTTCCAACCTTAAATCATTTTGTGATTGTATTTATAGATGATATTTTGGTGTATTCGAAGAGTAGAGAGGAACATTTTGAGTATTTGAGGATAGTCTTACAGATAATGAGGGAAAAAATTGTATGCCAAGTTTAGTAATTGTGAAGTATGACTTGATCAAGTGGTATTCTTGGGTCATATAGTATCTGGACAGGGTATACAAGTAGACCCAAAGAAAGTGGAGGCAATGATGAAGTGGAAAGTCCCGAAAAATGTGTCTGAGATCCGAAGTTTTCTTAGTTTAGCAGGTTATTACAGAAGGTTTGTCGAGGGATTTTCTTTGATCTTTACCCCTTTGACAAAGCTTCTGAGGAAGAATGTACAATTCAAATGGACTGATGAATGCCAAAGGAGTTTTGAGGAATTAGAACACTGATTAACTACAACACTAGTGTTAGCTATTCCATCTAGATCTAAAGGATATGTAGTATATGGTGATGCTTCACACCAAGGGTTAGGATCTATTTTGATGCAGTATGGCAGAGTGATTGCATATGAACTGAGATAGTTAAGGTATCATGAGTTCAACTATCCGGTTTATGATTTAGAACTTATCGCAGTGGTGTTTGCTTTGAAGATTTGGAGACATTATTTATATAGTGAAACATTTTAGATATTTACAGATCATAGAAGTTTGGACTATTTATTAAGTAAAAAATAACTAAATATGAGACAAAGGCAATTGATTGAATTACTTAAGGATTATGATTACACAATTGAATACCATTATGGTAAAGTTAATGTTATGGCTGATGCATTAATCAGGAAATCTAATAGCAGTGTGGCATAAATTCAGACATCAAGGTTACCAAACCTAGTACAACTGAGAGCATTAAATGTTGAGATGAATTTGGGGCAACATGAAGCATTGTTTGCTACATTGAAGTTTAGACTGGTATTGCATGAAAGGATCAAGAAAGTTCAAAGTAAAGATCCAGAAGTAATGAAGCTTATTGAGAAGTTGAAATAGAATCTGATTTCTGAGTTTGAATTGAGGGATGATGCATTGTGGTTGAGGCAGAGATTTTGTGTACCTAATGTGGATGATCTGAGAAAAGAGATTTTGGAGGAAGCATATATAGAAACCTATGCTATGCATCCTGGTACCACCAAGATGTATAGTATTATGAAACAACATTTCTGGTGACTTGGGATGAAGAAATAAGTGGCGGAGTATATTGCTAAACGTTTGACTTGTCAACAAATTAAGTTAAATTATCAAGCTCTAATTGAGAAATTACAGTCACTGCTTATTCTGGAGTGCAAATGGGAGAGGATCATTATGAATTTCATTATGAGTTTGTCAAGGACTCCGAGGAAATATGATGCCATATGGTTCATTGTTGATAGATTAACTAAATCAACCCATTTCTTACCTATGAGAGAGAATAATACACTAGACTAGTTAGCCCGAAAGTATGTTAATGAAGTAGTGAGATTACGTAGAGTTCCAGTGTCCATTATATCAGACTGGGACCCCAGATTTACTTCTACATTTTGGGGTAGTTTACAAACAGCTTTGAGTATAAGGTTAAACTTTAGTACATCCTTTCATTCTCAGACAGACGGATAGAGTGAGAAGACTATTAAGATTATTGAGGATATGCTCAGAGCTTGTGTTTTGGAGTTCCAAGGAGTATAAGATTAATATGTAGCTCTTATTGAATTTGCATACAACAATTATTATCACAGTAGTATCAGTATGGCACTATATGAGGCATTGTATGACAAAAAGTGTCGATCACCTTTGTATTGAGATAAAGAGGGTCTAAGGATTATTAAAGGCCTAGAGTTGATTCAAGATAAACTGATCCTTAATAGAATTAAAGCGGCTCAAGATAGGCAGAAAGTTATGCAGATTAGCACTGAAGAGATATGGAGTACCAAGTGGGGGATAAGGTGTTTCTAAGAGTATCACCTTGGTGAGAAGTGCTAAGGTTTGGTAAAAAGGGTAAGTTAAGTCTTAGATATATTGGTCTATATAAGACTATTGAGAAAATAGGACCATTGGCTTACAAGTTAGCATTACTAGCTGATATGACTCAGATTCATAATGTGTTTCATGTTAGTATGCTCAGAAGATATCGGTCAGATTTGATACATGAGTTATCGGCTCAGGAGGTTGAAATTGTAACTAGCTTGAGTTATGTTGAGGAATCGGTTAAAATAGTTGGTTATCAGACTAAGCAATTGAGAAACTGAGTGATCCCATCGGTTAAAGTCCTTTGGACGAATCATTCGAGACAACAAGCCATATGGGAAATTGAGGAGAACATGAGGAAACAATACCCCCATCTGCTTGATCAATCAAGTAAGAGTTTCGATGACGAAATTTCTTAGGGGGAGAATTGTAATAACCTGTTTTTCATACTAAGAGTTAGAGCCTTAGATTATTATATATGAGTCATATCATTTATGAAATGCATTTCATTTACATGCATATCATTAGCATACATACATGAATTATGATTTCGTACACATTGCAAAGATAGTATATGTACTCAATTGACATATTCCAGGGTATGAAAGGTTTAAAATGATTATGATTCGATTGTGTATTGCTTATGTCTTGAATTTTGGTTTGATAGATTACAAGTAGTAAATTTCGAATTAATTGTTACGATTAGAAAAGTGATGAATTAAAATGTATATTTAGAATAGGAAAAATGCCAAGTGGCAAGACAAATTGACACATAAAAATTTAGGATGATTAAACCTAAGAAATAGTTGACAAATGGCATAAATAAATGAGTGACGTTTGGCATGTGTAATTAATTGACAAATGGCACTAATAATTGAGTGACAAATGGACTAGTAATTAGGTGACATTTGGTAGCTATGGAGGGGATAAGTGTCTTACATGCTTAGGGATATATATCAATGTAACATGGTGACCTCTAGCATCTAAGACATTACGTTTCTGCAGGAGTAGTTTCAGCTTTGTTCATTCTTCTTCTTTTTTCATCTCTCACCACAGAAACTTGCTTCTATCTCCCATTCCTGTGTTATGCTTGAGCTATGCTAAATTACCACATCAAATACATACTTTTACCCTTCACAAGATAGGCAAAGAACTAGACTTTTATCATAGCTGAAAACCATCCAATTTCCACCTTAAATTTGTGTTGATCTTGCATGCATGGAGAGCTAGGTTAACTTGATGAATTGACATGGAACTTGAGCTAAACAAGTAAGTATTGATCTTTATGACATGTTATAATAGACATATTATGATGATTGAATTGGGATAGATTGTAAATGATGTTGATGTTGAAGATGTGTTAGAAAATGGAGAATGAATGGGTACTTTTTTGTTCTGTTTTTGCATATACGAAAACAATAGTTTATGAGCTATTGTATGGATGATTTAAGTTGGGATTTGAAGTATAATTGATGAGGAATTCATGCTAAAGATATTTGTTATTAAGGTGTTTTCAAATTTGGAAAATTAGAGCTGTAGGTGTGTTTGTAAAAAAATGACTATTAATATCAAAAGCGAGGAGCATTTTATAAGCCTTAGTGTAACCAATATGGAAGTTACATTAACCTAAAATGAAGCAACCTTAAAGGATATAAAATCTGGAAATTTTCAAGTGTTAGTGATGTCTCTAAGAGGTATTGAAGGTAGTAAAGTTAAACACATTATTGATGTTGAAGACAAATTTTGAAATTTTAATTTCAGCCATGTGTTCATGTTGAACCAGCTGAAATATTGCACTCTAAATTGGTATATTTGGACTTGATTAAGGCTAGGAATGAGCCTAGATTATTGCTTGATTAATTGGTTTAGAGCTTGATAGGTTTATGTAGTTAATTGATGTCATAACCTAAAGAATGGACTGTTTTGTTGTGGTTGAGTTCAAATTTGGAAATTAATGTTTTGTTAAAGGAATAAATGAGTTCTTTTAATGCAAACATGAACATAAAGACATGAGTAATGCGATGTGAGCTCAAGAGAGAGTCGAAAGACAAGTCAATTATCGGATGACCCATTGACCGTACCGAAAGGACCGATTACTCGTGCTAATGCTAAGAGGCTTAGAGAAGCTTTTGGTGGGCTTATATGTACTATGGTTGATAAAGAAAAGGCCTTTGGAGATCAAGTTACAATCAATAACATCAAGGCCATAACACTATTAACGTGTTCTGACTTGGGTTGAAATTCTAACATTGTTTCAGGCCGAATTAGCCTAACTTTCCAACATGAAAGTTTATAGATTTTTGTCTTAGCTTTCTAACGGTATAAGATGCGCCTTAAACGGAGGTTTGTAGCCCAAGATATGCTCGATTTAAAATTGTTACAACCTCTTAAGTAACGTTTCGTTTTTCTAGCTAGGTTTTTTTTTTTTAGGCCCACTTTTTAAGACTTTAAAAGCTGGTTTTTTGGCACCTCATAAGGGAGATTACATTGAGAATAGTTTTAGGACACTTTGTGAGGGATTCAATCCTAAAATTCTCTATAAACCAATTTTACGAGCTTATTAAGTGATTAGTCGGATTACTTGTGGCATTCTTTTGATATCTTTGTGCGTTTTGGTTTCTGATTGTATTGTTAATCTTAGGTCAAGGCTTCGAAGGATCTTCTGACAACTTTGAATTCTTAGGTTGGGGTTTTGATCCGATTTCCTAATCGGGTCGATTCTAGGGGTTCCGTGTCATTTGGTATCAGAGCTTTGGCTCGGTTTCAGGTTCTTATCCATTGTTCTTATCATCTTCATTTGTTTTTCTTGTTTCTTGATTGTTTCAATTTTCTATTTACTTTTGTCCTTGTTTCCCTTCTACTGTTTATTTTGCTCCTTGTTTTATCGTTATTGTTCCATTGCCATTTGTTAACACCGTCTTTGTTGTTCTTATTTCATAATTTTATTTCAATTCATACTTCATGTTGTGTTCGTGGTTAATTTTTCTTAAGATTGTTCTAGTGAAAAAAAATAGGAAAAAATCCAAAAAAATCAAGAAAAATCTGAAAAATCTTTAAAAAGGTGCTTTGTTGAATCGTTGATCGCAATTTGCTGAGATTGTGGATAGTTCAGTTTGAAGTGCTGCAACGATTGTAAGTTGTTAATGAAAGAAGTTTGTTGGAATGTGTGAAGTTTGGTGATTGATATTTTTTTTGTGTGGATTGCTAGAAGTTATATTGCATTGTTGCTAACTCCTATTACTAATTTTCTCCTTTGATCCTTTGAATTTCTTTAGTTCTTGACCCGTACGTATTTACTTTTCATTTCTCTCTTATTGCTTCCTTTTGATTTCTTCAAATTTTCTTTTGTAAGAGTGTTACTTTCAATTTGATTGTCTTTGATTTGATTGGAATTTTGGTTGGCAAAGAATTTCGGGAAAGAATCAAGAGTGGTAAACGGAAAAAGTGATTTACATCAAAAGAAAAAGTAAAAAAAAAGGAGCAAAATACGAGTGAATCATCATCTATTCGAGTGAAACACGTAAGGGAGTGAGTGAGGTTTCTTTTTAACTAACATTATTACACTTATTTTTCTTGTTACTTTGTAATGTCTAAGGCAGGTAACAAAAGGAATTCAAAAGACCAAACCATAACTTTAAAGGCTTTACAAGAACAAATGACCTAAATGAATCTTGCATTTGAAAGCTATGGAGAGAGGTTAGAACACTTAGAGGTCCCAAAATGAGGTTGACCAACATCACCACCGATTAACCAACCTGAATTCGAGGATGTTGAAACTGAAACAAACATGGAAGAGTAGGATAGATATCAAACTAGGGAGTATGCGACAAGAGGTCAAAGAAGAGGTGATATGCCTAGAAGAGAACTGAGAGCTAGGGAAGAAGTTGATAAAAACCTGAGCTGTATAAAAATGAAGATTCCTTCTTTTCAAGGCTGAAGTAATCCAGACCAATATTTAGGGTGGGAAAGAAAGGTGGAGCTTGTGTTTGACTGTCATCACTATTCAGAAGAAAAGAAGGTCAAATTAGTAGTTGTAGAATTTATAGACTATGCCATAGTTTGGTGGGATCAGGTTCAAATTAATAGAAGAAGAAATGGAGAGAGACCAATTCGAACTTGGGATGAAATGAAGGCTGTCATGAGAGCAAGATTTGTTCCTGGCATTATTACAGGGAACTGCATCAAAGACTCTAAAACTTAAAACAGGGGTCTAAGAGTGTTGAAGAGTACCATAAAGAAATGGAAATGGCTATAATCAGGGCAGATGTTGTAAAAGACCAAGAGGCTTCTATAGCTAGATTCTTGTGTGGGATAAATAGAGAAATTGCCAACACAGTTAAACTACAACATTATGTGGAGATTGAAGATATGGTTAGTGTTGCTATAAAGGTGGAGAAAAAACTTAGTTACAAAAAATTAACTAGACAGTCTCAATTCAGTAATAGTGGTGGATCACCTTGGAAATCAGGCTATAAGAGAAGTAGTGAAGAGAGGAATTCGTCAAAATTCAAAGGTGATAGGTTTACACCAAAATCTAAAGAAGACAAGTACACTCTTAAAGAAAAGAGCGAAATTTTTTAGAAGAACAAAGAAACCACTCCAGTGGCCAGCAGTAGTAAAACTAAGTGTTTCAAATGTTAAGGGTATGGCCATATAGCTTCTCAATGTCCTAACAAGAGAGCTATGAACATAAAAGATGATGGGGTTGTTGAAACAGATGGAGAGGAAATAGATCCAGAAATGCCACCATTGGAAGATGCAAGTGATGTAGAGTATCCAGAGTATGGAGACTTACTAGTTGCAAGAAGAGCTTTAAATTTGCAGGCTAAGTATGATGCTCCAGAAGAACAGTGGGAAAATATTTTTCATACTAGATGCAATGTAGGTGGGAAGGTATGCAGTCTAGTCATTGATGGAGGTAACTATACTAATGCTGCTAGCACTTATTTGGTAGAAAAGCTTGGATTGTCGTTATTGAAACACCCGAAGCTGTATAGGCTACAGTGGTTGAATGATTGTGGCGAGGTCAAACTGGCTAAGCAAGTGGTTGTGTCATTTACTATTGGCAAGTATTCTCATGAGGTTTTGTATGATATGATTCCGATGCAAGTAGGCCACATACTTTTGGGTCGACCTTGGAAGTATGACCGTAAGATCTTACGTAATGGTTATCTAAATACTTATTCTTTTTCTAAAGATGGAAGACTTGTTACCCTCAAGCCATTGTCTCCTAAAGAAGTATACAAAGATCAACTGAAGCTTAGACAACGAGAGGAGTCATAAAAAGCAAAGAGAGTTGAGCTGAACAAACATAATGGAGAAAAGGGAAAATTGAGTGAGAGTGAGAATTTAAAAATTAAAGAGAGTGATAGTGGAAAGGGAAACACTGATTGCAAGAGAGATAAGAAAGTGAGCATGTATGCGAGAGGGAGAGATTTTAGAGATGCTTATCATGAAAAAACGTCACTTGTGATGTTGATGTCCAAGGAAACTTGTTTTAGTGCTGCTGACCTTAATGATTCTTTGCCCTCTATTGCTAAATCTCTTTTGTAGGAATATAGTGATATTTTTCTAGAGGAACTTCCAAAAGGTTTACCGCCCATCAGAGGGATTGAGCATCAAATTGACTTAGTGCCTAGAGTTTCTTTGCCTAATAGGCCAGTATATCGCAGTAACCCTGAAGAGACTAAAGAATTACAAAGACAAGTGGAAGAGCTTATAGCTAAAGGCCATGTCAGGCAGAGTATGAGTCCATGTGCTGTTCCTGTTATACTAGTGCCAAAGAAAGATGGAAGTTGGCGGATGTGCGTGGAATGCAGAGCAATCAATAAAATTAAGTTAAAGTATTGACATCCCATTCCTAGGTTAGATGACATGTTAGATCAATTGAATGGTGCTGTCATTTTTACTAAAATTAATGTGATTAGAGGTTACCACCAAATTCATGTGTCCCAAAGGGATGAATGGAAAACTGCATTTAAAACTCAATATAGATTGTATGAGTGGATGGTAATGCCATTTAGTTTGAAAAATGCACCTAACACTTTTATGAGATTGATGAACCATGTACTGAGTACATTTATTAATAAGTTTATTGTTATGTACTTTGATGACATCTTGATATACAGTAGCAGCTTATAAGAACACATGCATCATTTGAAATGTGTACTTGATGTCTTGCGTGAACAAAAGTTGGATGCAAATGTTAAAAGTGCGGTTTTTGTATGGATAAGGTTAATTTTCTTGGTTTTATTATTAGTGCTAAGGGCATTGAGGTTGATGAGAATAAAGTGAAAGCCATTAAAGAGTGGCCAACACCTAAATCTGTTTCAGAAGTATAGAGCTTTCATGGTTTAGCCAATTTTTACAGGCGTTTTGTTCCACATTTTAACACTTTAGTTGAACCACTTACAAAGGTCATTAAGAAAAATGTTGCATTTATGTGGGGTCCTGAACAGGAAAAGGCATTCATGCTACTGAAAGATAAATTGTGTTCCACTTCTTTGATTGCTTTGCCTAATTTTTATAAAATTTTTGAAATTGAATGTGACGCTTATGTAGTAGGCATATGTTCTGTGTTAATGCAGGAGAAACATCCTTTATCATATTCTAGCGAAAAGTTGAATGGAGCAACTCTAAACTATTATACTTATAATAAAGAATTGTATGCTTTAGTAAGAGCGCTCGAAACATGGCAACATTACTTATGGCCGAAGGAGTTTGTCATCCACACTGACCATAAGTCCTTAAAGCATCTCAAAAGATAAGGAAAGTTGAATGGGAGGCATGCAAGATGGGTTGAGTTTATTGAGACATTTTCATATGTCATTCAGTATAAGCAAGGTAAAGAAAATGTGGCACCTGATGCACTATCTCGCAAGTATGCTTTAATCTCTACTCTGAGTAGTAAGTTGTTAGGATTTGAGTATATCAAGGATTTGTATGCTGCTGATACTAATTTTGGAAATGTGCATGATGCTTGTGAAACTACTTCATTCAATAAATTTTATCGCCATGATGGGTTTTTGTTTAAGGAAAATAGACTCTGTGTGCCAAATTGGTCTTTGCGTGAATTATTCATTAGAGAGTCTCATAGTGGAGGTTTAATGGGCCATTTTGGTGTATAGAAAACATTGGACATTTTTCATGAGCATTTCTTTTGGTTGCATATGCGTAGGGATGTAAAACGTGTTTGTGCAAATTGTGTTCAATGTAAACAAGCTAAATCTAAAGTTATGCCTCATAGATTATACACACCATTGCCTGTACCTAGTGCACCTTAGGAACATATTTCCATGGACTTCATTTTAGGTTTGCCTAAGTCTACATATGGTAAAGTTTCAATTTTTCTAGTTATTGGTAGGTTTTCTAAGATGTCTCATTTCATTGCTTGTCATAAAACCAATGATGCATCTCATATTGCAAATTTGTTCTTTAAGGAAGTTGTTCGACTGCATGGAATTCCAAAGACCATAATTATTGATAGAGATGTTAAATTTTTTAGTTCTTTTTGGAAAGTGTTGTGGGCAAAGTTAGGAACTAAATTGTTATACTCGACTACTTGTCATCTACAAACAGATGGAAAAACTAAGGTTGTCAATCATGTTCTTGATACTTTGTTGCGATCTGTGATTAGTAAAAATTTGCGCACTTGGGAAGAATGCTTGCCTCTTGTTGAATTTGCGTACAATAGAAATGTTCATTCTTCTATAGGTTTTTCACCATTTGAAACTGTGTATGGTTTTAACCCACTAACTGTTATGGATTTACTTCCTTTGCCTGTTAATGAATTATCTAATGCAGATGGTGAAAAGAAAGCATAATTGGTAAGGAAGATCCATGAACAGACCCGTCGGCACATTGAGAAAAAGAATAAGCAATATTCATCTAGTGCTAATAAAGGAATAAAGTTTGTTCCATTTGAACCCGGAGATTAGGTGTGGGTGCATATGCGCAAGGAAAAATTTCCTGATAATTGAAAGACAAAGCTACATCCTAGAGGCGATAGCCCATTTCAAGTTCTTGAAAAGATAAATGACAATGCCTATAAATTGGATCTCTGAGGTGAGCATAGTGGCATTAGCGCTTCATTTAATGTTTATGATTTATCTCCCTTTACCTTTGTAGATTCGAGGACGAATCTTTTTCAAGAAGGGGAGGATGATGTGAGCTCAAGAGAGAGTCGAAAGATAAGTTAACTATCAGATGACCCATTGACCATGCTGAAAGGACCGATTACTCATTGTAATGCTAAGAGGCTTATAGAAGCTTTTGGTGGGCTTATATGTACCATATTTGATGAAGAAAAGGCCTTTGGAGATCAAGTTACAATCAATAACATCAAGGCAATAATACTATTCACGTGTTCTGACTTGAGCCGAAATTCTGACATTGATTCAGGCCAAATCAGCCCAACTTTCCAACATGAAAGTTGTATTTTTTGTCTTAGCTTTATAACGATATGAGATACACCTTAAACGGAGGTCTATAGCCTAATATATGCTTGATTTAAAATTGTTATGACCTCTTAAGTAACGTTTCGTTTTTCTAGCTAGGTTTTTCGTTTTTAGGCCCACTTTTTAAGACTTTAAAAGGTGGTTGTTTTTGCACGTCATAGGGGAGATAACATTGAGAATAGTTTTAGGTCACTTTATGAGGGATTCAATCTTGAAATGCTTTACAAATCAATTTTACGAACTTATCAAGTGATTAGTTGGATTGCTTGTGGCGTTCTTTTAATATCTTTGTGCGTTTTGGTTTCTGATTGCATTGTTAATCTTAGGTCAAGGCGTCGAAGGATCTTTCAACAACTTTGAATTCTTGGGTTGGGTTTTTGATTCGATCGATCAAGGGGTTCCTAAGTCATAAGGTATGGATGAATGAGCATTGAAGAACATGGGGTATTTATGAATGAGAATTGGGTAAATGTATTAATATACATTGCTGAAAAATGTTTGGTGAATGTATAGGTCTAGCCTGCTGAAATTCCAAATTTAAAGTAACAATTACGTGTATGTTATAAGAGGCTTTTGATTATGAAAATGTTCAAGGATAAGTGTAAAGTATGGTTGATGAATTTGGAGTAAATCAAGCTAACTTAAAGGTAAAAACCTGATTGCAAGATGGTAGTATACAAAATATGATGTTTGAATGGTCAAGATTTATAAATAATTACATACCCGAAAAGGTCAATTGAGCATGCATTAAACATGACACATATATATGTACATGATTGAATATTCATATGATCGATCAACTTAGTAATATGTGAACTATATGTGTGTATTGCATGACTAAAGAAGCACAATCAACATCCAGACATTGTCGGGTCATCAAGGCAATAGCTTATCTGAAGCATAATGTAAGTTAACCTAGATGTTTTCTTACTAATGTTGGACCCTGTTTTTGGAGCCCAACAAACCGGAGTCAAAATAAAGTCCGTTGGCCCATAAGGGTGGTGTGCCCACAACAGTCAAACATCAATATCACAAATAGAACCCAATCATATTTCATTAATGAATTCAAACAGAGTTTATTCAAGCTTATACAAAATACAAAATACAAAAGTTACATATGATACAATTGAATGCTTATGCTTGATATGATTCTAAAATACAAAAAATTCCTGAACT
>JANSVA010000218.1:5679480-5705394 GCA_025504915.1 Erythroxylum reticulatum | reverse complement strand
AAATTTACAATCTCAACTCTAAGAAAAGTATTGAAGGTGTTGATGTACATCTAACTAAGGATTTGGATAAATCAACCTTTGAAGATAAGAACAATGATCACCAAGATACCATATAAGAGCAAATTATTGAATCAAGTGAGGGAGATAAGAATAAGGAGATGCTTTCCTTTAGTTGGAAGTTCAAGAAGAATCATCCTCAAATCAAATCATAGTTGATTTTCAATAAATTGTAATTACTAGATCACATTTTAGAAATATCACATCTCACTCTAGTTTCTCGAATTGAACCAAGGACTATAGAAAAAGTCCTTACTAATGAAATTTGAGTACTTATTATAAATGAAAAATTAACCAATTAGATAGATGTAAAGTGTGGAATTTAGTTCTTAGAACAAGATACTACCAAGTCATAGGTAGTAAGTGGATTTTAGAAACAAACTAGCTAAATCTAGTACCATTGTAAGAGATAAAGTTAGATTGGTGATAAAGGATACAATTAAGAGGAGGGCATAGATTTTATGAAACTTTTATATAACGATATCTAGAATAGAAACTATAAGACCATTAATTGCATTTACATCTTATATGAATTTCAAATTGTTTTAAATAGATGTTAAAAGTGCATTTTTAAATAGTCTTATTCAAAAACAAAAAAGAAGTGACTATTGATTAACCCCTACTTTAAAAACTTATGATGCACTTAAGTAAGCACCCCATAGGGGGTGGTTGAGTTAGTGGAGTAGAGGGGTATGGGGCCAAAAGGTTATGTGTTCGATTCCCCCTACCTATGTTCTCTTGATCGAGCCCGTCGTACAAGACTTGCCTAGTGCGAAATACCCGATTGACATAATTTGCAGGCTATTGTATCAATCCAAAAATTTACCTAGTGCACATCCAAAGGGTAGCAGTTGCGGGTTCCACTATTTTAAAAAAATGGTGATATTAAACTAGAGTTATTGACTTATTACATCAATTGGCTAACATAGTCACTAAACTAACAAGTAAGGATGGGTTTTTTTATAATTCATAGAAAATTAGGGATGATTAACTAGAATTTTATTTGATTATGATCTCTTTTGATGCTTACATTTACTTTTAAATAAGATCTTGATGAATTATTACATGTTTTAAATATTTGTTTAGAGGAATTTTTGGATTAAAAACTATGCTCTCAGGCCTTTCCATCACCTTAATAAGTTGTTCATTTTGATTCACTCTCATGCTCTTTCTTTTACGTAATAGATTTCTTTTTTATGTTTAAAGAAACGGTAAAAGTTATTAATATTAGATTCAACAACGGTTAATTTCATGGATTTTCATTATATGTATTTGAAATCAATATTGCATTTTTTAATTATTGGATATATTTGGTTGTTTTTCTAAGATGTTTTATCATGTCAATCTGCTCTCGACCTTGCATCTATTGATATTATCTTAATCTTCATACAAATGTTGATGAAGTTATATTTATGCTTAAATGATTTAGATTTTAATTAGTAATTTTTGTAAAGCATAGATTTAGGGCGAGTTGATTATTCATATTGCAGTGATATAGGAAAACTCTGCATGCTTAAATGATCAATTTTATTATTTATTTTTAATATCACAAAGTAACTTATCATCACTAGTCACTCAAATATGTGAGTATGTAGAGTCAATTGTAGCAAGTAATTAAAACTAGATCGATATCACAAGAACTTTATCATTATGTTTATTAATCCTAACCTAACAATAAAACTAAAGAAACAATATTTAATTGAAAAGAATTAATTTGCTAAACTAATAAAGTTGAACCATTTAAGATAATATAAGGAAATCTAAGTAGACAAATGTTTAGACTCTAAGGTTCTCTTATGTGAAACCACAATAATTATGCAATATTATTTATCTAGCTAGGTTGAAATGAAAATTAACCTAAAGTGTCTATACCCTCTCCCAAGATACACTAATATGTCTAATTAGATAACCATGATCTCTTACTTCATAATCCAACCTAATTAAACTCATTAACCATAGTTAATCTATTTGGATATCCCGATAGTCTAGGATGTTTTTGTTCTCTGGCGCCAAAGTGTTTATACTCCTAATACATTGATCACATTTCACCTTTCAGTCCTTCATATAATCCTGAAGATTAAATTTATATTGATCAGGCATGAATTTAATAATTCATAATAAAGAGAATAAATTCAAACAATAAACCAAAAATTATGCATTAAAAATTTTAAGAATTCATCACGAGACATCCCTAACTTTAACTATCTTTTTAAATACTGAGCATAACAACAACAAAATTAAAACAAGACAATCCTAACATATAAGAAAGAAAGGGAAGAGATAACTAAAAGATTAATCATGCTCTCCTCTAATCTTGCTCCAAATCCTTTTTTGATGCATTAAAAATGAAAGTTTAGTGATAAAGAAAGTTGTCATTAGCCTCTAAAATTCCCTACAAAGAACTATAATAAGAGCATTTATAAGTTAAGATTACATAAAAGAGTTTCAACATGATTAAACTTGTAATTCTACATGCCCTTAAAATGATTGTTGTAAGACTTGGCACCTATTACACTTCTAGACTGATTACAGTTTTATTCTAAAAGTTTTTGGGTGCACACATGCACTTGATACTAGTGTAAGTTTTGTTCCAGGTCTTCAACAAAAATGTAGTACTTTGAGTTAACTTTCAAATAACTCTAAAATCACTTCAATCATACATTTATAGAGAAAGTTATGCTCAAATTCGTGATATCTCTTCAAAATCATCACATAGAAATCAATGAATTAAATATAAGAAAATGTCATATAATTCGACATAAAATATGCAATAATAATGTTAAATCAAGACTAATTTAATCTCTACAAATATGTAAAATAAGGACTTATCAAATTCTTCGAGACTTAACTCATTGATTGTCCTCAAACAATTAACAACATGAAAACCTAGCTAATTAAATACCCCAAAGTAAAACAAGAATCAATTCAATTTTCATAGGTGTATGGTTACATTTAAAATATGCCACGAGCCTTTAATCGCCTGTGTATCCTTATTGAAAGAATTATAGTTTCTTGAAGATTTACTAAAATGAAACCACAAACATGAATCTAACCTCACTAATTAGTAGTATATACAAATTCAAGAACTCGCAGATTTTAAAAAATGATGAAATTTGTATAGTAGTGAAAGGTACAATTACTTATTTTATGAATTAAAAATTTAAAATGTAAAATTTAAAATATATTCAACCTGCATTCACAGGTAAAAAGTTCTCATTCTCGATCATAAGGAAAACATATATCTTGTCAAATTTGAGATACGGGGAGTTAAAGGGTGAACCCAAGGAATATGTGTGGGTCGGGGAAAACAGACTTGGTGAATGAAGGATTCAATCTTCATAGCTACTGGGCTCAAGGTATTTTATCCATTTGTATTGGAAATTGGCTATTTAAAAAGAAAAAGCACCTTATTGCCTAACTAGACTCTACCAGTGCACCCCGTAAAACCCAAACCAATGCTTCCTTTTAAAACTTAATTGCTAATACTAGTAAACTAATGATAGTAATTATATTTTTTTTAGTGTGACCAAATAGAGGGAACTGAAAATGCTTCAATTTTTTCATTTTTTCAAAGATTTTAGCAAATGATGAAGTTGTTGAAGGAAATTAGCTTTATACATTAAAAGGGCTCAAATTTGTCCTTTCTTTCCTGATTTCCACTTTCAGGTCACGTTACCTATCCAAAAAAACGTAGAGAAAGAGTAAAAGATTGAGTATTAGATCTTTGTCTTGGGATAATATTTATATAGAGAGAAGAATTCATGCATCTAACCTCGCATAAGCGACATGAACATGCTGATGAATCGTCCAAGAAGATAGATAGATAGATCCGCGTCTTCCACCTTCCCCTTTAAAGTAAGCATTCCTGCCAAGATCTAATCCAACCAACTACACATTTTAGTCTCACTATATATTATATCGCAACGCAAATTTATCTTAAAAATAACTATAAAATGAAAATATAAATTTTATGTTTCGAGCTCCCTTGACCAGTTTGAATTTCTTCTCTCTTGTAAGTCGTAAATCTAGTACACATACGATGACGTCAAATAGTAAAAAGGACGCTGGTTTTAAGTAAAAAAGAATGACAAGGCAAATAGTAATCAAAATTTTTTGTCTCGCATCATTTTCAATGTCTTAAGTTTAATTTAATTTAATAATAACTCTAATTCGAGTGAAAATTTTAAATTTTCTAATTTATAAGATTATGAAAATTTTCATCTTTCTCTTCTTTTGTATATAAAATATGACACTCATTTTTTAATATATGATTTCATATTTTTCATGTGATTATGATACTCTTTATCATATTTTAAGACTAAACTGATATTTATATACTTAAAAATAAATAATTAAAAGTTGTTTAATGATATTTTATTTTCATATCTTGTCTCAAGTTCCATATAAAGTGTCACGTTTAATTAACTATTTCAGATCCTATTTGTCACCTAAGAAAGTTAAATTCCATTTATTAAAGAAATAAATTGGTTTAACGCCACTTTACGCTTTAAAAAATGAACGAAGGCCAACCGAATGGAATAGGGTGGCGAGAGAGAACAAGCTCTAGGGGTCCTCACGCCCCTTTAAGTATCCTGTCACAAAGAACATGAGAACTTATCCTATGAAAAGAAAAATGGGTGAGAAAGGGTGTGAAATGATAGAAAGAATGATGGTATGTGTCAGAGAAAGTGCATACAATGCACTTGCTTGGATGATATACAAAAAAATCAGTCTTAAAAGGGGTCTCCCCCCTCACTAAGGATCAAAACGCGTTGTGAGGTATGTTGGGTCCTTTGTGGGATGTCACACATGGGGTCTATTCTTTTGTGATAGATGAGGTTTGACCCATTTTCCTTCTTTTCTTTTCTTTTTTGTTCTTCTTCTGTTTTGTTTGGAATCCATTTTGGTTCTATTTGGTTTTGGCTAGATATGAGGATTGGAATTTAGTGGGGCATGATTCTTGAGACATGAACACTACTATAATTCGACCCTGCCCTAGGAGGCAACCTACCTGCCCATTCTCTTTCAATAGGTTCCCTGGTGAAGAACTAAAATAACATTGAAAAAAACAGGGTCCTTCTTTATTTCTTGCCCATAAGGGGAATATAATCACACCCGTGCTCAGATCTTCTCCAAAAATTCTTCCCCTTTGTAAGACTGGAATCGTCTACCACTCCCAATCATAACTTTGCCTGCAAATTATGTCATAAGTAGATATAGGAAGTGCAACTAATGATAAGTGAGAATATTTACTCGGCTGAGAAAAAAAAAATTAGATAATTATTTATTCGAAAGAAGTAAAAATAGAAAGGTTTTGCTTTATGTGATAAGAGATCGGAATTGTTCTGCTCCCTAAACCAAACCTTAGCCAACCAAAACCAAAAAAGAAAAACAGAATACGAAAGGGTCATTGTAAAATTACCCTTTATAATCGAAAAGGTCAATTCACGAAATAGCCTCTTTATAAAATGTATATAAAAAAAAAGGTTATTATCTACTGACTTTCACAAAATATATTAGAGTTGTTGTTGTTGTTAAAAATAATTAAACATAATATTTTCTTATGTTTTATAACATACCTTTTATTAGCTTGAATTTAGATTGCCAAGATTTTTTATTAACTTTTTGTATCTATCAAGTTATTCTTTGTACTGTTTGTTATTTAGAATGAACAGCGATAACTTCAAAAACAAGGTAGACTATTTCACTAGACACTGGCTTTGTGGTTATCATGCAACACATGCTTCAGCTTGTACTAGGCACCTGAGGAATACGTATCAAGTTCATATAAATTAGTGACGAGGTATATATGGGATGATACTAAACTAATCTTCCCAAAGCTATAGTAATTATCATTCGAGATCTTCTAAATACTCAGACATTTCTTCTTCAATTTACATATAAAAGCTTCATGTGTATAACATCATAGTTCATCTCGCTAATTTTAATTTTCTTTCGTCAGATTAATTAAGCCTCATGTAGCTATTCTCTGCTTAATTGATTGGTCTAACCCAGCGTATGTATGTTAATCAAGCTAAGATATAAGATTTTCAAGTCTGGCCTTTGCATGCTTAGGACGTCAGTCACGAGAGCATCAAGATCGACCATAAAGTCATTATAGACCTTTATCGTAAGAAACTGCGCGACTTATTTTTCCTTAGAAACTTCCTTATAGTTTTAGTACTCAGTTTCAAAGATAGATATGGGACTAATGTCATCGAAAACAAGAATATTAGTGAGTAATGAAGAACAAGTTTTTCTAGTTTTGGAAGAACAAGTTTTTCTAGTTTTGGGTTTTACCATGCTTCATCCATGCAAAACGCTTGATTGCATTCCTAGAGACTTTCTCAATTTATTTTCGAAAAAAAAAGATCCATGGAAGTACAAAGTTCAGAGGAGAATTGGGGTGAATATAGAAACAATGGGAATTAAGAATTCAAAAGACAAGATCTTTGAAAGGGAAACAGAAGTACTTGCGTGTACTTTCTTTATCAGAATGACAAAGTTCTACGAGTGATTATGTCATGTTCCTTAACTAATTCTTCATGTTATTACGTAAGCTTCTTCTTCCCTTTAGGGTGTGGTAGAGTCATCAAGAGATTTGCACTGAACTTTTGAACAAAGTAACTCATTCAATAAAGTTGTTTGGGACAATCACAAACGAAGCAAGATTATAACAACCCTAATCGTAATTTACAATACCCAAAGAACCGCCAGCGTACAGCACAGACAACCTGTCCCGATCTCTCATCTAAGCATCTGCAGTGAGCCCACCATATTTGAAGCAGGTTGGCAATTTTTCAACAAAGATGAGTAACCCACATTTGGCATTGTCATTCCTGAGAACCCAAAACTACCCATTGGCCTATTAGCCCCAGCCTCTTCTAAAGCTTGTACTTGTTTCTTCAAAAATTTCAAGTAATGTATAGCTTCATCCAACATAGATGCTGTATCCATTTTGGTACCTCCAGGCACTAGTCTCTGCAGAATTCTTATCCTCTCACTAATCCTCTCCCTTCTGTGTCTCGCAGCAACACTCTGTGGATCTTTAGATATCTTCACGTTCCTCCTCTTTGGAGGCTTTATCGATTCTGGGTCTATATGGATTGGTTGCATTGCTGCTATACGAAAAATCATCTCTCTGATAGCTGCAGTGGAGTTCTTCTTTTCCACGGAAGATAAGAACGAGTTTGCAGTTGAGAATGGAGGTCCATATTTGAACTTGCCACCGACCATGTTCGATTGGAGAGGTAGTGTTACAGGTTCTTGGATTGGTGTGCCAACAAATGGCAGAGTAGGAGGTGGATTCACGAGAGCTTGTGGGTTATGATACATTGATGCTGGAGGCACAATCGTGCTAGTCGGATTTCCATTGGAGAACTGAATGTCATGCACTTGTGAAGTACTAGCGCTGTGAAAAGGCTCGCAGAAATCAGCTAGCTTTTGATCCATCTGCATCATTATTGTCAGCATGTCCATCTGTTCATGTCCTGATGACGATTTCATCATGTCAACGTCCATGATTCTTGCAAAAGAGCCCTTTAAAATCGTCGCCCAAGATATCAGGAAAAGAACAGAAACCGTAGGTGTGGAGTAGGCGAAGTGCAGGGATGGAGAAGGAATGGGCTTGGAAGAGCTAGATTAGCTAACAGAGGTATGGAGAAGCTGAGAGAAAGAAGAAAAACTACAGAAAGTGTAGTTATGGATATTGGAAAGTTTGCAGGCTTATCTCAGACACCCATCACAGTTCAGTAGGGTTTACAGCCATCCGAAAGCTTTATATAGCAAGTTGTGTGCAGATATTATATTCACGCAAAGAGTCCATACAAAAGAGTCTCAGCTCATTCATAATGAATTTATGATTTTTGATAGCGACCGCCCATCATGTGGGGCTATCATTTAGATAAACATTCATAGCCATCTGATCTTACTAGCCATTAAAATTCAAACGATATATACCAATGATCAACGGTAAATAGAACTTCCATAAGAATAGACCCACAGAGTAGATGGCTTAGATTAAAGGGAACTGATGCATGAACCATTTTCAGTTGAGAGACTTTCCTTTAAATGCTTTTTCATTCTTGAGTGCAACTGTGCAAGTGTTTGCTTTGCTTTCCATAAAACTTTACATTTTTGCACAAAAAAGAATCATAATGAAACCCCACAGTCACATGACATATGTCAGAAGAGCAACCCACCCTGCCTTATTTTTTTCCTTGCACCTCCAAACAAAGATATGGGGCAGCTTTTGTTGAATTGCAGGGATATAACATCTCAATCAGCAGGTGGCCGGATAATGATTCCGGCATGTCAGCGGCTGAGAGATTGGTGCATTGGGGGATCATCATGGGCCTACTATTTTACAGACATCGACTCTAGGGCTCACACTACAACTCTTTGGCACACTTTTCAATGTAGATTAGGAGAGTTGGTTGAGATGGCGACCCCTAGTGCATGCAAATTACACAGGCTGTCCGTATGAGAGGTACCTCTCAGTTTTCCTGGAAAGGCGTAGTAAGGAGTAAGGACCTCAAGTTCGTGTATAAATTCTACATATGGGACAAATTGGAGGAAAACTTATTCTAGAAATGAATCTGAATAATCAAAAGTGTAGCAGTCAGCCTTTCGGTTCATTGGTTCTGTTAATCTGCTGATATTAAATATTAGTCAAATGGATCAGATTGTCATTCATTGCAGCCAGCTAGTAGTTCAAGGTTTCAAATTGTGTTGTGCACAGTTATGGTCGAAGGGTTGTCTTGATTATCTCCTCCTTCACTCATCTGAATTATCATCATTCAATCACCACCTTATCTTGACAGTGTAAAGATTATGAAGATGCACGTGCAGGGCCTTCCTTCAAAGAGAACTCACCGGATACATTCAACAAGTATTGGTACCTTGCTTATTAACTATAGTCAAGCAACGAATATTAATTATCTGTATCAGAGACCCATTGCTACTAGAGAATGAAATTTATTACCAGACTATATCACAGACATGTTGTGATACTGTTTTTTACTGGTCTAGTGGCTGAACAGATAATTACACTCCTCATCAGTCCTCAGAAAGTGGTCCCGTCACTCCAACACACAGACATTGCCAGAATTTCTTCTTTTATAAAATGATAATCTGCACCGCCATTGCCTAAAATGCACAAAATAGAGTTTCTGCAGCTTTTCAGATTCCCTCAACTCTTATTCACGTTATTACATAATGTTTGATAAAGTCAGTAATAGAAGCAACCTTTTCACAGTCCACAAATGTATGAAAGAAACATAAAATGCTTGATAACTAAAAGGGTTGGCTTATCTGTGTGCAGTGGGCGTGTGCTTCAATACGGTGTTCTCAGAATTCATCTCTGCTAAACACTACTATAACTGTTCCTTTCATAAGTGCCATCATTATCAAACTGCGTAAAGTTAGTTTCGTGAGAAATTGACGGTGCACTACTCTCGTCAGATCAAGAATTTATATCTACAAGCTCCAACTTTCTTTGGTCCAATAACAAGGATTCGTTATCTGATCACTGTGGACTAATGTGACATCTTTTTCATGTTTGCATCCGGTATAAAGTCAAAGAAATAGTTGCTTATCTTGAACAAGTCCTTCGAAAGAGCTCTCTTACAAGCAACAAGCTTCTAGGCCTATAGCGTTTTAATTCTTGTAAGCATTATAGTATTAAAACTGAAATTTTGCATGAAGAAGGTATAATATGAATGTAAAATATAACATGAGTCTTATTATGTGTCCTGGATCGAACATGAAAGAGAAATAAATAAAGAAATGCAAAAAATATTTGATTTCGGTTCATAATTTCAAACGAGCTTTTCGAGGTCGAAACGAACACAAATCCACCTACATCTTCACGGGATCTACTCAACGGGACGTGATCAACGTCTTTCTATAGTTTTCTCAAAACATGAACCTCTGAATGGATCAAAACAACTTTACGCTAACAAATTACATGAGCACCTGTAGGAAACCTTAACCTCTTTATATAGCATCCATATCGAGCATCTCTATCCCAGGCCCAATATAGATCCATTCCACACTAATTGAGGTCCTTTTTCTCTTGAATTTCGATCCATTAATCTATATCATTTATTAGGTCACTTTATTATCTGTATTCGAATCAAATACGATTGACTTAACCAATAAGTTATTAAAACAGTTAAAATACAATCGATTGTTGTCCACCAAATGGGAAAAATATCTAACATTCTCCCCTTTAGACAATATCAATTACGGTATTGACATAAAGTTAAAACCAGTTCAAAATATGGTTAAGCCAATCATTGTATGGTATACCAAGTTTAAAACAAAACATTTATTCCAAAGATAATGAAAATCCATCATTTCGTCTCGCAAGGCTTTCCATACTGAAAAATATCAAGCACATGGGTCATGTATGATACAGGTCCAATATAATCATGCATATCTAATACCTCACTAACATAAATGAGAAAATAAAGTATGAAAAACTCAGATGATACTTGTATAATCTGATACGTATCATCTTTTTGTTTATAGGACTTGATTTCTCTAAACTTTATATTAAACTACATATGTGAAACTGCATTAGAGATATCTTATTTTCCCTCACTAAATGCTAAACTATATAAGAGAAAACTTTTATGAGATGGAATACTTATATCACCCTATGTCATGTTAAAATCCATAGATATACATATTAAACTATATATATCCTAATGACATAGGCTAAAGGTCAATCCATATATATGCCTAATGACTTTTAAACTACTTAAGATCGACATAAATCTTAAGATCTTTACATGTATTATGACAATGTACGATAAAACGTAGTACTGAGGATAAACGATAATCATTTTTATTGATAAACCACTATGCTGTCAAATACATCAAAATGTTTAATCATACAAGGAGCAAACATAATGATCCCTAACAACAGTGTCTAAAAACTTCAATACACTCATACTATATACATGTTTTTTTCAAACACATGTGGGCGAAGTCCTTTAGTTAAAAGATCGGTTAACATTTACATTTCCTTAGTCCTCAGATGCTCCACCTTGATGTCACCTTTCTATAACAACTTCTTTATGGCCAAGTATTTAACCTCAAAATGCTTAGATTCTGTGATGTTCTTATCGTTGTTATTGAACAACACAGTAGCAAGATCATCACAATATAGTAGAATGAGTCTAGCAACTAAATCAACCACAAACAACTCAAAAATCAAGTTTTTGAGTCAAACTATCTGCGAATCAGCCCTATAACATACTACAACCTTTGGATGCTTTGTTGAGGAAGTCGCTAATGTCTGCTTGACACTCTTCCACGATACTATGCCATCTACTAACATGAAAATATTACCTAAAGTGGACTTTCAATCATCCAAACGCATGCAAAATCAAAATCTAAATACCCACATAAGGTTTAGATTGTTGACTCTACTGTATGTTAACATATAATCCTTGGTTTTCTTTAAGTATCTCAACACTCGCTTGACTGCATTCCAATGGTCTATATTTGGGTTAGCCAGATATCGACCCAGCAGTCTAACAGCAAATGCAATGTTTGGTCTAGTGCACACTTGAGCACAAATCAAGCTATCAAATACACTAGAATCAAGAACATTCCTTACGACCTCCCTCTTTACTTCATTCTTTGAATACTGTACCAAAGATAATCTCTCATTATAAGAGATCAGTGCTATAATAGATTTACAATCAACCATATTAAACTTTTGTAACACATGCTCAATGTATGTACACTATGAGAGGTCTAATGAGTGTTAAGATCTGTTCTGGTAAATCTGAATACGTAGGACAAAAGATGTTTCACCAAGATCCTTCATACCAAAATGCTTAGCCAAAAGTTGCTTAACCTTATGCAACATGGACAAGCCATTTGACACGAGCAATATATCATCCACATATAATAATAGGAAGATAACTGTGCTCCCCTTGATCTTGTAATACAAGCATCTTTTATCTTTATTTTCCATGAAGCCGAAAGAGGTCAAAACCTCATCAAATATAAGGTACCACTTTTCGGAGATTTGATGTAAACCATATATTGACTTGCTTAATGTACAAACTATGTCAGTTCTGTTTGGATTCTGAAATCCTTTAGGTTATACCATATAGACCTCTTTATAAAAGTCTTTATTCAAGAAAGTAGTTTTGACAGCCATCTGATATTACTCTATATCATCATTAGTTAAAATTGTCATAATTACTCTTAAAGTATCTTTCGAGGGTACGAGAGAGAAGGTAATATTAAAGTTAAATATTTCTCTCTAAGTGAACCATCTGGCAACTGAGTGAGCCTTAAATCGCTAAACTTTATCCTGAAATTCTTTTGGTATTTCAAAATCATTTACAACTGACAGGTTTGCAATTCTGCAGCAAATTAACTAGCTCTCAGACCTTATTATGTTTCACGGATTTTATCTCATCATTCATTGCATTCCATCATAAATCTGCATGGGGTCCAAAAATAGCTTTTAAAAAAGTAACTAGATCCACAACATTTCCAATATCATAGTCTTTTTCATCCAAATAGACTATGTAATCAAATGGGATAACAGATCATCTCATTCTAGTGGATCTACGCAATTGCATTGGTTCTTATACCCCAAGAACCTCTGTTTGTACAAGTATGGGTTCTTGTTCTTATACAAGCATGGTACTAAGACCTTGATCTACTTAACCTGACTGTATGAGTAGCAGATATAAATTAACTGTAGTATCCATCCTGTTATCACCTGAGGGGTAAGAGGGCCTACCATCATCATAGACATCGTATTCAAAAAACTTAGTCGTTTGTTATTTCACTATTCTAACCCCTCTTTCTCTATAACAAAATTTGTAGCCTTTAGAGTGGTTGAGATATATCCAACCAAACAACAATGAGTAAAACAAGCTTACAATTTGCTTTCATAAGGATTATATTAGCGCACCTTAGCAAGGCAACCCCATACACTAATCAGGTAGGATAGTATTGCTCTGCATTTACTTCATCATGTCCTTTAGGATGCAGTTACGCCTTTCGGCCACACCATTTTGCTCAAGACTATCTGGCATAGTGAATTGAGTCATTATTTTAAATAATTTCATATATCTGACAAACAGACATTTTCATGTCTTGAAACACCATAGTCTCCACTACAACCAAATTTGACTATCTTGATGGATTTTCCCAATTGGTTCTCAACCTTCAGTCTTAAAGATCTTGAACTCGTAAAAAATGTAAGACTTTTCCTTAAGCAAAAACATATAATTGTAACAGGAATAATCATCATTAAAAGTTAGAAAATATCTAAAATTGCACAATGCAACTGTATAAGTTCTACTGATATTTGTATGTATCAAACCCAATAAGTCAAAAGCACAAGTTGACCCGTTTTTCCTTATTTTAGTCAACTTACCCCTGTAATAGTCAACATATGTTTCTAGATCATCAAAATCTAGAATTGGGAGAATGTTTTCCTTAATCAATATCTCAAACCTAACTATGGAAATGTGGCTTAAACTTTTATGTCAGACATGCATGACTTAACCTTCATTGGGGTTCTCCTTTTTCATTACTTGTTCGGCAAGATATAAAGAATCATATACCTAATTTAGGGCAAAACATATTCTATATAAACCATATGACAAGAAAGTTGTACCAATATGTTTTGTATTAAATGAAAACTGTACAACAAAAGCATTAAACACAAAACTATCACCTTCTTTATCGGAAATTGATACAAAGATAAAATATATAATGTGTCATGTAAAATCAAAATGAACCTTGCAACAAGGTTTAGAATATACATCCCCTATAGATATTACTTTCGCTTCTTCATTGTTTCTAACCATCAGTTTCTCCTTTCCTTTAGTTGGCTCTATCCTAGATATGAACTCCTGCATCATGGAAGCAACACAATTAGATGCTCCATTATCTAATCACTAAGAACTTGAAGTGACTATCGTAAGATTAGATTCATAAATTGATTAGCCAAGGAGTTACTTGAAGGTTTCTGCCTTTTCATTTCAAGCCTTAAACCTCTGGCAGTTAGTCAAACCTTTATGTCCATTCCTCTTTAACATCCTGCAAAACCTTAGCGGTACTAGGCTGACTAACATCAGCATGTGGAGAAGATTTAGACTTTCTACCTTTGAACTTAGTGGGCTTTATCTTTAAGGGATATAGGAGCAGCATTCTTGAGTTTCTCCTTATAAGCAACACAATGTGTAATTAAAGAATTGAATTCCCATTCCTCATCCTGTGAGTAATATGTCGTCACCATATTACTAAACTCTAGAGAGAGTGTATTCAGAGTCTGGTGAACTATGCAGGTATCAAGAAGAGGAATAATCAACGCCTTCAGTCTATTATAGATACAGACTATTCTTGATATGTACTTCTGCACTTCCCCTTCTCTAGTATACCTCATGGAGAATAATTCTTTCATCAAGGAACTTGTCTCAACATTAAATGAGACAGTATAACTCTGAGAGACATGGTTTAGCAATTCCTTTGCTATATTTGTTTCCAGAAGTACACTCAGCGGACGATCTGAAATGGATCTCTTAATGGTCATGCAATATAAGTTGTTTGACCAATCCCAAACTGTATAGGCTTCTTTATAAACCTTCGAGCTGCTGGATGTAAATGGATATGGCCTATTCGTTCGTATAGCCATATCAATGATCAATACATCCATTGTCCACTTCTTCGAATTGAAACCAGTAAGGGGTTCAATGGTGACACTATGATTATTGACCGAAAAGGTGTCCGTAAAGTGACAATGCAAATATCAACACAAATGTGGGACAAAAACGATACTCAAAGTCATTAAATAATATATATACTGAGAATCCGATTACACATGTTATTAAATACCTGTGGGCTGAATATATAATGTATGCAATTAGACCTCCACATAAAAGTGATCAAGGTAGACATAATTAACTCTCTTAGTCTTATGAGACTACCACCTTTGGGTGAATAGATCATTTAAGTAGACCATAGACATCCCCTAACATGCAAGCGAAACAATTCAAATACTGACTTGAAAGGACATTGTAATGACTAAATTCTCATCAGTACCCAAAAGGCCTACAAATACAAGGGATACATCTTTATGTTATCATCACATTCTTTATAGACATGCAGTATATGATAATGTATTGTCAATAAATGCAAAAACCAAATGCACATTCTAATTGTCACACACTAGTGCTGAAAACATTGTCAGTAAACTTTATTTAAGACTTTTATGGCTAAAAATCTCAATAAGAGAAACTATCATGCGTTATCGAACACCGAACCTACCACACAAGATACAAAAATCTCAAGTATCTCCCTTATGTCAAGTTCGTTGCACGAAAATTCACTAAAAACTAGCTTTACGAACTTTAATTTCCTTTTTCTGGAGTTAAACTTTATTTATTACTAATGTAACAAATCCAGAAAATGGAAATTTTCACTTTATTAATTTTTAGACCCGAAAATTGACCCAAAATAACCTAGGACATCTTTACAGGAATTATAAAATTTTTCACTTTTTTTGTCCTTTTTTGTGCGGACATCAACAATACTGTAGCACTGACGTTAGCAGGACACTGTAGCTACTGACGTCAACTGTGTGGTTAAGGTTAGCACGTGTAGTGCACACACCAAGAACTGACACACCAAGAACTGACGTGCCCTAAACATGTAAGGCACATGTGGTGCACGCGCAAGACGCGCGCCCACCGATAGTGGAGCGTACATCAGATGCGCAACATGTTTCCTCACCCCAATTGGCCACATGTCGAGCATTCGTATGGCACGTGCAATCGCCTTTAGGTGCTAAATGTAAAATGACGTCGTTATGTGACACGCACCACTTGCGTTCATTATCTTGAGTTGCCATGCATCCCGCAGCCGACTAGCATATGGCACAGACGCGCCTATCGAGTATTACACACGCTTGACGATCTTCATCGCCTATAACATTTTGGGCAATTTTTGACTAGATTCGGGGTAGTTTTTTACTCTCCAATACTCATTTTTAACCCGTTTTCATAGCTAACCACATTTAGCACACATTCAAGCATCAATACGTAAGAAAAATAAAAAAGGAACTTTATTCTTCAAAAATCTTATGAAGAAAAACTAAAAAACCTTCGTTTTAGCCATTCGATCACGTAATCGCCCTAATATCATGTAATAAGGCTCATGTTACATGTAACATGTAACACGAGTCTTTATACATGTCCCAGATCGAATGTGAAAAGGAAATAAATGAAAAAAATACAAAAATACATTATTTTGATTCTATAACTTCAATCAAGATTTTTGAGGCTGAAAGAGTGCAAATCGACTGACATCTTCACGGGATCTACTCATCAGAACATGGTCAACGTCTTTCTACATTTTTCTTAAAATGCGAACCTCTTAATGGGTCTGAGTAACATTACGCTCACGAATGACATGAACAATTACAAGAGACCTTAACCTCTTTATATAACATCCATATCGACTTCCCCATCATAGGCTTAATATGGGTTCGGTCGACACTGATCAGGGTCTATTTTTCTCCTGAACTTTGGCCTATTAATCTATATCATTTATTGGGCTAATTTATTATATTTATCAGGATCAAATATGATTGGCTTAATTGATAAGTTATTAAAACAGTTAAAATTCAATTGATTGTTTTCCACTAGATGGGAAAAATATATAACAATAAAATTAAAAAAAACTACATCATGCTTCGTTTAATTAATGATGCTTATTTATAACATAATAATGGGTTGGTCTCCATAAAATGAAGGAATTTATTTACATGTGACTTAAATAAATATTTGCTACAATGTAAAAATTGATTAGTTTTAATAAAATTTTGATCTAGATAGTCCTTAAACACCATAAGGTTTTAACATTATAGAGCACAATAAAATATTTCGGTTCAACCATAATTTTATTCGATTAACATAGTTTCGATACAATCAATATATAAATTTTTTTAGCTAGTGTATTCATGTAAAATGAGAATATTGTCAAATAATACATTTGAGTTCACCGACTTAACTTTACTTTCCAAATTTTTATTTTTATTGAATGATTTTTTTTCATCATCATAATAAGTTGTTGAGTTCTAAAATACATTAATTTTCTTAATTTATGCACTAATTTTTTAAAATTACATTTTAAATTTTAAATTAGTGAATTACATTAGTTACAACATGATGAAAAACAAGTATTTATTCAAGTTACAAAAGTTTCAAAATAAAGGAATCATGAGGAGAGGATTAAACAATTTGCAAAAGTTTAAGTGAAATACCCAAAATTGTTGGAAATCTATTGAAGAAGATTGAGGGATAAGGCCAAATAAGTTATAAATAATCTAGTGGTAGATTTTTATCCAAGAAGTGAAGTTTTGCTACTTCAAAAGAGGGATTGAATAACCTCTAATCCCTAAAGCCTCTATAATCACTTAGCTAGCAATTAGAAACAAGCTCAAAACTAAAAGTCAGTGGCATGGCAACATCAACCCTACTTGTGTATTGTGCAAGATGGCAAAGGAAGATAAAGATCATCTCTTCTTTCAATCCAATTTTGCTATAGCAGTTTAAAGCAGAATTCTCGACTTGATTGCAAATGACAGCATCACATATGAGCGGGAGCAAATGTTGAGCTAGTCCATAAAACACTCTTATCATAGAATATTCCAATGGAATTCTTATCAAAACCGCCTTCTCCTTTTACATTTACTCTCTTTGGAAGGAAAGAAATAGCATAATGTTCAAGAACAATAAAGCGAAAAAATTGCAGCTAGCGAATCAAGTAATCAAGTGGATTAGATTAGCCATTATGGCCAACAATGCACAGGAAATACTCTCCTCAGACATGAAGGAACGATGGAAGCTATAATATGCTGTTAAGAGGTTTATGTTTTGTAATGTCTTAATTCTAATGAAATTCCAACTATGTTGTGATTAAATGTAAGCTTAATAGTGTAGAACTCATGGTAATGCTATATAGCTTCGTCTATAATGAATACAATTTATTAATTTTCCAAAAAAAGAGATTGAAGTCAAGCCTGTAATGTTAATATAAGTGAAAGAGTTTGGCAAGTTTACATAATATAACCAATGCTGGTGTTATATTAGTGTTTAGGTTTTTTATTAAGTTTGCGAAATTGAAAAATAGAAACAAACCAACATCACAGTATACTTGTAATTGGCATTGGACTTGTCTATGAAAAGCATCCGTAAAGTTTAAGAATAAAACTAGTGCTGGTGTGCTTCGTAGATAAATGATAGATTTATAATTTAGTTGCCTATTGTTTTGTAAAATTAAGAATGTTATTTCATTTCTAAACTCTAATCCCTAGGGTTTTGCACATATAAAAGGCCTCACTATCATTGTAATTGATAGTTTTCATTGATCAATTAAAAACTCTCAAAGAGATTTTCTTCAATCTTTGTTTTAAAGAAACTCTTGTTTTAGGTTATTTAATTATTTGTGGTCTTATCTAACTAATTTGTGGCAATGGACACTAAAATCTTATCACTCTCATCCTACCTTTTCTGTGAGTGTGGGGATTTATATCTTATTTTTAATTGAACTTGTTTAAATATAACAGTTATTGGTCCTTATTTATATCGATAAACATATCTCACTAGTCACATTGGAGAATGTCATATCAAAATTTAATATCAAAGATATTTTCAATATTCAAAATTTTTTAATTTATTTATTCATGTTTTAATATTCTTTAATCTTCATACTGTAAGTTCAATTTTCATTAATGTCCTTGTCGTTCTTAGGATTTACTAAAAATATATTGCTCTTAAGTTCCTTATTTTTAATTCATTGATTTTAAAAGTTAACAAAAAATAGAAAAATCAAAATCAAAATCAAAATCAAATTTTAACAAGATTTTTCTGAAGAGAAGCTCCTAAAACTTCTATTAAATTATACAAAAGGGGCCAACAATTGTATTATTCTTTTATATGTAAGGATTGTTGTTCCTTTTTCAACAAGAATAAGGTACTTTATACTTCAACTATATTTTGTTTTCTAGTTGTTCTTGCTTCTTCATAACAATATAATTCTCTCTTGTCAAGTTCTTCTTTTTCTTCTATATTCATTCTAATTAAATTTTGAAAAGATTCATTTTTTTAACCTTTAGTTACATAAAGGAGAATGTTAAAACTAGTCTTCTTGATAGATTAACAAAGTTGTAAAGAACCTTTAATCAAGAGTTTATGCTAATAAGGTAGCGTGAATTTTGAGAGAAACATGTGACAGATCGCTTTTACCACTAAAACTTTCTTACAAGTTCATTATAACTAAAAAAATTAAACAAAAATTCTTCTAAAGACAAGGAAGGAATTATGGGCGACATGGTAGAGATAGATAAGAGTTTATCATGAATGCAATATGAGGCCAATATGAGCATCTCATTAGACAATTTAGTGAAGTAAGGAATAAGTTGGAGAAACATGTAGTTTTCATAGGTAGTCTACATCATAACTCATATTTACCTAGTAGAATGGATGATCTTAAGGTGTATGATTAGGATGCAAGTGATGTCAACTACTTAGGAGAGTTAAACCTAAAGGGAGGTAAAAGAGAAAGAGGTGAGAGAGGAGATATAATCAGGAGAAGAAGGAGGCATATTTGGCTTAGGTTATGATGAAGGGTATGAAAAAAGGGATGGATTATAACATGTGACATATTAAGATGAATATCACACCTTTTGTATGAAAGATGAAATGAAATACCTATTTAAAGTGAGAGAAGCAAGTATAGTCAGTTTTTTATTATTACATCTTTTATGAAGAGAAAATTTCAAATTGGTAGCAACATAATTTAATGATAATATCATGAATTTTAAGAATCAATAAACTCTCATTAGGAAAAGGAGTCGATAGTCATCTATTAGAACTTTAGAGGAGATACAATTAGCAATGAGGAACTGTTATGTACCAGGTTTATACTATAAGGATCTCTATAAAAAGCTACAAACATTAACTCAAGGTTTTAAAAGTATGAACGCATACCACAAGGAGATGGATGTTATCTAGAACAAATGTAAAAAAAAGATATGAAAGCACTAATGGGTTATATGGGTTAAATGTAGAAATTTCCAATATTGTAGAGCTACACCATTATATAGTGTTGAAAGATGCAATTCATATAGCCAGAAAGATAGAAAGTCAACTTAAAAAGAGACTTATTAACTATTTTGATATTTTTAGTATGGTTTTTTTATCATGAAGCAAACTATGACGTAAAAAGAATGATAAAACTCCAAAGCCTAAATATGAAGCAACCAAACCATAAATGCAAGTCCAAATAAAAAGCTAAAATTTATTTCTCTTTAACAATCAAGATATCAAGTGTTTCAAGTATTTAGCGAGAGGGTATATAACTTCAAAATATCCTAATAAGAATGTAATAACATTAAGGTGGATGGAGAGTATGTGTTTGAGTGTGAAGAGGAGGCAAATGAGGATATGTCTAATTTGAAGGATGATAGATTTGATGAGTGTATTAAGAGGCCTAAAGAGAGAAGTATATTGATCACTAAAAGGGCATTAAGCATGTATATGGCAGAGGAAGATATGAATGAACAGTAAGTTAATCTCTTCCATACAAAGTGTTTTAGCACATATCAATATCAAGTTTGCAATATGATCATAGATAGAAAGAGTTTTACAAATATAACTAATACAAAATAAGTAGGGAAGTTAAGATTGTCAGCTACAATGCTCCTTAAACCATAAGTTTAAAATAGTTGAATAAGAGTGTGAAGATTAATGTAACCAAATAACTATTAGTTTTTTTCTCAATTAAGAGATACAAGGATGGGGTGCAATATGATGTGACATATATGCAAGCTGGTCACATTCTTTTTAAGACATCTTTGATAATTTGATGAGATAGTCATGCATTATGAGTTCAATGATCGTTATGCATGACTTCAATGATTGTTATCTTTTATCATGAATGGAAAATTAATTACCCTTACTCCATTATCACTAAATTAAGTTTATGGAGATCATGTGAGATTTATGAGAGTGAGATAAAAGTATTAAGAGAAAAAAAATGAAAGAAAATATATATGAATAGTTCAAACACTTTAGGTAACAAAAAAAATAAACATGAGGGAAAAGAAATGAGTTTGGTACCGAGACTAAAGATGTGATAGATGCATCATTGTTCAAGCATCAAAAGCTTTTTCTTATTTGCAAAGAAT
Organism: Erythroxylum reticulatum; assembly: GCA_025504915.1. NCBI lineage: Eukaryota > Viridiplantae > Streptophyta > Magnoliopsida > Malpighiales > Erythroxylaceae > Erythroxylum > Erythroxylum reticulatum. Next base: position 5,684,102 of record JANSVA010000218.1, on the reverse strand, counting down.
ATTTTTCTTTTTCTTAGTGTTCATACTAATAATGTTTTGCTAGTTATATGGTTTCTCTGTTATAGGAATTTGGTGATCTCTTTTAAAGAATATTCTAAGTGGATTACTACCTATAAGAGAGATAGAGTACTAAATTGATTTTATCCCTAAAGCTATATAGGATAACATTAAACGAGAAAAAAAGATATACAAATAAGTAAAAAACACTTTTAAAGAAGGGTTATGTAAGAGAGCATTTGACCCTTTATGCCATGCCATGCCTATCTTAATAGTACCAAAAAAGACAAATCTTGGAGAATGTGTATGTATTGTCACGATATGATTTTATATCCCTAGGATGATACATTTGACAAGTTGTATGATACCCTTTTTTTCTCTAAAATTAATCTAAAATATAGGTACTATCAAATTAGGATTAGAGAAAGTGATGAATAGAAAACTTCCTTTAATACTAAATATGGTTTGTATGACTGGTTAGGATGTCTTTTGGTTTAACTAATGCACCTAACATTTTTATGAAATTAACAAACCATATTTTGCCTAAGTTTTTTAGACAAGATTGTTGTTATGTATTTTAATGATATTTTTATCTATAGTAAGACTTTAAATGAGTTATCATACATAAAGCAAGCTAACAAAGAGATAAAATAAATGGTATTTGAATGTAGAGATTGATTTGGGGCACATAAGGAAGAAGAGGTTTTTATGCAAACATAAATACAAGTTGTAACTAAGAGAATATAGAATTTGTCAAGTCATGAAAAGAGTGAGCAACAACGCTTACAGGATCAACTTACTAAATGAATATGATGTTCATATCACTTTTAACATTGTTGATATTGTTGATTTATCTATTTTTAATTTTGTAGATAAAAATGTTGATTTGGGTACAAATCCTTTTGAGGAGAGAGAAAATAATAAGAGTTAGTTATATATTGCAGCTACACAAGTTTCAAGGCAAAGGATCCATAAATAAGGGCTTAGAAATATTGCAATTTATTTAATTAAGGCACCGAAGGTTACTGAATATCTATTAAAGAACATTGGAAGACTATTGATAGGGACTATAACAAAGAAAACCAAAAAAGCTTTAAATGATCTAATGGTAAATCTTTATGCAATGAGTGAAGTGTTGCTACTTTAAAAGATTGAAGTCAAGCCTATAATATTGATTTAAATGAAGGAGCAAAATAAAGAGTAAGGTTACATAATATAACCAATGTCAATGGCATGTTGGTGTCTCATACCAGTCTTCCACTGGTTTGTTGATTAGAAAAATAAAAAAAAATCGGTGCTAAAGTAAACTTGTAACCAACATCAAACTAATGTACAAAAAAACACTTATAAAATTACATAATCAAATTGATACTAATGTGCTACTTGGACAGGTACTAAACTTATGGTTTAGCTATAGCAACAATAACAAGAACTCAATAAACTCTTGGTTTAGTTGCTTAGGATTTTATAATGTTATTTCATGTTGTAAACTCTAGTTCCTAAATTTTATGCTTATAAAAATCTTTCTTATTATTGTAATTTACAGTTTAGTATTATTGACTAATCAAAAAAATTTGGAGAGATTTTCTTCAATCTTTATTTGAAAGAAGGTCTTATTTTAAGTTTTCTGATAACTTATAATCTTATCTAGCTTACTACTGGCTATCAACTCTAAAATCGTATCATTCTCAATTCTTTTTTTTTATAGAGTGCAGTGCTTCATATTCTTTTTTATATTATTTATGAATCCTTTTTTAATTAAACTTATACTGATAGAATGATCCTTATTCTTTGGTAATACTAGTATCGAATCTTATTAGTTCTATTATTGACAATCATATTACATAATCTTCAATTTTATCTAATTTTCTTTAATTTATAATAACATAGAAAAAACCACTAATTTAGTAGAAAAGTGATTATAAAATCATGTGAAATAAAATGTTTTAAAGTTTATGAAATTGAATTAATAATTGAATGAATTGATTATATTAATAAGTTTATCATGAATTTATTTTCTTATTTTAATTTTTTTAATAACAATAGAACTCGTAATTTGTCCCCTTCTAATATGTACTAAATAAATTTTCATATATATGTACTAATTTATAAACTATGTATTTTAAAAAAATATTTAATAAATTAAAAATTAACTATATTTGACTCAAATAGTTGTTAAACTCCTTTGAGCAAAAACTAATTCTGACATTTATAGTTAAATATAAGTTAGAGCTTAACATTTTAATGTGTTTAAATTAAACCCTAATATTTCACAAATATTGAAATTAACCTATAAAAATTAGGAGCTCCATTTCTAAGCTGAAAAAGGAAGGTAGCTCTCTTGCTTCAGCCGTTTGGATTCAACTGAAGTTTCAACTATGAAAAATTGAGAATTGATGCAAGGGTAAGGGTGACAAGCTTGTACACCTATCCTCTTTAACAAAAACTTGACTATGTTAGTTTTCCGTTACATCATTGCTAACGTTTCAAAATTTTAACATGTTTTACTTATAAAAGGTGTCTATACTGTCATATATGCGTCACGTGACATTATAAGATTATTTCATATTTAAAAAATCTAAAATATTATAATTAATCAAATTATTTTCTAAAATTTATTTTATCATTAATTTTAATTATTTTAACTAATTAAATTATTTAACCTAATTTTACATTCCCTTAATTTTATCCCAATCTTAAGATAATTTAACTTTAAAATTCTAATATTCATTCTTCACCTGGTCTATTCATTAGAAACTTTAATAGGTCTTCTATTTCACAATATCGCAACAAAGAATCAGTACCGAGACCACAATTCTGGGGATGAGAGCAAGTGAAAGGAGATTTTCAATATGAGCAGCTCCATTTACAACAGCATATCCAGACAGATCCAGAGTAGAGCAAGATTTGTGGGTTATGAAAATGGTGGAAGAGTGAGATCATTTCTTCTTCCCCGATCAGCTTGGCCTCCACCTCAAGTTCAACGCAACCACACTACTTTGGGTATGAAGGTAGTTCTTCTTAGTGGACATGGTGGTGGTGTTAAACGGAAAAGAGCAACTATACTGGGATGTTTTCAACTCATCGATATGGCAATCCTCCAGATCGCAAGAAGAAACAAGGTAAAGACTAGAGTTTCCACCATATGAAGAGTCCACTGAGAAGAAACTAGGAGGCGAAATTAAGAGATTATAAAATCAGGGATTTAGTTAAAATTAGGTTAAATAATTTAATTAATCCAAATTATTAAAATTTAAAATAATTTAATTAATTGTAATTTTTAAAATTTTGTAACAATTAATATAGTACTATAATTTCACTATAAAAATAAAATATTATAAATTTTTATCACATTAATAATTATGTGATATATAATTCATGGAATTAGGTCTCTATTAAAATTTTGATTTACATGAATTTTAATTTAAATATTTGTAAAATATTAAAATCATTAAGATTGAACATGTATTTAAGGATAAACATTATAGTTATTTTTTGCCTTTTCTTCCTAACTTCTTTGATGTAGTGTTACCCACACCTCTTATTATTTAGAGGTCTTACGAAATATTAACAATGGTTCCATTTTTTACATCGATTATTTAGGGGGTATTTGATTCTATTTTTGATTTTATGTTATGGTTTTTAGTTTTTAGTTTTTAGTTTTCTTCTTTTTTAGTTCTTGTTTTTCTTCGAAACAAAAACAAAACATGTTTGATTATTAATATCAATGTAAATATATTTTGGGTTATATATCAAAAAAGTTCTCAAACTTTACTTAATTTTATAATTATAGCTCAAACTTAACAAAGTGGTAATTAAATGCCCAAATTTCTAATTTTTTTAATTTTAGCTCAACGTTAATATCTCTATTAATGTTGCTGACATGACTTGCCATATAAGATAGATGATATTAAATCAAACTTTGTCATTTTGAAATCAAAGAAAAGGTGTGAAGCGTTTATTGTAACAAACACAGCTGTTGTGCTGGTGTGAGAAGCATCTGTCATGCAAAATAATTCATGGCAACACTCTACCATACTAGTACAAGACAACAACAACACTCTCTCATGTTGATGTGAGATGACAATGAAATAATTTCTAACAATCTAAATGAAATCTTAATTTGTCACCCTAGGCCCTCTTTCTACGCAAAAACAAACTGATTTGGGGTTTTCAATTCTAGCAATTTAGGCAACGAGTTTCATTGACGTTTTTTAATTCCAAAACGACGAAATTTTGTTAAACAACTTAATCAAATTTAATTAGTTAATTTAATTAAGTGTAACGTATAAAAGTGTTAAACATATTTGTCTTATGTGACAAGTCACGTCAATAACATTAACGGATATACTAATCTCGGGCTAGAATTAAAAAATTTTAAAGTTTTAGTATTTAATTATCACTTTTTAAGTACGTGTTATAATTATTGTGATGACTACCTTTCTGTACCGATCGAAAAATGGAATAGTACAGGTTAAAGAGGTACCGGTCGTGGATACCGATCGAGACCGGCTGATATCGGTTGGTATTCAAAATACTGGCTAAATACCGGCTAGTACTGTAAGGTCTGAAAAGCCCATGGACTTATTTGCAAAATTGAACCTTTTCTTAAAAACCCTCGACAC
>JANSVA010000218.1:5666795-5679470 GCA_025504915.1 Erythroxylum reticulatum | reverse complement strand
CCCCCCCCCCCCCCCCCAAATCACCCATCCATCTGCTTCTCTCTCATTCTTCATCTCTCACTCTCCAATCTCTCTCTCGTTCTCCTCTCTGATGGCTCTCTTTGGCCGATGACAACTGGTTCCTCTTCCTCCACTCCACCACCGCACGCCCTCCTCTCCAGTCTCCACACGTCGCCACTTACGAACTCACTATCACCACGACTGAACCATTTTTAGCCTCCACCGCATGCCCACCACCGTCCACCATTCGCTCTCCACCACTGTCCACCATCGACCGCTACCTACCACCACTGCTTATGGAGTTGACAGTTGCAGGATCTGGAAAAAATCCAAATTTAAATTCGACCCGAGTAACCCAACCCAAAATTCGAAACCCCCGCATACGTTGAGAATTTTTTTATGTGCTTTTTTTTTGCTTAATTGCATTTGTGAATATTGACATTGTGAATGGGTTGAAATTGAATTGTTGGAAGTTAGAAGTTGAAAGTTGGAAATAAATTTTGTGGATTTGTGATTTGAGTTGGGTTAGAAATTTGGAATTGGATATTTTGAACGGAGTTGAATGAATGATGATCGATGCAAGGTTTTAATTTGAATGGAATGGGATATTTTGAATAGAGTTGATGATGTTGGTCATGAATCAAGATTTGGTTCATTCAGCTATACATTAATTGAGATTTTTAATTTTAAGCACACCACACCATTTGCATTTATAACTTGTAAGTAATCACAAACTATCGTCAATTCATCATACAAAAGAAACATGAATTTTAGACATTGCAAGAGTAATTATGAATATGATTCTTTCCAATACATGCATGTATTCGAATTTAGATATTTATATAATTAAAATGAATACACTTTAAGAATTTATTCTTCTTTTTTTATGTTAATGAAACTTAACAAAAATTTCCTTCATCTTCTGTAAAAAAGAATTAATAAGATAAACAATTGATAATAATTTTCCTCAATTTTGAATATTAAATTTAAAGCATTGACCTAAAGAAGTGTTTGAAGTTTTGACATTCAATTTATCTTTTCCTTAGAGGACTATTGTAAATTATATGAAATAATGATTGCATTCTTTCACTTCTAAAAAAGCATATCTTGCACTCTATATGTTATCTTTTAATAAACTAAACTCCTTGTTACTTGTATATATTATACAAGATATCTTAACTTCTTTATTAATTTCCAAAATGGAATCTAAATAAATCCAATACCTTGGAATATAGTCAAGCTCCATCTTTTTTTTTTCTGATTGCTGACACTAAACTTGAGCTTTTATAAGATGTCATTAAAGTGATTGAGTCGACGTCATAGACTTGTGGATTACATAGAACTTATTTTTATCACATGAAAAATCATGTATCTATTAGTTCTTTCATTTTCATGAGAAATTGATATGTATTTCTTCATTGAATTGTATGTCATTAAAGTATGGTGAAGCTTAACATTGAACCTATCATGCGTACAGTTTAATCATAAGTTAATATATCTTGTTACTTCAATAATATGTGACAGAACTAATTTCCTTTTACAACTTGTAAAGTCCTACTAACAAGTGTGTGGTTTATTTATTAGCTACAAGTTTCACTTTCGTACACGTGAATGTATCTTCAATGCTCATAAATATTTGTCCAATTAATAAACACAAACATAGGCTCTCGTTATCAAGAAACCAAGTCCTCCCTTAGCTAGTAATATGTATATTTATAAATGTTCATATAGTGAGGTAATCATACAAAATGAGTTATATTACATATGATGGACCTGCATATTGTGTAATTGTGTATGTTAAAAACTTGAATTGTTGGTTTCTAGCTTATTAATGAATTTTGTTAGATAAAATTTGTAATATCCTGTTCCCATATTAAGAGTTAGAACCTTAAAATACAGTACATGTGAGATCAAAGAGAGATTAAGAAAATTGCGTTTTTCACACTCATGCGTAATGTCAGCATACATGTATGTGAATTTAAATTTTGCACATATTAAAATGACCGTAGATGCATTCAATGACATTTCGGGTATAATTGATTTATATATGTGATATGTGATTTTATTGAGAATTACGGTTTATATGTATTGACAATTTAATTGGTGAATGTAATTGTTAATTTTAAATTTTGGCAAATTTTAGGAATAATTTCCAAACAGTTGAATATTATTATACTAGGAAAATGCCGCTTGGCAAGTAAATTGGTGAATGGAAAATAAAAATAAGAAACCAAATGATATTGGAGAATTTTGAAAATGATTTTTGAAAATTTAAAGATGACTTTAGAATTTGTGAGAAGAGGTTATTGGAAAATTTTGGTGATAATCGTAATGGAAAGATGGGAGTAAATGAAACTAGTTCAATAAGAACTAGTTGGTTGGGAAATTAGCTAAGGTCTTAAGAAGTGGACAAGTGTCCAAGTCTAAAGTTAAGTCTTCTTAACCTTAAAAGACAAGTTACTGTTGTGTTTTTAGATCTTGCGTTCTTCTTCAAGACTTTCTTCATCTTTTGGAAGCTTTATTTCTTTCAGAGATTTCTTACCCTCACAATGCAAGCCTTGCTCTCATTTTTAGCTTGCTACCTCTTTTTGTTATCTTCTTCACTATAACCGAAATACCTAACCCTACAACTCTCGACTGATGATAATCGGGTGTTTTTGGAAAGCTAAGGCTCACCTGATTTATTTTTTAAAAGAGTTGGAGTTTTAAGCAAGTAAACATTTTATGGTTCTTTATTGTTGCATAAGATGAAACAAGCATCATGTTAGTTAGTCGTTGATGTCATAAAATGAAAGTGTACTCATGCTGAAACGTGAGTGAAAAATCAAGGTGTACTGCAAATGTCATAGGATAGTGTTAAAATGATCTTTGAGAGTGAAAGATCGATGAAAATAAGAATAAAAAGAGTGCAGAAATTTTTGGAGATATGAAAGATGGTTGTTATGTTTTTGTTACTGTTGACATATGTATATTGGTCTTCTGTTGTTCACGCAAATTTCTTAGTGTTAATACAGATGAACAAAATTAAGTTTAGAAGTAAGAAATTGGTGTAAGGTGATATTTGGGTATGAGAAAGAATGATTAAATGGATTGTTAGAGAAGAAAATGAAAATGTAGAAAAATGAAAGAGGAAAGGCAGAAAACGTGAAGAACAGTCGTGAATGAATTTTTATGTTCTTAATGTTTGTGTTTTAATCTGGATTTTTGGAGTTTTTGTGAATGATTTTAGTAGAATGAGAGTTGAAAATGTAGTGAAAATAATGGAAAATGTACAAGAGATGAAAAGTGCAGCAATGAAGAAAATGAAGAAACGCAAGAAAGTGAAAATGCGTGAATATGAGATGTTTTGATATTGGTGTTAGATCTTGGATTTTTGAATTTTTATGTGTTGATGAGCTGAAATGAAGTTAGAAGAGTTAGTTCAAGTGATATTTGTGGTAATTGAAGAAGAGGCATGACCGATATTTAGTTTTTGAAGATTTTGAGAATTTTGAGTAAACTTGTATATTTAGTTATACTGTGAATGTTTTGTGAATGAATTGAATGGAAATGGAGTAGAAAAAGTATAAATGAATTTGAAGTGTCGAATTTAGTAAAAGAAGATAAGTTAGAGAAGTTGGTTTAGAATAAAAGAAAGAAAAGAGAAAAAAAGGGGGGGAAGATTTTGAAAAAAGTTTCTTCAAGAAAGTTTTAGATATTTCTTTTAGATTTTTAACGATATAAAGCTTGAAATTTTTGAATTTATGGATTGAAAGTTATAAAGGTTATAAGTAAGGGGGTACGATTGGAAAGTGGCGATCGCAACGAAGCATGATCGCGACTAAGGAAAGCATGATCGCGACCGCGCTATTGTTCATTGAATGTCACGATCACGATGAAGCGCGATCGCAACTTTGTTAGATGATACCCAAACTCACGATCGTGCTCATGGACGGTTGTGACTTTGTAAAGTCGATGGCCAAGCACGATCGCAATTTCTAAGGTTGGAGGCTGACACAACATCCTTCGATCTTTTGACTATATCTTCTTTGTTCGACCTTCAAATGATATGGGACTTGAACCATTACATTCGAAACACATTGATATACATCTTCACCAAAATTATAGCCATCTAAAATCATTTGGGAGAGATTGAGTGATAAATGTGGGAAGAAAATGATGAAAAGTTCTGGAAAATGACCACTGGATTATTTTCATTAAACTTGCTTCGGTATTTTGAAGATATCTTGTTTTGTAGTTATCCTAATGGAATAATTTTTAATTTAGAGTAAACTAGAGATATAGGACTACAAATTATCTGAAGATATCGAATTTTATCCTATCTCTAGAATTCCAGATTTTAAATCAAATTTGATTACATAATGTTGTCTTAGCTTAAGAACAATCCGAAATATTTGGGGTATAACTTTCAGATTTCTTAACCAAATTGAGTGATTTTTGTGTCATTAGATTTATAGAAGAAGTTGTTGCCAAATTACTTCATTTTCCTAGTTAGAATGTTCATAGAAAATAGTCCCAAAGGTCTAGAATTTTGGGAGATGTTATAAGAAGAAATGAGAGTTTGGATAATGGTTGATCTTTTAATGTTGGAATAACATTAGTGAATGAATTGTTTTTATCAAAGTACTAGAGGTATGAGTTTATTGGGAGTAAAGATATTCATATGATTTTAGTTGTGATTCAAAGAAAATGAGTAATGGGTGTCAAATTAAAGTGAATGAGAAATTGTTATTGTGAGTGCAAATAATGCTAAGAATGAAATAACGAGTAATTGGGTTGTAAATGCATATGTGGATATAGTGTGAAATCTGATCAGATACCCAAGATTGTCATTGAGCATGCATTGTACTTATTCTGTATACACATTTGTGCATAAATGAATGCTTATAATTGTGCAATTATTAATGTGTGTGCAACATGTGTATTGCATAATTTGAATGTGCAAGATAAACATCTGCATTAAGACGTTTCCAGATCTTAGAAGCAATTGCTAATTTAGATCGTACTATGAGTAGACCTAGATGGTCTTACTTTATTGTTTGTTTTGTTTATATTATGAATTGTGTAATTATGAATGAGATGTGAATGTGATTGTACTAATTCTAGATAGTGAATGTCCGAGGAGTTTGCTAAATGTGAAGATATCAAAGTGCTACTTGTATGTGAATTTAATGAAATAAGTGATACATGATTTGATTGTTAAACATATGCATATGAAAGAAAAAGTGGTTCTCAACTTTAATGTTGAATGTCAGACTAAGGTCCGATGATATGTGAAAGTGAATAATTGTTCATATGTGATTGATGCATTTGATTACATGAATGTATAAAAGATAAAGGCAACTGTGACCGAAGTAGCCACCGAAAAAGAGCTTAAAGCTTAGAATGTGAAAAATAGTCTAGAGCTCAAAAAGTGATAAAGAGCCAAAGGCTCACTATGTAAAATAATTCTGGTATCCCCAACGAATATGGGACAATTATTAATGAGCCCAGTATCTACAATAGATATGTGACAGTTATAGGCATTCAGTCACAACAAAGTAATAACTGAAAATGAGTCTCATAAGCACCGCATATGGGTATGACATGTATGATTTAAATGGTTTGAATGACTTCTGAATGTGATATATATGGAATGCAAAACGTGAAGTGATTGATCAAGTATACATGCCTCAATATGATTATTAATGAAATGATGTGAATTTTGTAAATATTTGAATTGTATATATTATGCGATAAGTGAGCCATCGAGGATGGTAACTTACTGAGTTTGCAAAACTCACCCAAGATTTGCAATTTTTTTAGGCTCATAAGAGTTTACCCCGTTGGGCAAACAGGAATATAGTCATTGCATTAAAGTAAGAGGTAGAGGTTAGAATCAGTTCGCATCTGCATTGTATTTCTTTATTTTTGTACCAATTTGAGTCTTTCGTGATTTCTGTAACATATATATTTGAATATTCTGTTTTGTAATAACTTTCCAAAGTGGAAAGGTTTGTAAATGAGAATGAATTTGATTATTATAAGAATTATGATTTCGATGTTATGAAATAAATGTATGGACTCGAATGCGATAATTATTTTCTGCGTGTAATATTTTGAAAACAAAAAGAGTTTGACTGTTCTAGCATGCCACCCTTGCGGGATTCGCACACGGACATCATTCAGGATGCCGAGTACGTGTCTTGTGAGAGTAGGGTACTACAAAATTGGATTGTTTTGGATGAAATTGAATTGTGTATGATTTTAATATATGTCTTCATTTATTGTTATAGATTAGTGGAAGGAAGTTCAAGTACTCCTGATCGAATTGCTTTAAGAAGATACAATGATCCAATTTGGGCTCATGCTGCATTGGTTCCAAGTATAAAGAAGCATACAATTTGTTTATTTTGTAAAAAACATTTGAAAGGCAGAGGAATCACCTGATTAAAGAAGCATTTAGCTAGGGTTAAAGGAGATGTAGAATCCTATAAAAAAGTAAGTCATGATGTGAAGTGGTAAATGAAAACATTGCTTGAAGAATATCAACATGAGAAAGATAGAAGGGAAAGGTTGAATTTTGAAATTGATAGTGGAAGTTCATTTGTTGGTTTTCGTGGTAATTATGGAAATGTTAAAGGTGGTAGTTATAGTGGTAAAGTTCCATCCCTGATGTGAGGAAAAGAAGAAGGCAAGTGAGTAGTTTTTTGCACCACGAACAACTCCTGGATCCCAACCTTCAATTCGTAGTGCAATACAATCAAAAGATGTGGCTCTCAATGTCGATATGGTAGTAGCTTGATGGTGGTATGATACAAGTTCATCATTCAATGCTTCTCAGTCTTATTATTGTCAACCTATAGTGGATGCAATAGCCTCTTATGGTCTGGGATACAAAGCTCCTTCGATTGATAATTTAAGAGGTAAACTTTTGAGTTGCTCAGTTACTGAAATTAAAAGTTATTTGGTTGAAAGAAAAGTGAATTGGACTAATTTTGGGTATTCAATCATATGTGATGGTAGGACAAATAGGAGAAAAGAGCCTATTATTAATTTTTTTGGTTTATTCTACAAATGGCTCAATGTCTTTGAAATCTATTAATGCAACTGACTTTATTAGAAATACTGATACTTTATTTGAGATATTTAATGAAGTTGTGAATGAGGTGGGGTGAGAAAACAGTTCAATTCATTATTGACAATGATTCAGCTTATAAAGCTGTAGGAAGACGGTTACAGAATAGGTATAATTCTTTTTTTTTTATTCCTTGGCATTGACCTAATGTTGGAGAATATAGCAGATCCTAAGTATTTTTCTATTATTGATGAGGCTATGTAGAAAGCTAAAAAGGTGACCAAGTTTATCTATAATCGTGCATGGGTGTTGAATTTAATGAAAAAAGAATTTACCAATGGTAGGAATTTGTGTCATCCTAGTGTGATAAGATTTGCAACGAATTTCTTATCATTTCAGTCTTTTGCTTCGATGAAGAAAGAGTTAAAACAAATGTTTACAAGTGATAAGTGGATTGCATCTCAGCATGCTAAGTCTAATGCTGGATTGGAGGCTTCTAGCATTATACTAGAAGATAGAGAATTTTGGTCTCAATGTCAATTTATTGTCTAAGTTTGTGATTTTTTGGTAAGGATGCTTCGATTGGCTGAAAGTAAAGAAAAGCCAACAATGGGTTTTTTTTATGTCATGGAAAGAGTGAAGGAAGCAATCAAGTCCAATTTGAAACATAAGTCTTCTTTGTATACATCGTATCTTGCAATCATCATTGAGAGATGAGAAAGGTAACTTTCTTCTCCGTTATTTACAGTTATGGCATTTTTTAATCTTAGTGTATATTTCAAACTAGATTTTACAAAGAAAGTTGAAATTAGTAGAGAAATGTTATTCACTATTACAACAATTGTTGGCCACAAAATGATGCAAGATCTCTTCAGCTCGTAAATTGAGCTTTATAAGCAGTCTTCTGAAGATTTTAGATTGTCAATTGCTATTCAGTAAAGTGCAAAACTTTCTCAAAGTAATAGTTGTTTCCTTTTTCTTATTTTGTGAAAATTAATTATCACTTTATTTTGCTTGTAATGCTACTTTCGTTATCTTTACTACTTACAGTTTCTTAGTGGGATCAATTCGGAAGTAGTGTTCCAAAATTGCAAAGGTTTGCAATTCGAATTTTAAGTCAATGTATCAGTGCAACAAGTTGTGAACGAAACTAGAGCACATTTAAACACATCCATTCCAAGAAAATGAATAAATTAGAGCATAAGAGATTAAATGAATTGGTATTCATTCGTTACAATTTAAAGCTTCGAGAAAGGTATGTTATTGTCATTATTAATTTTGATGTATTTTGTTATAATTTTCTAATAATTAAATTTTATTATTTACTAAGAGTCTTAATAGCACAAGTACTTCAACAGATCCAATTTCTATTGATGATATTGATCTTTTAGCGAATTCGGTTTTTGAGGAACCAAGTTTGATATATGTGAATGACTTAGAAGATAATTTTGGTTGGGAAAGCATTGACATGTCATTTGGTGCATTAAATTTAAATGATAGTAACTGGGGTTAGTATAGTTATAGCGGGATCCTCCCGCAGACGATTGAATGAAGTTTCAGATTTTTGTTTTTCCTTTTTTTTAAATTTTACTTATATTTGATGTATACTTTAAGTTCTATATATGTAATGTAATTGTAAATATTTTTGTTACAGATTTTACTTTTACTTGGTTGATTCCTCATTACGAACACTTGTCTTAAATTGTAATAGTTTGAAAATTAAGAATATTTATTATTCTTTTTATTGGATGTTTTTTATGTAATTATTATTTATTATATGATAAAACTGTAATATTTTAAATACTTTGTATTGTTCTTAATTTTATATTTGTATGATGATAATTGTCTTTTTTCATATTAATTGTGGTTATTATTTATTATTATGATTTTTTGAAACAATGGCGATGTAAACTTATAAACTATGCAACAAAACTGTACAATATGACAGTATACTATTTGCAATTTCTAAAAAAAATTAGGAACTATTTCATAAATTTAAAAAATTACCTAAAAAGATACCCAGTATTGACCAGTACTGGTACAGTATCGTACTAAAACCTAATCTGATATCAAGTTCGGTACGATATTCGCAACATTAGTTATAATTGTAAAAGTGAGTAAAGTTTGAAATTTTTTTTGTAATTAACCGTTATATTTTTATCATTGATAATAATTGCATATTAGATAGAACTTAAAGACAGATTATTTTTAATTAAATAAATTTATTTAATATGTTATATAATATCTATTAACAAATTATTAATAAAATTTATTTTATTATATTAAAATAGATAATTTAAAAATGAGCTTTTTATTTAAAAGTTAATATTTATTTTTAATATAATTTAATTATTAGATCAAATTATTTTAAATTCAATTATATGTATTAATAATTATTTAATTAAATTATATTATAGAAAAGTTATTTAAATTATAAAGTAAAATTAAATTATTGATAATTCTTATTAATAATTAATTTTAATTACTTAAATATATAATATTAAATTTCATAAACTTTTGAAAACTAAAAGATATTAAAACAAAATTCAAACTTTTGAGCAAAGAGATTTTTTAACTAAATTTGAAAAAAACATAAAACTAAAAATAAAAATAGTTAACTACTCAAAAAAGATTAAACTTTTGTCAATTTTCAATTATAACCCGAACTTTAAAAGATAACAATAAAACGTCCAAATTTCAATTTTTTCAATTTTAATCCGAAGTTTATCCCACCATTATTTAGATGTCAATAAACCATCATTAATGAAAGCCAATTAGATTAGTAAAACGATTTATGATAAATCTAAGACTACGTCGTTTCACCCCATCATCGTTCTCACTCTGTATCTTAAATTCCTAACTGTTTTTTCCACTCACGCGCGAAATAACTCTTTAACTCCTCTGAAGCAATGTGCCTCGCACCATATCATTCCATATACTTTTAAACTCGGTTCTCTTTTTTGGCATGACAAAATCGAGGAAACAAAGTCGAATAAGTAACAGCGGTAGGTTTAATGCCAACCGAGATCATCTCCTCCAGTAACTTCATCCCATCATCAACTCTATCCACCGCAACATACCCTTATAATCATGGTCGTATAACTTATAACTGTAGGTTTTATGTTCTTCCTCTTCACTTCCATAACAATTTCTCCGCCTCCTCCAACTTTTTTAACCCAAAATACTCATTTATCATAAGTGACTCCATCAGGGGACATCCCTTTACTCTTCATCTTCGTAAAAAGTCATTGTTGTTTCCAACCTCAGTGACAGAGAAACCTCAAAGCAAAATATTATAAGTATGCCTTGTTGGCTCCATCCCCTCACTTAATATCTTGATAAAATACCTCTCTGCCATGATACGCCTCCCTCTCCTCAGGATCACCTTAAATAGAGTATCATAACTCTTATCACTCTTCTCCACACCCAAAATCCAAATCATTTTCAGATAAGTCTCGCTGTCACGATTAAACAACCCAGAACGCTCTACCCACCTGAAGAATTGGAGCACATGCTCGGAGTCTCTCGCCCAGTGCAAAACTGTTGAAATATATAACATGTAAATAGTTATTTAACTTAGCTGGACACGACTTAGCTTAGCTGCAGTAGTACTACGTCGTATAAGTAGGTAGCTTAGTATATAAGCGTTTCTTTGATATTTTTTCTGTAACTGTCAATACATAGAAATGAATGAAATTCTTTCATTCACCAAATAACCTCTTCTCAGTTCTTTACATTTGATCATGGTATCAGAGACAAATGGCTAAGATCGACGTCTGATAGTGAGGCTGGTTGTTGTAGTGAAGAATTTTTTTGTTGATTCTTTAGATATCAGAAGTTATTTACAGCTTAGCTGGGTTTTTTGGGAGAAATGGCAGATTCTCGACAATATGCAGGTAGGAATGAGTTTCAGGAGGATGATCCCTATCGTCTACACACTTCAGATCATCCAGGAATGGTGCTAGTGACGTCACCATTGACTGGGTCCAATTACATGAGTTGGAGTTTTTCAATCATGAATTCGTTGGAAGCAAAGGACAAGTTAGGGTTCATTGATGGTTCTTTAATTGTAACAGTGAATGATGTAGAGTATAAAAGGTGGAGGAAGGTTGATTGTATGATAAAACAATGGATTTTGAATTCTATGGAGAAGGACCTTGTAGATGCTTTTATATACAGTACTAATTCCAAAGTTCTTTGGGATAGAATAGAAGAAAGGTTTGGGGATAAGAATAATAGTCCTCAAATTTATCAAATACAGAGCGAGATCAATGTTACAGAACAAGGGAACAATTCTCTGGCTGTATATTATAGCAAAATGTTGGGATGAGTTGAATAGGTTGGAGCCGATGCCAATGTGTCAATGTAGTGGCTGCAATTGTGGACTGAACAAGAAGCTAGAAGCAACAAAAATGAAGCATCGAGTATTGCAATTCTTGATGGGACTTAATCGGTCTTTTGATCATATCAGAAGTCAGATCTTAGCATCCGATCCTTTACCTAGTATTGACAAGGTATATTCTACGGTTGCAAGAGTCGAAAGGCAGAGACACATATAGATGCAGAATGTTGACTCAGCTGAAAACAGTGCTATGTTTGTTAAGAGTGGAAATGTCAGCAAAGGAAGTTTTAAAAGGAGGGATAATAAAAAGAAAGAGGATAAACATTGTGATCATTGTAATATGGAGGGTCATGAGAGGGACTCTTGTTTTAAAATTCATGGTTATCCGGATTGGTGGAAGGAGTTGAAACAAAAGAAGGGAGTTCAATCAGATAAAAAGGGTAAACAGGTTCACTTAGCTGAAGTTCCTTTTGATGAGATTTTCGAACAGAGGAATGGTGTTGACATTACAAAGCTGATTCAACAAGAGCTTTCGAAGATCCTCAAAGGCAAACAAATTATTGATACCGAATGCATGAATTTTGTCAATGCTGAACATGCAGGTATGTTGTTAGTGAATTCACATATGAATGTTCCTGGATATGTAAAAAGTGATGACTGGATAATTGACACTGGTGCTTCCACGCATATATGCACGAGGAAAGAATGGTTTCAGACCTTCTATGAAGTTTGAAAACCGACTAAAGTGCATTTACCAAATAGAGTGGTTGTTGATGTCCAGTATAAAGGAGATGTAGTGTTGAGTGATAAGTTGATGTTGAATAACGTGATATTTGTTCCTAGTTTCAGCCACAACTTGATTTCAGTAAGTAAACTGGTTAAGTTTGAACCAGTAATGCTTACATGCTATTCCACTCACTGTGTTCTACAGGACCTCTCGACTAACAAACAGTTTTGTTTTGGAGAAGTAAAGGACAATTTGTAGGTCATCAACGGAGACACACCCAGTTGTATGGCGGCTAGCAAGAAGGTGATTGAAACTGCTTGTGTGATAAATAAAACAACAGTGATACATTGTGATGTTTTACATAGAAGGTTAGGTCATCCATCTAATTCTGTAATGCAGAAGTTTTCTTGTTATAATGGATTACAGAATATTGTTACAAACCTGAGTTGTGAAGTTTGTTCAATGGCCAAACAAACCAGATTGAGTTTTCCAACCAGCGATACTAAATGTTTTAACATTTTTGACATAATACATGTGGATGTATGGGAT
>JANSVA010000218.1:5650839-5665310 GCA_025504915.1 Erythroxylum reticulatum | reverse complement strand
AAATCTTCCTGTGGGATAAAATTTGTTATATTTAAATATGATTAATTACAATTTGTTTCATTTTACTAGATGTGATCTATAATACATAATATATATTTTTAATTAATCAAAGATGTTGTGGCTAAGCTTTAACTAATTAAAAGTATATTGATCACATGACACCTCATTTTATGCAAAACTATGAATAGTAAAGGTTCTACATAATCCTTTACAATTTATTATAATAAAACAATGTCATATATTTACATAAATATAAATGTATATATACGTGAATTTAAAATCAAACATAATTTAAATCATGCAATTTAATAAAAGTGGGCTAATATGTCAAAGCTGAAATATTTATAATTTCTATATCTAGATATCCAATAAATATGAATTAGAAATATATTTCATTTATGCCCTACTGAATATAAGCTTCAATTGTCCAGATTTCATGTATGACTTCATACAACAATAAAGGCAAATGGTGGGGCCTATGAGAAGCTTTTGACTCCCGAAAACAAGTGTTTAGGTCAAGATTTCACGTATGTCTAGACACAATAATAAAAGTAAATGATGAGCCCCTTGAAAAGTTTTTGAAGTTACAAAGAAGTATGTTACTGCTGTAAAACTTAAGGTTACGACAATGCCCCGAATACAAGATTATTTACTCAACACTTTTCAAACAATGGCCCATACAAAATTTTTGCAATTATCAGTTGTTTCCATCGTTTATTGACATAGAATGCTTGGCAAGCCCAATCCGACTTTGTGGACTCAATCAATCGTTACTGCATTAACACGGCACAATCATCTTGTGCGAGCTTCAAATCATCATAAAACACTGGTTAACACGTATAACCGTGGGATCCCATGAAATAACACAAAATATTTGTCCAGACTTCACGCTGACAACTGATCTGTGAATTAATAGAAGCGAACGAAAAGGTTAAGTTACAGCAAACGTGTGTGTAAAACTGTTTATCATCTTCAACCTTTAACCGAGTCAACAAGACCCGAATCTAACCCATATTTAAATCTTTCTATTTGTTTATTTCTAAACTTCCAATTCAAAACTATTGTAAATGAAATGTAATTTGCTTCATATATGCAAGAGTCATTCCACTATATATTGACTGTACCAATATCAATATTTTCAACAGAAAATTCGTGTATTCATACATATAATCACAAAAATTGAACTACACCAAGACAGTGGTAAATTGGCCTCTGATATCAACTATTAGACATGATAATAATCTATACACATATTTATTATAGGAAAAAAGAAAATGCGGAATGTTATTACATACTTCTTGTCATTGATGATGAGAAATGTCGGACAAATATAAGAGAGCCCTTCTAAGCTTTAACAAAACGCAAATGATGTTGTATGCAGAAATTAATGCTAAGCCTAGGGACTCAATCTTTATATATGCCTTGTTGTCTTCCATTAAAATAACCGAAGGACATGATGGTTCAAGTAGAAAGGCATGACTTTTTCAAAAGAAACAGATACAACCCATAAGAAATGAAACTAACAGATAACAATCTCACGATGGGTGTGATTATCTCTCAAATTTAAAACGACCTCGTTTTAATTAATCAGGCTTATTTTTGTTAATTACATTTATGCTAGCGAAAATAATAATAAAACTAACGTCAGTGATAGAATTTTAAAAAATAATTATTTTATTATTTTTTAAAACTAAGATTATAATTAAATTTTATTAAAAATATATAAAATGTATAATTAACCCAAATAAAAATAAATACAATCCAAGTCCTTAGAAAATTTGTAGAAGCTTCACGACACAGATAGTCTTGAAGGACAGGAACGTCCATTCAAGTAAAGAGTAAAGACCCAAAAAGACGTTAAAATGGCTCTTATTTCCCTTTCACAAATTAATTTGGAAACGCCACATATTTCCAAGGCTTATAACTTTTCGACTCTAGCCACCGTTTATGTGATGAATTATTGGCGGACTTAATATAATTCCAATCATGCATGTATTATGCGTGTAAGGAATGTGGGGTTGGGCTAATTAAGGGTGCGGCGTTCTTCAAGCTCGGGTCCAGCCAATTGTGGACAACGCGTACAAGTTTTGGTCAGGAGAATTTGTTGGATAGTTAGACACCATTCATCTAATAAGCCCACCATTTTAACTAAGTTTTGAACCAATCAAATTTTAATTCGGCTGAAATTTAGATTAGAATATTTATTTATTTATTAAATTTTTATCTTTGTTATTAAATTTTAAGTCATTATAATTTATATAAATACTTCTTTATTATATTGCAGAAGCCTATTTTTCAATCAAGATATTTCATTTCTCTTAAAAATTTTATTTACTTTTTGAATTCTGAATTAAATTTACGTTCTCTATACTCTTAAATTAGAATACTGCGTTTTCATTGCATCATAAATCATATCTTTTCTTCCGATTCGTTTTATGTCCCACCCAAAACCCAGTTTAGCCCATATAATATGTTTCTCAACTAACTTGTCTGCAATAATTGGAAACCAACTTCCTGAGAGAACTGCACCTGCTTTGGTCTGTATGCATATCTAATACGTTATCAACATTCTCGTAAAGTTTCATTCTTTATTTTAAACAAAGAAACGGCGCCTTCCCCCAAAGAGGGTGAAAAAGTAATAGGTTGATGCAGAGTGGGGCCCGCGCGTCCACCCCTGGCACAGAGCAGCAAACAAATGCCCCACCAAACAACCAACCCGTCTCACCCCTTCACTTATCACTATCATGATCACAACTTTGATTCATCAGTCCACATTTAAAAGCTTACCATGGGACTACAAACTGAAATGCAACTGTGATGCCTAACACAGGGAAGAACTCCTCCCTACTGATGCAGCATTGATGAAGCACAGCTGTAACCCAATCAATTCTCACCCTCTTGCACAGTGCTAGTACTTCCAGCTATAGCATGTGACCTCTTGTCCCTCTTCCATTGCCCTTTTATTCACTCCTCAAAAGCAGCCAAACTTTAGACCAAAACATTAAACTCCATTTCTCCGAACAACCCTCCTTATGGCTGCTTCCACATTCAAGAGCCTCACTCTCTGTTTCTTCTTTTCTGTCCTGTTTCTCGCTCTTTCTTCTACATCCACTGACGCCCATGCCGATGACAAGAGCTTGAAGTTAATCACCGACGCTGCGGAGTGGCCGCTTTCTGTGACAATGTACGGGGGTTTGGATGAGGGCGAGGACGACGAGGATGATGGGTTGGTTGGCTTAGTTAGCGACGAAGGTAAGATAGATCGCAGGTCTTTGTTCTGGCGTAGATTTCATTACTATATCTCGTATGGTGCTCTGTCTGCTAACAGAATTCCTTGCCCCCCTCGCTCTGGGAGGTCTTACTACACTCACAATTGCTTCAAAGCTAGGACTCCTGTAAACCCCTACAGTAGAGGGTGTTCTAGGATTACTCGTTGCAGGAGATGAGTTGCGTGTTGTGATGTTCGCTCCATGTCTGGTTTTCGTTAAAAACTAGGTTGTGGTGATAAGATGTATGTGAGTAATTGTATGTGGAGATTAATTTGCGTGCGAGTTCGAACGGTGATGGCATTATTTTGACGCGAACTTTATGAGTTATTGATATATTTAATGTTACTTATGATCTCAACTCGAGAAGTAATGGAAACTGTTTAATGTTTATTACTTCCTTAAATTGTTCCGTTTTATGGCCTCTAATTTGGTTGATTCCAAGGGAGAGGAGAATTTCATTACCCTTTTTTTCCTTCATCTTTCAAGTAGTATTTGGAATTTGTGACGTAGGTTTTGTGTTGATGGAAACAGAATTCAGACAAGATGTTTGTCCATAATAAGAGTGGGAAATCTTAAACTAAGTTTGGCTGGAAAATGTGTGATTTCATCATTAAAACTACCATCGGGAACTCCCAAAACGGTCATGTAGATGGCTATTAAATGCCGGAAGTTAAGTACTGTTGGTAGGTGATGGTTTAAAGAAAAGGATCAAAATTTTAGTTGAAAATCGAAAAACTTAAATGCTTGATTCTTCCATCAATCAGCGCATGATTTGCCAATTCAAAATCAAAAAAATTATAAGCTGCTTGTCCTGAGCTAGGAAGGTAAAAGTTACGGTATGATTTAGTTGGTGAAGGCACGGAATCCATGACTATATGCGACTGTAGTTGTTGCTGTCTCGGGACCAGCTTGTCTGGGCATATGTTTTGGTTATGGTGACCCAAACATGCTGGGATTGAAGTAGACAAGCAAGCCAGTTTAATCAAATCCAACGTAATGAAATTCATTTACCAGTTTCATTAAAAATTTATAAGGTAATCCCGAGGGAAATGTGTCGGCATGGTCAGTCCTGCGATCAGTCTCAAACGTCATCGCTTAAGTTTGGATTTTGCCGATTGAGTTCAGGCTATTTGGGCTGGATTTCATCCAATTTGTCCTCACCATACCCACACAGTCTCATAAAATAGAGAGTCAGTATCAGTGTATTCGACAGGATGGATGGGGTTTTGTGTGGCATGAACTAACTGGGCTTTACATAAACATATGATGGTGTACAAAACCCAACACGTAAATAAGTTGAATATGTCAACAGGCGAACAATAAGTTGGACCAGTCCAATTCCCCCCAGTCGATTAATCTACGTTTTCATTAGGATTAAGACAAGTGGAAGTCCACATTCCGATCCCTAGCAGGAGGATTTATTCAAAGTAAGGAGAATATAAGAAGAGTTCTAGGCAAACGAGGATTCTTCCCAGTTTTAATAATTATATTTAATATAGTCGTTATTAAATTAACTGCTACTATCCTTATCCATTTCTTGTTTGACTGAACAAACAGGGATCCGCGTAGCTTCAGCTTTAGACTCTTCAACGTCGTAAATTAAATTGTAATATTTTGTTTATTACGCAATTTAGACCCTTCCAAGGTGGGGAAGAGACGACAGAGTGGAGGCAACACTACGCGGGAGTCTGAAACAATAAAGTGTATTTATCGTCAAGGTCAAAGCACTCTTTCCACACATGCTCTTCTTTTATCATATTTCCTATGTATAAAAGCATGTCAACCCTATGTTAATGTTTGAAAATTAGGTCTGCCAAAACATTCATTTCATTTAGTATAACTTATAAATTTCACAAGTCCTCTCATAAATCAAACAAACTATTTAAAGAAAATACGGAACATATTATCTTTTTTAGTTACAGTAAAACTTTAATTATTATTATTATTGGAACGCATACTTAATTAAATTATTGTGTATAAGTAATAATTATTTAATAATTAAAAATTAAATAAAATGGTTCAATTCATGACAGTAACCCCTTTTTCATACGCACGTTGTGTGAACGTTAAAAAAAGATGGAAGAAGAATATGGAATAGAAGACCATGACCTACTGTCTGTAGATAGGAATGAAAACGGTCAATGTAGTTTTGGGATTAGGTAAGGGACACCTACATGGATTATCCAAAAGGCAAGCACTCTACTTCGGGGAAAGCTCGTTAATAACGTCAAGGCATTTGAACGAATGTGAACATCCTTCACTCTGTATCTATACAATAAAATAAACGTGACAAATGTGAACTGAACCTGGTATTCTTTTTGCTTGGCTGATGGCTGGTCTTTCTTCTTACTCTTTCTTCTACGTTGAATCCATGGCAAAAAAGGAGGGCGTAAATTGGTCAACTTAATCCCACCAAAATAAAATGAAAATCTCGTGATTGGTAGATCAAATTCAGTTCTAGTAGACCCATATCCACTTTCATTATGATAAGCGTCGGTTGGTCCACGAAATCAATCTTCCCTGGTTGTCACCCAAAAATCTTCCTTCTTCTTCACTGTTCGACTTCAGAAACATCGAATCTCACCAGCAGCAACTACAAAACAAAATGACTAAATTTCACTAATATCTTCTGATTTGTGTGTTCTTAAACAATGATACATGCGATTTTAATTTAATTACTATCATCTCTTTTCTTTTTTGGTTTAATCCATCTCGTAAGTCAATTTCTCACACGAGAAGTATCTCACTGATTTGTTAATGTTTTAATTTTGCAAAGTTTTGATATTTCGAGTTAGCAATAATGAAAAATTAAAGGATTCTCTAGATTGAATTTATATTTTAATTTTAAAAAATTAATCGGACAAAAAAATTTTAGCATGTAAGTGTAATTGAAGATCTAGTTGGTGCTAGCTATAAAATAATATTATTTCATAATTTATATCAATAGCTTGTTCATAAAAAAGTAAATCCTTGTATACCAGTCATCAATTGCATTTTATAAAAGATTATTTTTATGATTCAAATTTATTTCTTTTTATCACAAAAAAGTAATTTTATGGGTTGTGACATTCAATATTTGTTAAAACATAATTTTCCATAATCAAATCCATCTCAAATCACATGAATTTTTATCAAAAACCACCAGTACCCCGAGTTGGTATTCCTTAATGCTGCCAAAAACAAACATGGAAGAAGTTGAAGTAACCTTTAGTTGACAGGAGGAGCAGAGCAGTGGCAGCATAAGAGGAGAAGCAAATTGTCGGGTCAAATTTGAGCCAAAGCGGGGTAGTGGGTCACGCTCACGTCATCAGTGCATATTAAGTAATAAATCCGGCACGGAAGGAAAGCCCACCAAAGAACCAGAAATTGACCACTGTAGCGTAAAGCCACGTATCGTGGGATAGTTCAGTGGATTCTTTCTTTACTTTTGGAATCATAGCCTACTTTTACCCTTCCTTTCCCATTTAACAAATAAAATTTGACTAGACAAGGTGGTGTTCGCCTGGCACCGTCGGCTATCGCCATTGCCATCGCCATCGCATTGGGTTCTATGTATCTCTCCAGCTCACGTGGGGTGTTCCATGAACCGACGGAAGCGTAACACACTAAGACTGCACTCTCCTTCCGAAGCGTAATTGACGTTTCGGCGGCGATTCAGCTCTTTTTTCCCTACTTCTTTTTACACATCATATCTCACCATTTTGTTCAACTTTAACGTTTATTTTTTTTTCAAAGACGTCACATGGATAAGATATTTGTTCAACCCTAACGTTAAAGATGGAAGAGCTCATACAAACCCACCGCAACCCTCGTGGGTTTTTTGACACATGTGCAAGTTTATGAACGTAAAGCCTCAAGTGAATGAAATGACATATGAAATAAAATTTTAAAAATTAAAATGTTTAGGTTGAACCTTCTAAACTTGTTTAAATTTATATTGGAGATATAAATTTGCTATCTATTAAATTTTATTAGTTAATTATCGGAATTAAAATTTTCATTTAACTTTATAACAAATTAAAACATAGTTAACATATTAGGGAATTGCAAGTGCATAAACTAAAGTAGCTTGTAAGTTACCTTAAACCGACTATTTAGTACTACATAACTAACTCCTTGTATGCGAATATGATTAAAAATGGGTCATAGGACTATGACCTCCTCAAGTCAAGTAAATTAAACGCAAATGGGTCGAAATGGCTAATTTTAAAAAGCACGTGATCTTTGATGCTATGAAGACCATTAGATTCAACAAACACTCACCAAAGAATAAGTTAAACTCACACGTCAAAGTTCAAACCAAAGGACCATGTTGTATTTGGCTCAATCTACGGCGCTGTAATAACATCTTCAATATATTGCTATGACTTTCAGATGCTAAAACTAAACTTAGGGTGGAGGAGACTTAATGATGTATAAAATTACAATACTACCTTGCTTTAAGGGGACAATCAATTTTGAAAGTTAAAAATGGTGAGATAAAGTTTTCGCAGGACATGAAGGAGGAGCAATTGACTGAACACGGGTCTTTGAAGAAAATACGAGTATTCAATACAAAAGAGAACAAATACTTTAATAAAGTATACGGATGCAAAGTATCAGGTCACAAATACATTTTTCTTCTATACCCATCAATTACTTCATGGAATGTTAACCTTGGGTGCATGTGAGATGCTGATCAATCTCTTGACAATTACGCTAGTATTTGGGCAAGTGGATGATCCATATGCATATGCATATACGTACATTGTGTTCATGTATTTGAGCTATCTTAGTTAGCTAGACTTGCAGGTACAACTTGGGCTGGTTTTCATCAGCAACTAATCTTGAACCTAAAGTTAGAGTTAGGAGCACGTGAGAGGTCAAGTTTCGGTACTTGGCTTTTAGCTAAATCCCAAAAGCCGAAACTTCCTCCGCCGCATATTTTCCTGAGGTCCAGAGAAAAGCAAAAGGACCATACTGCGTCAGAATGCCAATAACTTCTAATTTCCTGGAAAAAAAAAATCTTTCTCCTAATCAATTGCATTCTGACAAACATATTTAAAATTTTAATATATTTATTTCTTACTTTATATTAGATTTTCAACAAAGATGTTTGTAAATTTTATAAAATTCAAATTAGACTCGTGTGTTTAAAGCTAGATATTATTTAATATTTATTATTGAAAATACTAATAGATGTTCCTATCTTAATAATTAATGAAATTTAAAGAGTGAATTAAAAGATTTAAATTTAAAAAATTAAAATGCTAAAAAGGATTTGTCGCAACAAAAAAATAAGCATATGTTTCTTAAGTTAACGAATACTAATAATTTAACGCAACTTTTAAAATGTGTATCAAAATAAATTTGAAGACGACGCACCAGGCTGACGAGAAGGATATTTATTTATGCGGCACAGTGAAAAGAGTTGTTCCAATTTGGTGGGGTCCGAGGAGCAGAAAGATCAGAGGGGCTGCGCGTGACAAAGATGATGGAACAGAAGGGAGGCGAGGAGTAAAATTAGTAACAGAAGTTGAGGAGAACGTGCCAACATGTGATGGTTAAGGTTGGCCGCCCAATCAAACGTGGTTTCCCTCGCAATTGGGAACACTCATACAACTAAATACAATTGCAATTTGCATTCGGAATCTACAGATTGATGACCACAGCTCCCGCGTCACAACTTGGTCCGTCCTTTCTTATTTTAGAAACTTGTACACTTCATCCAATTGTGGTTCTATTTGTACATCTTAGTTTACTAAATATTCTATTAATAATATGTGATTAACTTATATGATAATTAATCTTAAAGTACTCTATTTTTTAAAAAATTTCAATTCCGGACTCAAATTTTTAAAATTTTTAATTAAATAATCAATTTTTTAAAACTTTAACAATCACCTTAAAATGTTAATTTTTGTTGATGTGATTAATAAATAAACATTTAAGTGACATTTAATAAACATGTCATAACTTTTTTAATTGAATTGTTAAAATTTTAAAATGTTGATCACTTAATTCAAAATTTTGAAAATACAAGCGTTGAATTAAAAAAAATCTTTAGAAGTTAAACATGTTTAAATACGTTAATATTAGCTGGATTAAATTTATTAAACAATTTTT
Organism: Erythroxylum reticulatum; assembly: GCA_025504915.1. Taxonomy (NCBI): domain Eukaryota; kingdom Viridiplantae; phylum Streptophyta; class Magnoliopsida; order Malpighiales; family Erythroxylaceae; genus Erythroxylum; species Erythroxylum reticulatum. The sequence continues at coordinate 5,655,936 of JANSVA010000218.1, read as the reverse complement.
TTTTTCACCTCCTGTTGCTGCCGAACTGGTTCCCAATTGATTGCCCACCTTTTCTTCGTCCATACTTGCATCAACTGCTTATTTATAATATTGTTATGCTCCCTAGTTGTACAAGTTTATTACCTTTTAATTGAAGAAATATCTCAACAGTATCCGTCGATGTATGTATGGGTAGATCCATTCTTTATTAGGAAAAAAATAATTGAAGATCCTGATCCAAAATGTGGATTTGTTAGCTAAATTCTGATTTAGATATACGTAAGTGGTTGGCTAATTTTAATTGAGTGGTGATGATAATGATAACTTTATATTTAATTTAACTTTCTTTTATTGTGTTTTCTAAAAGAAAACGTATAGATTATAACAGTTGGATTTTCAGATATTTTTTTAATCCTGGAAAACGGGGAAATAATAGAGTAACATTATGGTCGTACATTATTTGAAATCTTTCTTTATATCCCAGAAAAAAGGAGTTTCGTGTTATTATTAAATATATCAGATACGGATTATGTACAACATGCAGGCTAGTAACACATAACATGAGCTGTGAAAATATCATGAAGCAATCGCACGTGAGTGGTGTGTCAGTAAGTAAGTACAATTTCTAGCAAGCCTATTTCTTCTCACACACAACCTGTTCCAGGTCAGATAATTATTATTTAGTATCTACCATTACAATATATTAAAATATAATGATTATTTGGGGTATGAATAATATATTAATGATTATTTAGTATTTACCATTACAATATATTAAAATATAATGATTATTTGGGGTATGAAATATAATGAATATTTGGGGTATGAGTAATATATTAAAAATATTTAATTTATATGAAAATTTCACTCATTATGCGTTCAAAAATCAATTCCCTTGAATAGTGGTGATTTTAAGACACGCCTTTAGGAGGTTTCACGTCCACAGAAAGCCAACCCCATTGGCGTGATCTTATATGAGACAATCACGATATGGTTAAGTGTCACGCCGGCAATTAGGAGTTTCATTCACATAATAATGTATGTCCACCACTCTACCTGCTTCTTGGACAGAGAGAAAAACGACTTGTGTTTTCTCTTGGCTTCACGCAATTGCACGTTTTTTGAAGTGTGAGTATGAATTTCCATTAATTATGACTTGTTTAAAGAAAATGCTCGACACGTACCAATATTAAACTTAATAATCCTTTAGCAACTAGAAAAAAAATCTCTCAACCAGAAAACATATCCAGAATTGTTGGAAAAACATTATCCTCCGCCAGTTAAACATATTGGATGGATTTCTAAGAAAAGCGTGTTTAACGCTGATGAAGTTGTTACATTTCAGTGCTAATAATGGAAGTGTAGTGATTGGGTCCACACTCCCGTTCCGAGAGAGAAGTATCAGAAACGATCTCCAGCTGCGTCCAGTTGAGAATACTCAGCACGCAATTTCCTACCAAATTGAAAATGCAGAAAAGATTTATAAAAAAAAACAATATCCTTGCTTATCACGTGCATTAATTACACCAACCATTGAAAATTCAAGCCCTCTTTTTGTGTTTCTTAAATTTCATACGCAATTTTTACTCAACCCTCCACACGCCTTATATAAACGCAACCCCCCTCTCTCCCCACCAGTTCGTTGTGTCCTCTGTTTGCTCAATTCTCAACGTATTCTTCAAGAAAACAGAACTCAACCTTCACAAAAACTGCTGAGGTTGTGCTTGCCTTTTGATCGCTCCTATGGAGTGGGTTCGTGGAGAGACGATTGGTTGCGGTAGTACGTCGACTGTCAGTCTTGCGATGCCTAAGAGAGGCTCGGATCGATGTATGGCTGTGAAGTCGTGCAGTGCTTGGGACTCTGCTTTAGTCGTGAACGAGAAGGTGGTTTTGAATGAACTTGGTTCCTGTCCTCACATCATCAAGAGTTTCGGCGGTAGTTGCAGTGTGGAAAATGGGGAGAGGTTTTATAACTTGCTGTTGGAGTACGCACCAGGGGGTAGTTTAGCCAATCGAGTCACCGGTGGTTGCTTGCCGGAATCAGACGTTAAACGCTACACGAGAGCGATACTAAAGGGTCTGTCTCACATCCACGCAAAAGGGTTTGTTCACTGTGACATAAAGCTTCACAATTTGCTACTGTCCAACGATGGTGAGGTGAAGATTGCAGACTTCGGGTTGGCGAAGAGAGTAGGAGAAAAACAAAGTAAAGAAAAACAGAGGAGGCCGGAAATTCGAGGAACGCCTTTGTACATGTCACCAGAATCAGTCAACCAAAATGAGTACGAGACGCCTGGAGATATTTGGGCACTTGGATGTTCGGTGGTTGAGATGATCACTGGAAAACCGGCGTGGAATTGTAAGCCGGAGACAAACCTGGCGGCGTTGCTAATCCGTATCGGAGTCGGAGACGAATTACCAACAATCCCACAAGACATGTCCGAACATGGGAAGGATTTCTTGTCCAAGTGCTTTGTGAAGGATCCCAGAAAGAGATGGACGGCTGAGATGTTATTGGATCATCCTTTTGTTTCTACCACTACAACAAGCAACGAATTCTCTGTCACATTAAAGGGTCATCAGCAATCCCTGTCGTCATCGCCTAGAGGCCATTTTGATTTCCCAGATTGCTTTTGGGACCAACCATCGCCGACGGCGTCTCAATCATGTTCGGGTACGGTGGAGGAGTCAAGATTCGAGTGGTCCGTAGGGGCGGAGGAGAGGGTCCAGCGGTTGGCGAGTGATGAGAAATGCAAATGGTCAGATTCTGAAAATTGGGTCTGCGTCAGATGACGGGAACTGAAATCAAGCAACTTGGGAGATTTTCTCGGGGTTCTCTCAGGTCGCATCAACGGATTTCGAGACTTGATTGAATTTTGATAATGATTGAGAGAGAATTTTTTTTCTTTTAATTTTTCATGTTGTAAATGACTAATTGAGTAGCAGGCAGACCTAGAATTTCAAGTTTTAGGCCACTGACTCTTAGGTTGACATAGGAGAGGTGGTTCAAGTCGCCTTGAACATATTAAAACATTGTGTACATACAAGCTGAATCTTTCGTATATTCTCATTGGAATACAAAATTGGTTAGAGCTCCATCGTAAGCAGCTTTATTTACTCCAATTTGCTGGTATTTAGTTTGGAACTGTTGAATTATAGATCAGGTTGCCGCCTAATTGATTTAGGTGTAGCTCTTAAATATGCTCCTTGAACTAGGGTTATGAGTCAAAATTTTAACACTCCTCTTGCTCGAATGAAAAGTGCAAGGTTCCTTCTGGGATAAGATCTCGTCGCTTGGCCTTTGATAAAGAATACATAATTTATTAAAAAAAGAATGTTTTCTTGGTGTTGTAGTTTTACTTAAGAGAAAAGCGATGTCCTCGTCGTGAAATATTAACCCATGATTACTCTGAGCTTTGATTATTTGCAAACAAGAGTTAGTTACGGGACTTTGGTGAGTCTGACAAGTTAGGTAGAGCATCTAGGAATATATCATATGGATACCTTGTTAGAGCGACAGGTACTAGTCAGAACTCGATCGGTAACTTGGCAGTTCAAGTGCTGTTTGCTTCTTGGTTGAGCATTACTAACACCATGGGACTTGCCTACTTGGGTTTTGAAGTTTCTCCAACTTCTAACTCCATATATTTGCTAAAACTGGTTTGGCCTATCCTATTCCTAGCTCTTTGTTAAATTAATAAGTAAAGTTGGTTCTAATGATTGAATTTTAAATTTTTGTTGAACTTAGAACCGTAATTAAATTTTATAACTCAATTGAAAATAGTTTAATCAACTATCAAATTAGTTCCTTCAATAACACAAAATCTGTGTGACCTATTTAGTCAAAATCAAGTTTATCGTGCCAATGTGATTTGATAAACAATTGACAATGCGGGGGTTAGAAGTTGATGATGAACAATAACTTCGAATATAAACTTATTAGGTCATGATTTGAATGATACCGGTAATAAGTGTGTATAAAGAGACTTCAATTCACATTGTAGCTTGCAAAGCAATGAAAGCTTAAGGACAAGGATTGGTGGGTCATTAGAATGAGTACCGCGGGACTTTGATTACGAGTCCTTGTAAAATGTCAATGCAAGTACGAAATCTCTTAATTGACCTAACTTATAAATGCAACCAAAAAATTTATTAACTTTAAATATTCTTTGAACTCTTAACTTCTTTTTTTTTCAAAATTTGAAGTACAAATTAAATTTATTTGTCTATTATATATAGATGAATTTTGAGTTTATTCAATAATAAAAAGTAAACTTTCAAGATCATGCAACTTTTTCTTTATATTTTATAAATACAATACTTTTTCTTAAAAGTTTTAATTCTTTTTTATTCAAACATTATTTTTAATTTTTTTAAAAACCTACATCTTTCTTTTATTGTCACATTTTACATATGGATCTATTAAAAATAATCTCTCTATTATATAGGGGTAAGACTACATATTATAAGACCTCTCCATATTCTACTTTATTGTAAAACTTCAGATTTAGTGTGATGATGATAAAATAAAATACTTTTGCTACTTAAATATGAGACTTTTTGATAACAAATTATGTTTATGTAATTACTTTGTGAAAATTAAAAATAGCGTAACCTAATGGTCGATAGAGGGATCAGTTCACCCTCTCTTACTATTCTGTTACAGCTTTGTTCCGTAAATTTAATAAATAGACGACACCAAAATTGGACTGCAGGATACACATATGATGTGACAACTTGGCAGTATAACGTAAGCATGACAAATCTTGGATTTTCTATTTAAACCGAGAGAAAGGTGGGCCATTGACTTGGGCTCACTAGATCGTTGTAATCCTTTGGGGCCCTATAAACAATTGCATGAGGATCGTATCGTTATCATCTTTTTGGGCCCTCTAAACGATCGGAGGAGCATTCGTTTATAGTACAAGTTGAAAAAACCAGAAAAGTCCCTAACAACTACTCAATTACCCAAACGGTGTCGTACGACTACAATTGTCACCGACAAAGTGTGGCTCATTGGAGGCTCTGCTAGAGACAGGTCTTGTTAGTAGTTTGTTTCAGTCAATAAAGACCTATTCTACAGGAGATATTTACTGCTGCTAGAAGTTAGGAAAGTTG
>JANSVA010000218.1:5626352-5640050 GCA_025504915.1 Erythroxylum reticulatum | reverse complement strand
TTACGTTGATTCTTGTTTCTCAATTACCGCTTACATAGTTGCCACGTTTATTGAATCGAACATAGACGTCTTCAATCATGTTTTTTCTATCTTGTCAGTAACTTATCCGCCCAGGTGTACAAGGTTTCTTTTCCCAGCTAAACATTTTTTTTCTTGTTCTTTTAATTCTTTTGTTCTTTCCTATTTTTGAATAACATAGTGTTAAAATTAAAAATTTTAAATATTACGCTAATATTAATTTCGGAAACACTTATCTTTTCAGTTTTTCAGAAGGAATGTGATTCGCCAAAGTGTACAGAGTATTAGGAAAGTAGAGTAAATGAGGGAGGATTAGTAATTAGTATAAACCTCTTCAAAGTGGTACATGAGTGTTTAACTTTATATACTTAGGAGAAAAAGAAAAAGAAAAAGCTTTTGATGGCATACCAAAAGCATATGCTGATCTTTGCGTAGATAAAGCACATAGTAAAGTTCCACAAGACAGACAAGTTAGGCAAATCTTGCTTTGGCTTAGCTGTCCTATCATTTTTATCAGTTGATTGAAAATAGGCATTTCAGCTAACGCCATCTCACCTTCACCATTTTATACTTGCACTTTAGTTATGCTTCACTGGAAATTCTTATAATTAGATTGGCAATCGGCTGGTCGGAATTCAATTTCGGCCTGATATTCGATTGGAGCAAAGCTAGAATTTGAGTCATATAACTGTTAGATTGGAAAATTCAACAAAGTCGAGTGTTATGATCGATTATTGGACGTTACTTTGATGTGAATTCCACTAAAACGCGAACTTCGTCACAGTCACTGAAATTTACCGAAATCCATGTTTTATGTATCAAATTTATCAAGACATACTATACTAAAACTGTATTTGCTTGTAGAATGGGGTTCGAGGGCTCATGCTTGATATGTATGACTTCAGGAATGATATTTGGTTATGTCACTCATTTCTTGGAAAATGTTACAACTACACAGCATTTGTAAGTGTAATCTCAATCTATCATTGTTGCTTGCTTTTTGCTGAATTCATCATTCACTGTTGGCTAACTTTAATCACAAGCAGCAACCAGCCATTAATGCGCTGAAAGAGATCGAATCCTTTTTAGCCGCCAACCCCTCAGAGATTGTCACCATTTTCATTGAGGATTACGTGACATCTCCACAAGGTTTGACAAAGGTTTTCAATGCTGCTGGTCTACGCAAGTACTGGTTTCCTGTGTCAAACATGCCCAAGAGTGGTGAAGATTGGCCAACAGTGGATGATATGGTCCAGAAGAATCAGCGTCTGGTGGTGTTCACTTCCAAATCAAGCAAAGAGGCTTCTGAGGGCATAGCTTATAACTGGAGATATGTGGTAGAAAATAAATGTGAGTCTTAATTATGAAGTCGTAAAATCAGCCAACTTGTTTTAGTGATGAGGACACAGAGCAGATTAACTTTTGCAAATGATGCAGATGGAGATGATGGGATGGTAGCAGGTTCGTGTACAAATCGTGGTGAATCACCTCCACTGAGCACTACCACAATATCTCTGTTTCTTCAGAATCACTTTTCTACTAATCCCAATTCCACCAAAGCTTGTGTGGACAATTCAGCTTCGTTAATAAGCATGACCAAGACTTGCTACCAAGCAGCTGGCAAACGATGGCCTAACTTCATTGCTGTTGATTTCTATCAGGTACTTTCACTGACTAGGTGCACCAAATATGAATATGGTTGAAATCAACTCTTTTTTTCCCCCCCCTAAAATTCCTTTTGCAGAGAAGTGAAGGCGGAGGAGCGCCAGAAGCAGTGGATAGCATGAATGGCCACCTCGCCTGTGGATGTGACAGTATTGCATATTGCAGGGTATGTTAAGCATAGCACGTATCATTATCATTGTATTGGAAATTTCTACAATTACGTGGACATTCTCAGGTAGCTGCAATGATTAACTAATGCATTTGGTAAATATGTGGCTGGTTGACAGGCCAATGGTACATTTGGTACATGTGACGTTCCTCCTATGGCACCCCCTCCACCGGCTGCCGACGGAAGAAGCTCACAAGTTCCTACAGCCATTCCCCCCAATACTGGTCATTTGAACGGAAAAAGTGTCCGATGGTGGTGGCCGTTGGGGACAATTTTGATCATATCTTTTGGCTTGTAATTAATTCAATGTTGTATGTAGAGATGTGAATTTCGGCGTACTTCTTGTGTACCTAATGTTGAGGGTTGTAGGCTCAGGAAAATTACCATTTTCAGTGATTGCTGTATTTTTAAACACTCGCGTTAAAAGGATGGATTGAATAAAGCTAAGTTTATATATATTTTAAAATATCAAATTATTATCCTTGACTTTTTTATTTATCTTAAATCTTGTAAATTTTCATTCGACTAATAATTCAAACAATTTCATATTCGTTAAATGAATAAAATCTTTTGATAATTTTTATTTAAGATACTAAATTTAAATTATTAGTTAATAATTAAATTCAATTTAAATAAAACTTGAGGGAAAAAAAAACACTAGAGATGACGACATCTTCAAACTTCCTCTTATAGTTATAGTTCTAAGATTCATGTAAATTTATAATTTTAGGAAATAAAGCAATAGAGGACAAAGAGAGAGAGAGAGAGAGAGAGAAGAACCAAATCCCGTTGGCGCCAAAATCTATCAAATTTCCCTCCAATTTGCATGCCTAATCCCCAAAATACCATTTTCACAATTAGAAGTCCTAATTCGGTTTGATCCACTTTCGTGAGAGAGAAAATGTCGGACGAGCAGCCAATAGTAGCTGCCCGCCGCCGGAGCAGGGGCGTAGAAGCGACAGCAAGGGCTGGAGCCCTCGAAAGACTTAAGGCCCTACGCCGGGGAGGCCGGAGATCTGAGAATGGTGGTGGATATGACATCAAGGTGGAGGATCCAATCTACGACACGGTCCCTGAGGAGGAATACGACAAGCTGGTGGCTCGCCGGCGAGAGGAGGCGCAAGGTTTCATCGTCGACGACGACGGGCTCGGCTACGGTGACGAAGGCGAGGAGGAGGACTGGTCGCAGACCGGTATGCCTCCATCCTCCGACGAGTCCGACGGCGGCGGCGAGCCACGTAGCAGGCCTAAGAGGAAGAAGATAGAGAGTAAAGAGAAAGAGACGCAGCAAAAAAAAGTGAATCCCGCGTTGTCGGCGGCGGCGGCGATGATGGGGAAGCAGAGGATTTCGGCGATGTTTACTTCGACGGTGTTTAAAAATAGGGATTCAAGTAAGGCTAAAGATTTAGACTCGGAAAGTATTGTTGATGATGTGATTGCGGAGTTTGCACCTGATGAGACTGATAGACAGAGGCGTAGAAGAGCTCAAGTGGCTAGCAAGAATTTGAAGCCGATTAAGAGTGAGCCTCATGTTACTGTGAATGATAATGTGGTTGCTATGGCTGAATTAGACAGGATTGATGTGAACAGTAGGGATTATTCAGCTAGTGTTGTGGAAAAAAGGGGGTCAACCGTAGATGTCAAAAAGGAGCAAGGAATAAAGGAACTGCGAAATTTGGAAACAGATGGAAGTTTAAGTGAGGAGGAAGTGGAAAATGCCGTTGAAGTGAAAGTGGAGCCTGTGGCCAAGGAGGAGGAAGGTGGATGTAAACTCAATGCAAAGGTTCGTGTCGAGGAAAGAGATCCCGCTTTGAGTGCGACAGCTGGGTGGCAAGCAGTGAGGAGTGGCGGGAGTGGAGACGTTGTTGGTGTTACTGAGGAGGCTAAAGTCGAGTGCATTAGCGAAGAGCAGTCGGACTTTCAGTTGGAGTCTGATGGATCACTGCCATTTTACGTTCTTGATGCTCATGAGGAAGCGTTTGGAGTTAACATGGGAACCATCTATCTCTTTGGGAAGGTAACTGATTTAGTTCTGACATAATGATAAACCTCTATATTAGGGTTTTTGTGCAGAACATGCATATTGTAACGCAACGGTGCTAATTAGATATGGAAGTTAGATAATAAATTGATTCATCTCATATGTCCCTTTAAGCAGTCTGTAGAACGTCTTCTAGAACTGACGGTTCTTGAGTGAATAGGTGCATTGTTGGTAATAATCCAATTGTTTTGACTTGATCAACTTTCTTTGCTCGCATGAATGATTACCTCTTTCTCCTAGTTGCCTCTCAAATAATATTTTCCTGATTATACATGGTTTTATCAGAGTAGTATATGTCATTGAAACAAATGCTAAACTCATCATGTCTGTCACCTGGTTGAAATTCAGGTCAAAGCAGGAAGTGCATATCATAGTTGCTGTGTAGTTGTCAAGAACATGCAAAGATGCGTATATGCAATTCCAAATGGTTCAATATTTGATCCTGATAAGATGATTAGGCTCGAAAAAGATGCTGAAGAGTCCCGCATTTCTCCCTCAACTTTCCGAAAAAAACTGCAAGTGTGTCTTCCTTGACACATATTTAAAGTTTTGTTTATACATATGATGTTTTTCTTCTCCCTAATCTTCATATGACTTCAATTAATACTTTCTACAGGATATTGCTTTTGAACTAAAGAATGAACTAGCCAGCCAACTGGTGACACTCAATGTTTCAAGTTTTACCATGGCCCCTGTTAAGGTTTGTGGATTCAGCGAACCTTAGGCCTTCAACCTTCAAGTCATTTGCAGCTTTTCTCCCTTTTTAGTATTCTTTCAACACGTCTTGTGATTCATTTTGTTTCTTATTCATTGTGCTGAACACCTTGCAGAGGAGATATGCTTTTGAGAGATCCGACATACCCGTTGGAGAGAATTATGTGCTTAAGATCAACTACCCATTCAAGGTACAATGCCAATTTTTTCAAACATTGCAGTATTGTGGTACGCAACTTTGAGTTTTGATTCCTCAAAATTCAACTTGATACATATCACTGAAATTCCATGAGATGTCTTGAAATTACATTGCTGCTTTGCTACTGCCAATACCTATAATTTTCTTGTTAACTAATTTAGGTTTTATTACTGCAGGAACCTCCACTGCCAGCTGATCTAAAGGGAGAAACTTTTAGTGCACTAATTGGGACTCATCGCAGGTAGGGAAATAGTGCATATTTTCACTAATTCCCTGGCATAGAGATTGCATTTATAAAATTTGTCTATACCTTATTTGACATTTTTGAACTATTTCATACATCCCTGAGAGGACAGGTAATTCCGGAGACTTCCTTTTTAATTTCTAGCTTAGTTACAATTAATGCAAACATTTGATACTATTTGTTGGACTATCTCAACTGTGTCTTCTGACTAATCTAACTTATTAATCCTTTGAATGTGAAATATGAGTTTTGAATGATTAGAACAATATATTAGGTTCAAGGTAATTACATTTACCTTTGGTTGTTTAGCTTTGCAAGAATGTAAAGAAAAAGAATTTCTAATTATGGCTCTTGAAACTTGTTATATTTAGTGCTGTTACTGGTGAGTTCCTTCTATACTTCTTGTGGGCAAGTTCAGTGCTTTGACTGCATACTATTGACTGCAGTGCTCTGGAGCTTTTTCTTGTCAAAAGGAAGATTAAGGGGCCTTCATGGCTATCAATTTCAAAGTTTTCAACTATTCCAGCTTCTCAAAGGGTGAGGCTGTTGATATGAAAATCTTTCATTTTCTCTATTCCTATCAAGTACTATTGAAATGACTCTATTTTCTTCTGGAACAATTTGGTGCAGGTGAGCTGGTGCAAATTTGAGATCACTGTTGATTCTTCCAGAGACATTAGGACTTCATCCTCCTCCAAAGGCACAGCGGAGATTCCTTCAGTTGTTGTTACTGCAATAAACCTGAAAACTATCATAAATGAACAGCAGAATGTGAATGAAATAGTTGCTGTATCTGTTATCTGCTGTAACAAAGTCAAGGTTGGTTTCAAGGCCTTCATATGTCAAGTTTCAATTCTTCAATTAAAATTTTTTCCTTGTTAGAATGTTGTAGCTGTTTGTGGTTTGCCAGACGTTGGGTCTTGGTGGACAATTTTGTCTCCTGTTTAAGTTGTTCGATTAGGATGCCTTTTTTAATGGTTTACAGTTCATAAACCTAGTTCTATGTGCGAACTTGTTAGGGAAATCAAGCGAATCTTCTAGTTGGAATGTTGAATGGACATCAAATTATGAACCTGTCATATTTATCCTATAATAGTAATATGTTAGCTACAGAATTATTCTGGTTGAAGTTTATTTTTGTGGCATTTTCATGTATGTCATATGCTAGTTGGACTACGCTGCTCTTTGGTAAGATAGACATCACTTATAGGAAGAATTTTCTTCAGATTGACACTCCCATGTTGGCATCAGAATGGAAAAAAGCTGGTATGCTGAGCCATTTTACTGTTATTCGTAAACTTGATGGAGGAATATTTCCTATGGGGTTCCCTAAGGACGTGGCAGACAGAAATATGAAGGCTGGATCAAATGTTTTAGGCATTGAAAGCAGGTAAATGACGTTCCTGAGGCTGAGAGTTTTTTTCTTGTATGACTTATTTGGTTCCTGTTGTTGAGCTAAATTTCATCATTTTGTTGAAGTGAGAGAGCTTTGCTGAATCGCTTGATGATCACCTTACACCAGTTGGATAGCGATGTTCTTGTTGGGCATAATGTATCTGGGTTTGACCTAGATGTTCTCCTCCACCGAGTCCAAGTGAGTTGAAATGCTTTCTGTCCCAAAGGATGCTTGGACTCAGCTAATGGTTCCTAAGATGGATACCTTCTCTTGTTTAATTTTATAAGACAGAAATTTGAGGGGGCATATGAATCCCAAATGCATATTTGATGCGATTTGCTAATTGTGATTGTCATTTTTGATTTTTAAATGACATGAATATGATAAACATGTTATTTTTGTTTTCTATGAGCTTCTTTTTTACAATTCTCGGATGTTGCTATGACTGATATTTTAGAAAGGGGTGACATAATTTATCCTTTCTCGTTTTCCTTTTTCTTATTCATTTCTTTCAAACTGGAATTCTCTCATATGCCTCCATAATCTTACCTTTGATGATGCTATTGGCTTGAAATTTGTAGTGCTGCTCTTTTGTAGGCATGTCGAGTGCCAAGCAACATGTGGTCCAAAATAGGTCGTCTAAAGCGTTCTGTCATGCCTAAATTGACAAAAGGGAATTCTGTTTTTGGATCAGGAGCAAGTCCAGGGATAATGTCTTGCATTGCTGGACGGCTCCTCTGTGACACATACTTGTGTTCCCGTGATTTGTTGAAAGAGGTAAAATGTTTCGATGAGCATCAATCTAATCAGAAAATTTCTAACTTTCCACAAGCAGTTTTTCATGTCCGTGTCTTTGGTTTATCAGGTTAGCTATTCTTTGACACAACTTGCAAAGACTCAACTGAACAAGGATCGGAAGGAGATTTCACCACATGATATACCCAGGATGTTCCAGGCATCAAATTCCCTAATTGAGCTAGTAGGTTCCAATGGCCACAATGATTACATGTTCTAATTTCAGTAGATTGTGCCCAAAATGGGATATGAATGGTTTACTAAAGTTCCAACCCATTACCTGTCTACCTCTTTGTTTTTCCTTCTTTTCAATTCATCTGGATTATGTGGCATAATGGGACATTGCTCTGAAATTAATTCAACGTCTTGTTAATGACTGGTCAATGTTTTGTGCAATTATGAAAATTCTTACACGGGAAATTACTGAGAAATATCATACCAATAGCTTTTCTTGATTCTGCATTTACTTGTGTAATAAAAATCTTGTAGATCATGTTTTTCATGTCCTAAATAATTGATTTACTGATTAACACCTTTATTTGGTTGATAAATGAGAAGTTTGCTAGGTTGTGAGTTTTAGAATGAGACATTACTTGAGCCTTAGAAGGTCATCAAGATTTCCTGAATATCAGGTTTAACTAATATAGAAAATTCTTAGATATTTTAACCATGCTTGCTCCTAACTGTTCTTATGTGTTCATACTGTGTATTCAGATTGAATATGGTGAGACAGATGCATGGCTGTCTATGGAACTTATGTTTCATCTGAGTATTCTTCCCCTCACGCGTCAGCTGACTAATATCAGTGGCAATCTCTGGAGTAAAACTCTCCAAGTAAGTCACTACCAATTTCTTCTCTTTAATAGCCCAATTTTCTTCTTTGCACTGATCTTGCCCAATATATTTTTGCACAGTTAACAATGTGTGACTTCATAACATATGCTGCATACTTTTCCAGGGTGCTAGGGCACAAAGGGTAGAGTACCTTCTATTGCATGCATTTCACGCAAAGAAATATATTGTACCAGACAAGATTTCCTTCCATGCAAAGGAAGCAAAAATGGGAAAGAGAAGAATGAGTAATGGCACTGAAAATAAAAATGTTGATGACTTGGACATTGATGATGTTAATTTAGAGGATGAACAGACTATTCAAGGAAAGGGAAAGAAAGGTCCTGCTTATGCAGGTGGATTGGTTTTGGAACCCAAAAAGGGTCTATATGATAAATATGTATTGCTTCTCGACTTCAATAGCCTTTATCCTTCTATCATTCAGGTTAATAAAGACTCTTGCTCCAGTGGCTCTCTTAGTTCAATTTACTTATGCGATTGCTGTTTTTCTTCATTTTCATGTTGATTTATTGTACAGGAATACAATATCTGCTTCACAACAGTTGAAAGATCTCCAGATGGCTTAGTTCCAAGGTTACCCTCTAGTAACACAACTGGAGTTCTGCCTGAGGTATAGTTGTATGGTTCATCGTATATAACAGATTGCAGTTGCTTTAGAGAATCTGATAGTGATTTGAATGTTAAAATTTGTATTTAGCTTCCAAGTTTGACTAGAAGTTCAGAACTTTAAAGTTGAGAGAACATTATATGATGGAATGATGAATATCATCAGAAAATGGGCAAGAATATATTTCACTTTCATTAACTGAAACTTGGTCAGTAATTAAAATAATGAACTAGTTACGGTTTCTGTCTCCCGAATGATTTCTCTGTTACTAATTGTTCAGTGAAACTTGTTGGAAGATAGTTACTTGGAACTTGTGATCCCACCCATTTCTCAAGTTGAAACTTCTTGTATACTTGGTTATCAAATGTGCTTACATTTGAAACATGGAATCATTTAGACCTTGTTTTTGTTCACATTTTAAAGTTAAAGTTGAATCAGATAACTCATTTCACGTAGCATTTGATAGTTGCTGAAAAATTTAGTTGAGAGAAGGAGAATGGTTAAGTCATGGATGAAGACTGCATCTGGTCTAAAATTCCAGCAGCTTGACATTCAGCAGCAAGCACTAAAGCTCACTGCAAATAGGTTTGTGTTAGTTCATTTTATTATCCACAATAATCATGATTGTTGTTAGTCTTGATCGCTATCTTTGTTTCTTTTTTTTTTGGAAAATTAAAATGCTATCTTCCTGCATATAAACCTGCATGGGTGGTTTCACAGTATGTATGGATGCCTTGGCTTCTCAAATTCAAGATTTTATGCAAAACCTCTTGCAGAGCTTATTACGCTACAGGTAACATTTCTGCTTCCCATAATTATGAAAGTAATGTGAATAAATGTTGAACAACTAACCATGCAGGGACGGGAGATTCTACAGAGTACTGTTGATCTGGTACAAACTAGTTTGAACTTAGAGGTATGTACTATATGTTGGGGTTCCCAGGCTATGCTTAAGATCTTTCATGGTACATGTCACTTGACTAGTTTACGTCCTCTATTTTATGTCAGGTTATCTATGGTGATACAGATTCAATTATGATTTATAGCGGACTAGATGATATAGCAAAAGCAAAATCCATTGCAGGGAAAGTCATCCAAGAGGTGATTAAAGTACCAACTATATGTAGAAAAATGTTAACTGTGCACAGTGCAAAAATCTTTGATTTTTTTCTTCAGTCATAAAACAGAAGGTAGTAAAAGTTGATTTGTATCTAGATTATCTTGGATAGCCAAAATACATTAATTTTGATTTTCACTATCTGGAAAATCTAATGATGACTAGAAGTACAAAACAATCCAAAAATAAATGTGGCATTTAGTCAGAAGGTTAATCTCTGTGTACGGTGTTATTTTAAAAATCAAAATAGTGATATAGCCTTAACCGTTAACTTGCTGCTGCATAGATCACCTTAATCATAAGTTTTTTATGACATGCATGTAGGTTAACAAGAAATATAGATGTCTAGAAATTGATCTCGATGGAATATACAAGAGAATGCTGCTTCTCAAGAAGAAGAAATATGCAGCTGTAAAACTGCAATTTAAGGATGGGACACCATACGAGGTTTTACCTTGGAATCTGCTTTATTTTTAGTTACCTTTTGAAAATTATTAGCTTAACAACTGTTGATGCCAGGTTATTGAACGTAAAGGTCTTGACATGGTACGTCGTGACTGGAGCTTGCTATCAAAGGAATTAGGAGATTTTTGCTTGGCTCAGATCCTGTCTGGGGGGTATGTTATCTATCACTTCTGATTCAGTCTTTCTTATTTGGAATATCAAGAAAAATGTCTAGGTTAAATCTACTTTACCATTCCTTTGCATCTTATGCTCACAGGTCATGTGAGGACGTAGTAGAATCAATACACAACTCCCTCATGAAGGTAAAGTTGGTATTCTCTAACATATTCAAGAAAGTAGAAGTTTGGGCATTAAGGAATTAAGTTAGTGTGTCTCCCGCTTATAGATTTCAGTCTTACATGAATTTGTTTAAGCTAATGCTGGAGACAAAATAGAAGGCATGCAGAATATCCAAGAGGTGACAGTCCACTTTTGGAGTATATGTGTTGTATCTTTATTGGAGAATGGGAGTACCCCTTCTTGTTACAATTTTAAGTTGAGAAGTGAATTCTGGTATAAACTTGCCTCTTTCTATCCTTGGAAACTTTGGCACTGATGACATTTGTTTACTTTGAACAGGTACAAGAAGAAATGAGAACTGGGCAAGTAGAACTTGAGAAATACATAATCACAAAGACATTGACCAAGCCACCTGATGCCTACCCTGATGCTAAAAACCAACCTCATGTTCTAGTGAGTCTCTTATACCATTTTTGGTTTCATTAACTAGATTACACCTATATAGCCAACTTTAACAGATTATTTTACTTTCGCTGTCTAGGTGGCATTAAGGTTGAAGCAAAGTGGTTACACTAGTGGTTGCTCTGTTGGTGATACAGTACCCTATATAATTTGCTGTGAGCAGGTCTGGGATGCAGTGATTCCAATTTCTTTAATTCAGGGATGTCTGAATATTCTCTATTTGTGTATGGTTTAAATGCAAGTTTATTTATACTGTTCTTTAACAGGGTGCTACTTCAGGAAGTTCAACAGGGATTGCTCAGAGAGCTAGACATCCTGATGAATTAAAGAAAGACGATGGACAATGGATGATTGACATTGATTACTATTTGTCACAGCAAATCCATCCTGTGGTATCACGACTGTGCGCATCAATACAGGGTACAAGCCCAGAGCGCTTGGCTGATTGTCTGGGGCTTGAATCATCAAAGGTAAGTTCGGCATCCCATGCTGGAGTTTCAGTGGTTGTGATATAAATACTTTTCATGTAGCACTTACATGATGCTTGATGGCTTTCAGTTTCGAAGTAAATCAAGCGAAGATGCCAGTAATGATCCTTCTAGCTCACTTCTGTTTGCCATCGATGACGACGAGAGGTAGGTCCAATGAGTTCAATTATTTCTCAAGTCCCAAGTTAACTTGTGGCTTTTATTGTCGTGCTGAGGAACCTCTTCCAAACTCTGTGAAACCATGGTTAACCATACATGAACTGCTGTTTGAAAGAATGACTTTCTTTTTTCACATATTCTCCTTACATATTTTCACATTTGTTGGATTGCCATGTCTTGCAGATACAGAAGTTGTGAGCCATTGGTGTTGACGTGTCCTAGCTGCTCTAGTACTTTCGAGTGTCCTGCTGTCTTCAATTCCATTTCTTCATTACTCGGTGGAAAATCAATAGATGCTTCAGGAGACCAATCTAAATTCAATTTTTGGCATAGAATGCGTTGCCCCAAGTGTCCAGAAGAAGCTGATTTGGGTAGAATGTCTCCAGCAATGATAGCCAACCAGGTGAATTGTTTGTTCCTTGCAAGTCCATCAGTAGAATGCCTCAAGATCTTCTATTTAGTGCACCTGTTTTGCATCTCAGTAAATGAAAAGTACAAGTTCAGATGTCAGAGGAATGCATGCAGTCTGGTGTGTTTTCCTTGGTGGCATTGCCAAATTCAGATAGTTCAGTTGTCAATCTAGGGCACATATCCATGTAGATTATCTCGAGTCCAATCATATGTTGAAATTTGCCGCTTGGAAAGACTCAGTTTCTTGTTTCTGCCTTTAAACTTAAAAATAGTCATGAAGTTGTTTTAAACGGTTCTGTGTTTCAGGTCAAAGGACAAGCGGAACGGTTTATTTCAACTTACTATAAAGGCTTAATGATGGTAATCTACTTATGATAGTATAGTATATGGGGATTGTGATATGCTAAATAATTACTCATGCTTTTGGAACACGATGAAGTCTCATCACCAATTTCTTTTGCTTTTAGTGTGATGATGAAACCTGCAAGCATACTACTCGAAGTCTCAACCTGCGGCTGATTGGAGATTCTGAAAGGGGAACAGTTTGTCCAAGCTATCCTCGCTGCAATGGTCGTCTTGTAAGAAAGGTTTCTCTCATCATACCCTGGACCTGGAGTGCACTTTGTTTATTTTAACATAGGGGGAAATGACTAAGAGACAGCTTTCACTACTGGAACTATACAGTTTGTTATTTTAAGGTATTGTAATGCTGACTCGAAATATCTTTTCACAGTACACCGAAGCAGACCTCTACAGGCAGCTATCCTATTTTTGCCATCTGTTGGACACTGTCCGTTGCGTAGAAAAGGTTATTTGTTGTTCATCAGTGGATTACTCGTTCAAAATAATATGACCTTGTCTATGGAGTTGAATATTTACATGGCTTTATATGCAGGCGGAAACCAGCATAAGAACTGCAATAGAGAAAGAACTGATGAAAGTTCGGCCGATGGTTGATTTGGCATTATCAACAGTTCAAAAGATTAGAGACCGATGTGCCTACGGGTGGGTTCAGTTGAACAGTCTTGGCGTTACCCTTTGAGTGTAGAATACACCATCAAACCAAAGCCAAGCCATGATGATCTATAGGCATGTAAAAGTCAGAAGTATACCGTCTGAAGTCTAATGTTATTATATCTCTATTAATGACGATTGTAAGTTAAGTGGGGGAGGTACATTTCCTATAAATTATTTCTGTTGTAAATTTGCTTTAAAATTTTCATTCCTAATCCTTTTCAAAACATCTATTAGCTTGAAATCAAGTCATTTTTTAACCTAGTCGAGTTTTGTCCTCAATGAATATTAAGTAATCACATAAAACATAAATTTCTCTAGACCCGGTAAGCTTCTAGAGAATGAACCAGTGTAACATGAATTTTGTTGTGCTTGAAAAAACTGAAGGGTACGTGTATCTAAATTTGTTCTTGTCCTATCATAGGACTTTCGTCTCGTGTTCTCCACTCTTTGGCTCTATCATATACTGACATAATAATAGAGTACTTGAATCTAGAGTCTAGACCGCCAACCTTGGTCAAAAATAGGTGCGGGGAATTATGTTTTTGGGGGCTAATGCTTTATATGGGAGTCAATTTAGTTTTTGATGAATCATTAGGATAC
>JANSVA010000218.1:5584832-5599533 GCA_025504915.1 Erythroxylum reticulatum | reverse complement strand
ATTTATTCATTCTAATTTCCTCATTTTCATGTCACTTGACACTTCAAAATTTCAAGGAAGGTTCGGGGTCCAACATCTAGGGTCCGAAAGGTCCAGAAATCTCTCAAAATGTGAAGTTTGGAAGTGGTTGTGAATCTGCCAGATGCAAGATGATGTGAGTTTATTTACTTGTTGAGTGTTAATGTTTTTAGTTATGTTTTTAGTACTTTTCGTTCTTGGTTAAGTAGTTTAGTTTAGTTTTTGGGCAATTTTGATGTTTTGTAAAGTGTGAAGGAATAGGCGAGCAAGTTTATAGAAGTTGGTGAAAGAAATAAGGAAAAATGTATCTGGTGCAGTCGTAAGGAAGAATGGTGCGAGTGCAACCGAGGTGCAATTGTGAGTCACTGACACAACATCAATGGTTCTTCTAGAGGTAGCTTCAGGTGCGATCACAAGATAGTAAGGTGCAATCGCACTCAAAGCATTTGACCAGGAGATAGGCTATTCGCACATGAGTGCGATTGTAAGTGTCATAGTGCGATCACAATGTGCAAGTTCAGGGGTAATTTTGACAGTTCATCACGTTTTCAAATGAATGGTGAATAGTTAAAATAAGTCTTCAACTTACAATAACGTGGGGAGGAGCTATTACGATTAATTGGAGGTGGATGGTCATTAGAAAGCTCATCAAGTTAATATAAAAGGAGGGTCAACAAATACAAAAGATATACAAAGAGAAGGGAAAAGGAAAAAGGACAAAAGAAGCAAGATACTAAAAGGAAGTGGGAGCTCTACGTTTACATTTTTTCTTTTATTTTTTAGTTTGCTTATAATGTGTGTTTTCTAGTTTCTTTATTTTAAAGATTGTTTCACCCTTTAGGGTGAATCTTGTTTTCTAAACTTCTGTTATATATGGTTTTTTGTTCTTATGAATAGTTTTTATTTGATCTTAATGAGAGGTGAGTTCTTCTTTAAAATCATACAAATACAATTTGCATGTTAACAGATTAATGTCTAAGTTTTATTCCTTAAAAGTTATACAGTTCATCTCTATTTTGATTTATATCTAAATTGAGAAATTTGCATATTAATAAAACAGAGTAGGTAATTCAAACTTGAGAGAGAAGAATTACTTCTTAAGAAACTTAGGGTAGCTGAATATTAGGATTCATGTTTACCTTAGTCAAAGTTGATAAAATTTTTTGAGATCTTTAATCTTGTGATTTCATGAAAGGAATTTCTCTTCTTAAAGAGTTCGTTTTGTCCTAAAAGTTTAACTGTAATTGATTTATTTTAATATCACTTTAATTTCTAAATCTTTTTATTATTAACTTAAACAATCTAGAAAGAATTGATAGTGGTGCTTAGCATAAATCCTTGTGGGAATGATAACTGTGATAAAATAACCCATATGCTTGCGGTCAAGGTCTGAATGTGTTTTATTTTATAACTCATTAAGTTTTGGCATTGTTGATGGGATTTATTTAACATCATTTTTAGTTTAATTACAGGTTGATTCAAGTAGTTCATTTCTTTGCAGGTGTACTTTAGGGAGAAAAACGAGGAATTCAAGAAAGCCTTTGGTTAAATTTCATAACAAAGTTTCTTGTTTAGAAACAACCTTACGTCAAGCTGCTGAAGACACACGTGTGACTAAAGCTGCAATACCAAAAAATATCATGGTGAAGGAATAAAGGACATTGATGGATGTGGCTAGACCTAGATTTTGGCCAAATCAACAAAGTGTGACTCAACCTGTTATGACAGCAAATAATTTCGAGATCAAACCAACTTTTTGCAGATGTTACAAGTGACAGCGCTGTTTTATGGATTGGCAAACGAAGATCCAAATACCTATATCACAGATTTCTTGGAAATTTGTGACACTTTCAAGTATAATGGAGTAACAGATGATGCAATTAGATTACAGTTTTTTCCATTCATTCTGAAAGATAAAGCTAAGGTATGGCTAAATTCTCTTCTATCAGGGTCCATTACTACATGGACTGGTTTAGCTCAAGCATTTCTGTCTAAGTATTTCCCTTTAGCTAAAACAACGAAGATCATTAAGGATATCACCAACTTCCAACAACAAGGCGGTGAAACTTTGTATGAGGCTTGGGAAAGGTTCAAAGAGTTACAATGAAGTTGTCCTCATCACAATTTACCTCGGGAATTACTGCGGCAAACTTTTTACAATGGAGTTAACACCACAACTTGTGGTACAATTGATGCGGCATATGATCTATTAGAAGAAATGACAACCATTAAAGCACTGTGGGCATCATACATATCATGATCAATGATTAAAAAAAACAGAAAGGGGTTTTGTCTCTTGATCTAGTGGTTGCTTTACAGGTCGAAATCACAAATCTTGCAAAATAGATTAGCAGCTTCACCTCAAGTTCATCAGTGGCAATAGTTCAAAGTGCATGTGAGTTATGCAATCAGCAGGGGCACTTTACCAATGACTGTCCAGTAGTTGTTACAGCTGAGCAGGCCAAGTTTGCAGGAAATAATTGTTCAGGAAATAACCTATTATTAAACACTTACAACCTTGATCCTAATTTTTCATGGAGTAACAACAACAACATAGTGGGAGAGCAAAGGCAACTTAGGAATCCATTTGAAGCTAAGATGGAGAAATTTATGGAGATGATTGGAACTAAACTGAATCAGCATGATGAATCCCAGCAAAAGCTAGAAGCAAAGGTTGATCAAATAGCGAAAAATCACTCTTCGTCAATTCACAATTTGGAGGTCTAAATGGGACAATTAGCAACTACTCTTGCTCAACGAAATCTTGGAGGTTTCTCGAGTACCACAGAACCAAATCCAATGGAATCTTTAAAAGCTATACATCTAAAGAGTGGTAAGGAGCTAAAAAATCAAGAAAAAAACAAAACAGACGAGCAGACAGAAGAAGGGTACAATCGTGAGTACGTTAAGGATAAACAGAGTGGGTCACAAAGCTTCGGTTGCAATCACGAGAAATTAGGGTGCAATTAGTTAAGTCAAAACAGGAAAAATCAAGTTTTAGGTGCGCTCGCGACAATGAAAGGTGCAATCGTACACACTATAAAATAGGTAAAAACAAGCAGGCTGAAGCAAGTACGTATGTTCCACCTGTTCCTTTCTCTCAACAACTTAAGAAACAACAGTATGATAGTCAGTTTGCCTCATTTCTTGAAAAGTTAAAAAATTTGCAGATTAATCTTTCTTTTGTGGAGACACTGGATCATATGCCCAAGTATGCTAAATTTTTTAAAGACATCCTAACTCATAAGAGGTTACTTATTGATAATGAGACTGTGCAACTTCCAGGAAAATGTAGTTCAATTATTTCTAACGCTATTTCTTCAAAACTACAAGATCTTGGAAGTTTCACCATTCCTTGTGTTGATAATGAGACTGTGCAACTTCTAGAAAAATGTAATTCAATTATTTCTAACGCTATTTCTTCAAAACTACAAGATCCTAGAAGTTTCACGATTCCTTGTGTAGTTGGTGATAGATAATTTAACAAATGTTTGTGTGATTTAGGTGCAAGAATAAACTTGATGTCCCGTTCAGGTTTTCAGAAATTAGGTCTTGGCGAGGTTAAGACAACATCTATGGTGTTGCAACTAGATTAATCAATTAAGAGGTCGTTTGGGATTGTGAAAGATGTGCTCGTAAAAGTGGACAAGTTTATCATTCTAGTGACTTTTGTGGTGTTGGATTTCGAGGTTGATTCAGAATGTCCATTGATTTTGGGTTGTCCATTCCTCTACATAGGAAAAGCTTTAGTGGATGTCTACGGAGGGAAACTCACATTGCGTACTGGTGAGAAGCAAGTTGAGCTTTGTATGAGGTCGGCCATAAAACACCCAATGGATAATGAGATTTGTATTAAGATAGATGTTGTGGATGAATGTGTGATAAGTTTGGCGGAAAGCAAGAAGGAAGAAGTTTCTTTTGATCCGGATGTAGAGGTTATTGGTGAAAGTAAGGGTGAACAAGAAAGAATAGAAAAGTTACTACGAGAAACAAATCCAGCACCACTGTCCATTATGCATCCACCAGTTCTAGAGTTGAAACCATTGCCGAGTTATTTGAGGTATGCATTTGTAGGGGAAGGAGAAACCCTACCTATTATTGTTTTCCAATAATTTGACAAATGAGTAGGAACAACGATTCTTGTAGTTGGTAAGGAAGCATGTTAGAGCTGTGGGGTGGCAAATTTTTGATATAAGAGGAATTAGTCGATGCATCGAATTTACTTGGAGGAAGGAAGCAAGTCTGTGAGGGAGCAACAGAGAAGATTAAATCCAAACATGAAGGAAGTCGTAAAGAAAGAGGTTGTCAAATTACTTAATGCGGGCATTATCTATCTTATTTCGGATAGTGAGTGGGTAAGTTCAGTTTAGTTTGTGCCAAAAAAAGGAGGTATAACCGTCGGTAGAAATGAGGAAAGTGAGGTCATTCCTACAAGAACATTGACAAGGTGGAAAGTGTGCATTGATTTCAGAAAGATGAACTTTGCTATACGAAAAGATCATTTCTCGTTACCATTTGTTGATCAAATGATGGAGAAAGTATCAGGTTATGCATTTTATTGTTTTTTGGATGGATATTCAGGTTATAATCAAATTTTTATCTATCCTTAGGATCAAGAGAAGATATTGTTTTGCTTATTTTTACTTTGCTTGGGTTTAACATATTGGATTAATCTTTTATGGATTTTATATGCATACTTTTATGAATAATTTGTATTTGTTTTCACCAATTAATTTTATAATTTTTTGTCATATATATTGATATGAATAGGTTTTGGTTGCCCTGAGAACCGAACCTGAAAATAGGTTAACCGATCTTATAGGTTCTTCAGGTTCAAGTTCAGGTTAGTAAAATTGCCAAACTTGACATTCAGGTTCAGGTTCAGGTTCAGGTTATTTATGAACGGTCCAGGTTACCCTACCATGAACACCCCTAGTTCCAAGGTACTTTGAATGGGAGATGGTGACGTAGCTGGGTCTAAAAGATAATTTTCTAGCTATAGCCGAGCAATTGGGATGGTTGTGTTTGATTATAGGAGAATGGGAGATTTATAAAGAGATGGTACACGAATTTTACACCACATTGGTGGTGGAAGGGAATAAGTTCACAAAATTAAAGTTTAGGCTGTGCAGACAAGAGTGGGAGATGGATTCTTCAATGTTATAAAATTTATTTAGGCTACCACAATTGGGTTCGATCAAACCAGCTGGCGAATTTTCCCTAGGGGATTTCTGGAGAACAATTACGAAGAATTCATCAGCATATTCTGTTCATAATGCCCCAAATTTGCTCATTCGGGATGCCTCGTTGATTATTCTTCACAAATTCATAGCAGTATCAATTTTTAGTATGGTGGAGAGTAACAACGTATCAAGTCAGGAGTTATATGCTTTGTGGTGTGCTTCTAACAACACGCCCTATTGTACTCCTTCCACTTACTGGAGGGATTTACGCAGACGATATGACCTTCAAGCACTAAATTCGGTTTGGGATATATATTGACCACATTAGCTCAATCAGTGGGTCTTGACCTCATGACGATAAAATGCGTTCGGACAGAAGTTTTCAACCAAAGGTACTTACATGTTTGTGGCCTGATGAGCTTCATGGGATATAGTTTTCGGCCTTATCATGAGAGAGTAGCCGTCAAACATTGAGGAGCAAGGGAGTCATCCTTTAGCGAAGAAGAAGAAGAAAGCAGCGATTCACAACAACAAGAAACACAATCTACAATTCCTATTATTGATGTTACTACAATTTTGGAAGTGCTCAAATGTTGGGAAGATGCTACCGAAGCAAATAGCAATAGGTTAACTACAATTGAAAAAACAATGGTGTATATTCAAAAGCAGCAGCGGTACCAAGCAAAGAAATTGAAGAAATTCTTCGTTGCATCTAATGTGGAGGTACCATCACCTACACCTTCACCACCAGGTTCTCTTGTTCCCTAAAAGCTCTACTAAATGTTCTTTTTATGTACTTGTCCATTGGTGGTGTGTTTGTGATGTTTCTTGTTTTATTGTTTTTTATAGTTTGTTATGTTGATGACTAAAGTAGTAATATGCCAGAATTCTTGAACTTAGCTTGACATATTTTTAATTTCATACATGCCCTTTTAGTCATTAAAAATGTAGAAAAGCAACTAATGATCATTTAAGGATAGTGCGTATACGAGAACATTTTTTGGTACTTTTAGCGAAATTATTTGTATTAAGTTTTTTGCTTAATAATTATTACTATTGTTATTTACTTGAAGTTTTAACTAGAGGACAAGAAAAATTACATGAATGCTAAGGAAAAAAACCTCCAAATTTTTGCTCCGCTGTGCTGAGGGTGCTCGAAACTGGCCTTGGATACATGAGCAGTACTAGTTGCCACTTGATGATGAAAATGAGGTAGGTTTTGCGTATGCTAGTATGCTTCTCATTTGCATTTAATTGAAAAAATTTTCATCTTAAGCAAGGTTCATTAAGTTGTGTTAGAAATAAAGTCTCTTCATCTTCATCTCACAGTTTTAACAAGAAGTTAATAACAATACAAATATGTTAATGGAGAATTTAGTCTAATTTTAGTCTAATAATAATTAGCAGGAATTGATAACAAATTTTGAGATCTTTAATCTTGTGATTTCATGAAAGCAATTTCTCTTCTTAAAGAGTTGGTTTTGTCCTGAAAGTTTAAATGTAATTGATTTATTTTTATATCACTTTTAATTTCTAAAATTTTTTATTATTAACTTAAATTTATTATTAGTATAAATCTTCATGGGAACGATAACCGTACTATAATAACCTGTATGCTTGCGGTCGGGTCCAAGTGCATTTTATTTTATAACTCATCAAAATGTAAAATTTTTTAATCTTTTATTATATATTATATTTTTTAAAAAAATTGAATTATGTAAAATTTCGTAACAAATGTGTTACTTTGTAATGCTTATTTAACTTTAAAAAAACAGTTTACTTAAATTTATTTTTAAATTTTTTATTAACTTTGGATAAAATTAATTTAATATAATTAACTCCAATTTAATTAATCAAATTCCTCAATTTATTCATTATGTTTATAGACATATGATTGTGAATGAAGTGTATCTTTGCTTGAAAAATTGAGAAGATCCACAAGCTAGAAAGAAAGACAACGGAGAAGTGGACAGGATGTACTGATTGATAAAAGATAGAAGCAGTAATGCCGATGAATGTGGTAGAGATTTTTCTTCAGGTAGTAACATATGGTTACTTTTTTCCTTTTCCTCGATGGAATGGTGGGGGTGTGAAAGACCTTAAACAAGTAGCGGGATCGCACCATTTAGCAGTGTCCGATGTTAAACATCCTTCATAAGATTACTTTAACATCATTGCTGAATCCAAGGAGGTCCAGGTCCTCCTAGTTAGCATCCAGCTGACTTTGTTTGGTTTCAAAATTGTCGCTGCGAACTTGTAACCTTTGATTGAAGAATCATACGTGTCAGTGTATTTCTATCACTGTCTTGTGCAACACACAACGTCAACTTAACCATACGACATAAATTAATGCTTATTTTTCTATCCGAGTGATTGCCGATGTCTCCATGACAAGGCAGTCTGTGACTATATCACACTGGTCGGGATATCCAACCGCTCATGTGTCTACCCTACGGACGGGACCACTGTGTCCCAATCAAAACACGTCATAGATATGCACCTAGAAACGTTATCAGAACAAGAAAAAGTCAATGCTTAGGTGGCCCACTTGATCTTGAATGTTGACGTGTCAAGGGAATTTGGTGTTGAAGATGTCGAATTAGGAGATCTGACGGCTGAAAATTGCCGGAGAATGTGTCTAATTGTTCTTTTCTCGCGATGTGATTTTGAAGCGTTAAATTCTGGGGAATTCATTCGTTCGCAAGGATGTATTTTGTCCTTGCAAGTGGTTGTGCTCTATTTAATGGAACGGGAATTCTGTTTACTTTAAAATTAATAACTAAATTACCGTAAATTAAAAAATTTAAACGTAAATTAACAAATTAATAATTAAAGATAATTATAATAAATTATTTATTTATTTTATATTAGTTATTTTAGTTCGAGTTTAAAAATTACATTATATAATTATTATTTAATTTGTTCCTATCTAATATTCATATCATATCCGTAATTACTTTTTATTCAAAGCTTAAGAAAAGAGATTTCTTTGAAAAATTAAAACCTATAATTTTTTTAAGAATTTTAAAGATAAGAAAGCTTTTCTATACTGAAGAAGTTTATGTCTTAAAAAACTATTTAAGCTTGAAAGTTGAAACATCAACGTTTAGTGCCTGTTTGAATGGGTATATATTAGTAAAACTTTTGACAGTAAAACTTTTCTTAGAAGAGTTTTTCTAAGAAACCAGTTGATTGTTTGGTTGTCAATTAAAAAATGATTTTTTAAGAGAGCTTCATACGGTAAATTGTTTGGCAACACAAAAATAAAAGTACTTTTATTAATTTTAACTATATTTTATTTTGTAATAAAAAGTATTTATGCATATAAATATTATTTAAAGTATATTAAACAATATGCAAAATATAATTTATTAATTATTATATAATTTTAAATCATATGAAATATAAATAAAAGTATATCTAACCAAATTTTTTATATAAATTATAACATAAGTAAAATTAATATCAAAAATAAATATTAAAACATATAAAAATGCCGAATAATATTATATAGATCTCAAAATAAACGTGAAGATGAGTTTGTGGGTATTGTGAAAATTATGTATAAAATATAAGGACAAAAAGGACTAAAAATAGGCCGGCTCATTAATTGATCTTAAAAATCTACCTAAAAAGTGCTTTTTTGTGAAGCTCTAAATTTGAGCTTCTTAAAAAATTATATTTTTACTGCTAAAAAAGTTATATTTGCCAAAAGAATACTTTTTTATTTTACAATCAAATAGTTATTTTTCTTGAAAAGAGCTTTTGCGGTAAAAAAAAATTATTTATTCATCATTCAAAAGTTTAACCAAATAAGCACTTAATCTAAATTGTCTCCTGCATAATAAATCTATTTTCAGAGCTAAGAGTGCAAAGTCCGATCCCATTAAAATTTCAAAATTGATTAGACTAGAATTTAAGCTTTTTTCTGACTTGAAAGTAAAAATAAAAAATTGAACCAATTTAATCTATTTAATAGTAAAACCTTTAAACTATTCAATTTACTGGTTCAGTTTATGACTTAACTGATTTTTATAAACCCGAATGATAGCAATGCAAAAGCAAACGAGTCCGATCAAGCCTCTGCCTTCATTAAAAATAAAACCAAGTTGAAGGTCCAGATGCCCAAGAAAACAGCCTGTCCTGACTACGAAATTCACAAAGTTGCTTGTCCCCTCCTAACATTTTCTGTCCTGACATGCATAAACAGAAGTACAAAACTTCTTACTGCTAACATGAAACATGCAGTTCATGGAACTGGGAAAGGAACATCTGTAAAAGGCGTCGAGAGAAAGGCTCCATGGCACGAAAAAGACTTCCTTGATTTAAACCGATTCCCGCTTAGACACACCACAAAATAACAATGTCAAACATTCAGCGCTGTCACCTTGCAGATTGGGCAGGCATTCTTCTGTACAAGCCACTGCTTTATGCAGTCAAAGTGAAAGGGATGACCACAAGCTAATTTCGATGCATCATCCCCATCAGCAAATTCCTCCTGTAAATGGTTGGAAATAATAGACGATCAGAAATTTAAGGGACTTCGTTTGACGCTAAAACTAACATGCAAGACAAATAATTGAATATGGCTGGCTAACCACAATACAATCTGAAGCCACGAAATTAATTCTGTATTGAACCATCTGATATATGCATGGACCATTCTAGTTTTTGTATCTCTTGTTTCAACTTATCCATGCAGGACATTTAAGCAGCTTACCTGACAGATGGAGCATGGTTCTTCTTCCTTGAAAGAGCCATTTGATTGATACTCCTGGTGGGACAGATGAGTCAGAATAGTAGTCTCACTCAACCCTGTGCTGACATATCCAATTTGATCTTGTAGGTGAACAAGCTCCTGAAGTAGTGTTATTAAAAAGTAGCAGTCAAAACCAAAGTAAAAGAAAGTGTGACACATTTATAATTCCTTTACTTGGTCTTGCAATAATCAGTGTAAAGTTACATGTTTTAAGTCATAAAGGACTATAACAGTAATCACCAAGTGGCTTTTTTTTCACTTACCTCATAACTCATGCTATCCACATCAAGACGCATTTCTTGATAATTATCAGGCTCTTCTTCAGGTACTCGATACAACACTGAACGGTCAATCAACATGACATCCTAACATATCACAAAAATATTAAAACACACGGTAAACTCTTAATCAATTTCTTGTAGAAAAAGTCTGAACAGCACTGAAGATTGCCACCTTTTAAGTTAAAGAATTGTTTTCTATTACTAATTGTTAATTAAGATTAATGAATTTTTATGTAATTTACTGGTCTTCTAATGTGGCAATCCAAAAACAAGGTTGATATCCAAGGGTAAAGACAAGTATAAAACTGGTAACAGACCTCAAGCTGTAATGCACCCCCCCTACGTACAATTGCCAAAGCATTGCGAACCTGTTGATATTAAAGTAAGGAGTTACTATTTCAAGAATGTTAAAGACAAAATATGGCGAATGATCCATATGGATTGCACCCAAGTTACGCATCTAAGTATAACACCATGCAACTGTCTCTATTGAAAAAAGATGAAGTAAGATATTGTATTAAAACACTCCAAATATTAGCATATCAACCAACTCCTTAAGGATATATGCTTGACCTACTCTAGGAACTTTTTCTGTACGAAAGTCTAATAGGCTTGTCTAAGCCAAAAGAAGTGGTTTTGA
The DNA here is from genome assembly GCA_025504915.1 of Erythroxylum reticulatum. Classification (NCBI taxonomy): domain Eukaryota; kingdom Viridiplantae; phylum Streptophyta; class Magnoliopsida; order Malpighiales; family Erythroxylaceae; genus Erythroxylum; species Erythroxylum reticulatum. Next base: position 5,588,652 of record JANSVA010000218.1, on the reverse strand, counting down.
TGCAAAAGAACATAAAGTCTATAAAAGAAATAAATTAGTCAACCAATTGACAGCAAAGACAATAAGAGCTGAAATTTAGATTATGTTAGTATTCTTGATTAAATAGGAAATAGTAGTAAGTTAAAAATGTTATTTAGTTTAAATATCTTATCCTAATTGTTTAGAACTCACAGAATTATTATAGTATTTAAATTTGTTAGGAACTCTTTTCTACTCAAATAAGGATTGGAAGAGCTTCTCTATAAATGTGTATACTCAACCCTTCAAGAATAACATATCCTGAATTTTTTTCTACAAATTTGGGTTTTCAAGAAGAAGGTTTGATGTTTTCTTCTAAGAGTAATTCTTAGATCCTGTGAGTAATTCCTAATTTCCAACCCTCTATTGTTTGTGTTCTTCACTAAAATTCCAGCAATCCTAACCAAAAGTTTCATCAACCAAAACCCTAAATTATAGCCTAAATTCCAGCCGTATAAAACCATAGAATCTTAGCTTAGATTTCTAGCAATTAAACCCTAAAAAAACTCAACTATATAAAATCTGAAATTTCTACATTTTAATTAAATTCAAACCTGAAGTTTAATATTTCAACAGTCTAATATTAGTCATATTTCCTAATTTTGTGAGTTTTAACTACTAGTTAACACTGCTATTTTTCCTACATTAAGTTCTGTTTCAGCATCTTAAAGTTATGGTAGAATAGGATCAAAATTTATACCAATTCTGCAATAGAGAATGAATGGACTATATCTTCATTTCCTAAAACACTGTGTGATATTATATAAGAAGGCCTGCCAATAGTTGGCTTTACAGTACTGGTTATTTCCATCCAAAACAAAAAACGGCTCTACTCAGTATCTTAAGAGATATATAAATTTTTTTGGTCATTGCATCAGGACTATACCAAACAACATTAAGAAGTGTCTATAACATCTATACAAGATTGAAGTGACACATTAGCATGTAATCACATGCTTTTTACAAAGACGAAGCAAGCAAGAAAGAAGAGAAAAATATTTGGCTCACAAATAGTGGTAATGTACTACAAGGCATTATATGGACTAGAAACAATAGCTACCATGGCCAACTTTTATCTTATCTTCTCGTTTGGTAATATAAAATTTGAGCCCTTTTTTTCTGAGATAGGTTGTGATGCATGGAATATATCCTTGTCATGTTAGAAAAGTTGCTAGCTTAATAGGCTTTTATCATGAACGCTTTGAAGAGACGTAGTAGGACTCAACCTAATCTTCAGATTTCAAATGAAAAGCCTCAATCTCTAATTTTGAGAGAAGTTTAGTGCTCTCCATTGCACTTCTCTCACTTTCCCAATTTCAAAAGAAAATGCCAACATCCAGTTTTTGTAGCTCAAATGCTCAGACACCCTTGATTGAGGCATTGTGGGTCTGTTCAAGAATGAGTCTGGACGTACCTGCTGATGCAAGACTTAAAAATCCCAACTACCAACTATCGCATAACCACAGGTATTTAATTCTTCAACCATTAAGCACACACCATAAGCTATTTTACGAACTACAACTCAATTTCAACATTTCTGAGACACCTTTATGCGTAAAAAGCTTGAACCTTCCTTCTCAACGGTCCAATTATGCTGCCTCACCCCTCTCAAGAGAACAGATGAGTAAGGAAAATAAAATCAGGTATGTTTTGAGTATAGCTTGAGCTGGTCCATAGTGCAAAAGAAAACAGTCCTACTGTCATCAAAAATTTCATCCCACCAATTGTATGGTGAATATGTTCAGCGATTAAATAGTAGGTGAATGGAAATCATGTTTGCCAGGAAACTATTTCAGTAAACATTGATACACTCCCTAGTATCCTTAGATACACGAACTCAGAATAATCTGAAATTCCTTTGTGCTTTTTATTTCTAAAAGACAAAAAGTGATGGCATCAGCTAGGACAATAATTGTTCATGAATACAAGTCTAAATTCTAAAAGAAAATTCTTTTATTGTACATACCTCAGATACTAATCTGCTTCTCCTCTGTGCAGCAGTTGAGAATTGTAGTCCCACATCAGTTAGATAACCAGTTTGTCTCTCAGCCATCATTGTAATTCCTGATCTAAAAGGTAGCAGAGAAGACCTCAAATCACCAACTCTCCCAGACGGTTCCATCTCTCCTGCTGCAGGAGAAGAACCAGAATATATAGGACAGTGATGACTTTGTGCTCGAGCCCCTATTCGATTGGCAAGCCCTAGGATTCGCTGTTGAAATTGCCCGGCAATGCTGGGCTGAGAATTCCATGTTGGAGATATTCTCTGCACAAGTTCCTCAGGCATGCTTGCATAGGGAATCCTATTTAGAGCAGATGGCTGATGGTGATGAAAATGTGCACTGGAGCCACTTGGGGAGCCAGAGGCAATATTACCAGGAAAGTTTGACCCATCTGGCACATGTTCCAGATTTCCCCTTTGAAAATCAGTAACAACCATGTCATATCCTGGATTGTTCCTCGCATTTACATCTGTAGGAACTGCATCTCCACCTCTTGCACTATTTGAAAGAAGAGCATGAGGATGTATCGATGTAGATGGATGAACTATTCCTGATGAAGAACTAGTGTTCAAAACACAATCGAATGACAAAGCAGTTGGTAGAGCAGGCAATTGCATATTATTATTTCTTGTGATCCAAGCTGGTAAATTGGTTGGAAAATTTTCTGGTCCATTGGGAGCTCTTCTCAGTCGGATATTTCGCTGATAGTTCCCTGTTTCTCCTGCCACAATTGGAATTTGATGTGAGCCAGGACCTACGCCATCCTGAGGTCCAAGTCCCAGATTATCAGAATCTGAAGCTTGATGCATTATAGTAACTACTTCCCCACTGCCCACAAATCCTGCACTTGATTGCTCTGGATCGCTAGCACTCTGATGATCATCCAGGGAACTTAATGTATCTAAGATAGTGGTAGTGTCTTGTTGAGCATCGCCATCTAGCTGAGGTGACCTTAAGCTATCATCCAGAAGAATTTCTCCAGAAGGCTCGGCCAATTTTCTTTTGCAGCACACATGAGTACTGTCAGATGGACCTTCTCCATTATTCTTCCCTTCCAACAAAGATCCTCTAATTCCAGATGGTATCATGCCCAAATTTGCAGTAGCGACAAAAGGAGATCCATTTTGAGGAGCATCCGGTCTGCCCCGATACAAACCAAAGCTTGTCTCCATATCCTGATCATTGCCATCAAATGCAACATTCAAGTCTATGTTACAGTGGTGAGTACTTGAACTGGCCCCAGGCACATCTGATGGTTCATTTGAGGGCTGACCATTTATCAGGCTCAGATTGGAAGGACGTCTAATTTCCAATGTTCGATTGATTCCAGGACAAACATGGGGGGGAGAGAGATCCCGAAACTGAGACAAAGTTTGTGGACTCACAGTCTCCAATGAATCCATGGCAGGATGCCCATCATGAACCTGAGCATCACCTGGAACAGTGCTGTTTTGCTCAACCTGAAGATTGATGCCATTGGATCCATCATACAAATGAGATTCTTTCAGGTAGTTGCTTGAAACATTAACTTGCCCTTCCATTTTGAGATGTGATCTTTGAATTCCACCACCCACTCGAAGAAGACTGAGAATTAGGACTGTCTTGCAGGTCTAATAATAGATAAACAGTACAAGAACTTATCAAAGGAACTTTTCAAACATTTGCATTTTAGCATATTAATTACAACTAGAGTGTGTATGAGCAGGAAAACACAGGTAGAAAGGGAATGAGAAGATACAAATACTCAGTACCAAGCCTATAAACAATACATTTTCTTTGAGTTTTTTGGATTTTTCCAA
>JANSVA010000218.1:5536429-5557893 GCA_025504915.1 Erythroxylum reticulatum | reverse complement strand
AGGTGACACCAAAAGTCTCGATGAGAAGAAAAACAATGACAGATGAAAGAGCAACCATGGAAGGAAACAAGACAATGATGGCACAAAGCAACAACAATGATGAAGACGATATCTAATAGGAAAGAGCAACAAGTAACACATGACAAAAAAGTGAAAGCAAAGAGCACAATTAACTTAACATCAAAGATGGTAAGCCGTTACTAATTAGAATATAAGTCATAAGAAAGATTGTATCTTTTTTGTTACCAGAAACTTTAAGAACGCTTTGTTTTCTTATTGACGTACACACAATAGATCCCACAAAAAAAACAAAGCACACCTTTATAGTGAAGTCATGGATAGTTTATCGATGGTAGCTCTTTCTGATTGAGAAACTAGATCTTCATATCTTCCTATTAGTCTCTACGCTAAATGATTAAAGATTAAAAAGTATATGGAAGGAAAAGTATCTGCACTGTCCGACTCGAAAAAATAGATATGGAGGTTAAAAAATGAATTTTAAATGGATGCTGAAAAATGGATCTAGATATGGACCACTTTACTCCTCAGTCTTCACCTTTTTTATCATATTTATTTTCTTATAGGATAATAATAATGCATATGATATGGAGGTGGAGTTTTAAATGTTGTGGAGTTCACACAAAAACAATTTGAAGTTTTGGATATTTCAGTTTTTGTTCTAGTTCTTGATTATAAAAAATATATGTTGTCTTTGCACTAAACATTATGATTTTTATTATTCTAATTTTATGATTTTTTAAGACGTACAAATCAAAATCTTTACTTATCATTATTAAACTAATTTTGATTTAAAGCGTTGGCAAAAATCTACTCTTTATATTTTCTATTTAGAAGTTATATTTTTTATGTGATATACAACCTGATGGATATCCAAAAATTTGAACAATCCAATAAATTTAGATACGGGTAGTAAATTGTAAAAACCGATGGTTATGGATATGGATATGGGTTGGGCCATAAAAAATGGATATGGATATAGGTAGAATAATACCCGAACCAAATCCTACCCATTGCCATCCCTAGTTAAGATAGGTTGAGAATTTGACAGATTTGAACCCAATTCCAAGCCAGTAAGTTTTGTTTAGCGTTAATCAAATTTTGAATTGCATTAAAAATTGATAATTAGCTTGACCTAATTCAATTCCACAAAATAGTGTCATTTTAATATTAATTTGAGTTTGAACGACATTTTTAAGGATCTTGCTCGACCCAACCTTTCAACACACCTAATTTAATTGAAGTTAAACCAACGCTTTAAAAATTTTAAAATTATACCATGAGTAACATTTTTTTAATCTGATTTCAATTTAATCAAACTGGTAAACTTAAAATTTTTAATGATTGTAAAAAATATAAACAATGTATTTAATAATTTATTAAAATAAAATAAAACTATGAATTTATTTTGATATAAAATATAATCTCTTATAGTAATATATAATATCTCAATTATAATTCATAATTAAATTAGATTAGATTGATAATTATAAAATTAATAATTTTGACAACATCTAAATGATACAATATTAATTATAAGTCAATTAATCTAAAATAAATATTATATAATAATAAGTTATTTAAAGGTATCAAGTTGGACTAGAATTTTTTCAAAATTTTTATATAATTTAAATTTACTCCTTAATTTTTTAATTTAAACACAACTTATGTATTAATTCTTAAATTTTAAGCATTTAATTTTTCGGTATAACCTATTGTGTCCAATCAATTTGTCCAAGTCTAATCTTGACCACATTTCACGGCTCAGTGAGATACTAACTGCTTGCTGTGGTTGGTTTTCAGGGACAGTTTTGGTGCACATGTAGTGATTCTTCGTTGGTCAACCAGTTTATGCTTATCACCACACCATTTGTACTATGACCGTGTAATTATGATTTTCTATTCCATCGTAAATTCCAGTTAACAAGCACAGGCTGTCGGGATTCCACTTGTTTCCTAAGACCAGGAAAGTCAAGAAGTGATCTTCATCTAAGTCACGTACATAAATCTAGCTGATCCTCCATCATCATAATGCATGCATTAAAGGTTGGGAGATCCTCTGATTCACCCCTCCTGTGATATCCCCTCTCATCCGCACACTTTACCGGAGTGGAATAGAGGATCTGTCCCGCATAAAAGGACATGGCTCCATTCATCTTACGCAGGTCCTTTGAATTTATTTATTTTTGTTTACAAATATATCAGAAACATAAAGCATAAATGTTCAGAATCTGTTGAATTGGTAAGAGACATTCTTGCATATAAATTAAATAACTTTTTTTTTTCTTGTTTAGTTGATGTCACCGTCTAGAAGTAAATGCACACCACTCGTGTGTACATATTATGTAATGTGCCTGGTCAATGGCTATATTCCATATATAGTAATATCACTATTAAAATAATAGAATAATTTTATTTTGTCTATATTTTTTATGTGATATTGGAATAAATCCGAACTGTTTATTCTGGTCACTTATGGACACACTAGATTAAAAGTCATTAAGATAAGATATTGTTTTCGATCAAGTTTTTGTATCTGAAAGAGACTTAAGAGAAAAGAAAAACAATTTTAACTAAGACTGTAGTGAAATTTCTTGATCTCTTTTCCACTACAAGAAAATAAGAAAATGGTGATGGAAAAATAACAACGGAAAATTCTCCGTCGCAAATTACCGATGGTATTTAACTTTCCATCAGAAAAAGTGTTGAGAAAATTTAATTTAGCGACGGAACAATACCGTCAGCAACTAAGGCGGGAATTAGTGGCAAAAAAATGAAGAATTGACATCCCCAACGGAATATTAGTGACAAAATACTCCTTCGGTAAATTTTAAAAAAATACGTCGTTGTTTCCTTGTGATTGAACGTTATAAACTTAAACAAAACGACATCGTTTTGGTTTGCTTAAATCAAACACCCCCCGGTTGGGTCGTTCTTCTTCTCCTCTCCTCAGGTGAGTTCTCCCCCCACTTTCTGGTCGGTGTTGTGGTCGACGTCGGAAACTCGTCCTCTTCTCCCACCATTGTTGCATTTTCATGAGGTATATTGCAAACCGTTGTTTGAGTTTTGTGTTAATTAATTTTGTTTGTTTATTTGATTTGTTTTATATGTTTGAATAATTTGTGAATGGATAAGAAGAATTAAGGTTGAAATGTTAGTGTTAAAAGGTTGAGTTTTGAAATTTGGTTGTGATGTTGAGATGATTGTTTGATGCATATTAGGTGTTTGTTGAAATGCCTCTTGTTTGTAAAATTATATTAGTTAGAAGATGAACTTGGTTAATTCTTCCTAATAGGCGTCCTTAATTGTTTGGTTTGGTTTGGTCCATTTTGAAGTACTTGAATAGTTCTTTAGTGTAATTTTCTTCATTTATAAAGATACCTTTCTTCATTTTCTTAATTTGGAGTCCAATTGATTAAACTCCTCATTCATAGCAAGAACTAAACTTTCATCATTTAGGGCTTCTTTTATTATCTTAGATTCAATTTAACCTATCAAGTTTATATGACAAAAATCTTTAAGTTGAGGTCTAGTGATTACCCCTTATTAAACATCATCTAAATTTTGATTTAGAGGATGACTTTTCTTTGAATTTCTAATCTCGTGGGAGTTCCTCATCATTCTTGTTTCCCTCACTTAGTTTAACAATAAATTCGTGATTGATTTGTTGGTGATCACTTTTAATTCCGAGAAAGGCTAATGACTTTAGATCTTTATATATACCTATCTCATCTCTTCAAAATCTTTCTTGGAAATAAGAGGGTTATTCACAGAAAAGACATGCATAGATTGTTCAATTGTAATTTCTTCATATTAAATGACCTAGTAAATTCTCACAAAGTTTTCAAACCTTTAATTTTTAAATTCCTTACTAGTCACTCCCAATAAAGGCAACAAAATGTTCATTTTCTTTTTGTACCCTTTTGATAAATTTGTTTCGAGAAGCAAAATTTGTCAATATGCCCATATTTATCATAAAAGTAACATACTATGTCATATGATTTACTTGTATGACGATGAACAATATAACTTTAACGTAAGCATGCATTCCTTATTCTTCAATATACATATAGGCCATGGAAACTTTTGCTTTGTGTAAGTGATTGGATGTTCTCTTTAAATAATGAAAAGTGGTAACATAGTTTTATGTTCGAGGTATGTTTCCTTAATTGTAATGATTCTTATGTGAAGTGTGAAAATGTGTCATATAATTATGGTTGGTGTAAGCCAATGTGATATAAGTGAGATTGCAAGTTATGCATATTATTTTATTGAGAGTTGTTAGTGTCTTTATTTTCTATTTTTTTTGTATGTTAATTTTCTTTATTCTTGAGGTTTGAAGTTATACTTAATGAGAATTAATCTTGTTTTATGTCAAGGTGTATTTTGGAACTAAATAGAAAGCTGAACTAGACGTTGACCCTAATTAGACGTGACTTCGTGCAACAATCAGAAACTTATAACGCAACACATGGAGACATGAGACAAAAACAAAATACAACACTTGATGGGAGTAAGAAACGGCAACGTCCCACAAAGAAGTAGAGAGCAGCAACAAAACGCTACACTGTGCGCAGAGATGTGAGGTGTTTTATACATCACACAATAGTACATGCAACAGTAGAGAGGAGATAATAGAGTGTGGCGGTAGATAGAAGAGAAGGTGAAAATGGCGTGAATTAAAAAAAAAACCTTCAAGACTTTATTCATCAAATCAAGCAATAGTGAGTGGAGGCTTAGAAAAATCGAGGAGGCTGGGGGCTACATTAAATAGAGAGGAGGGCTGCATAAGAATCAATTAGAGAAGAGTTTCGATGGCATAACAAGAAAAGCAACACCCATGATAGTCTCAACGCTGGCGACAGTCAAAATAGTTAGGAAAATCATGATGTTGGGTAACTAAATTTTTATTTCTTAGTATATGGAAACCTAGTTATTAAAGTTTGCATGTTGTGAAACTTTTATTCTTTATTTCAATGGATTTATTAGCCAAGTATTAATTATTTTTCTGGGTCATTGTTTGATTATTTGATTTTATACAGCTAGGTGCGCAACTAGTTTGATTTTATTCAATCAATGGCTAGATTAAACAGGTTGACGTTCAATTCTTTTAATCAAAAGTAGCGATTAGGATTTTTGTCTATTGCGTTAGGGACATGATTCTAAGAAAAATAATTGTCGAGGCTAAATATACATCGTATGCATGTTGTCTAGTTCATCAATTTTCTTGATTCGTAATGCTATTAATTAATTAAATCGGAGATTGTATCTAGGTTATTAATTAATAAGAGTTAATTCAAATACATGTTTTGGTTAACTATACATAAGAGAAAATAGGTAAAGAAATTTACCACGAAGAATAGTTAACTAATAAATTAGTTATTTTTAGTGTCGATGATCAACGTAAGTTCAATAACGAAGGTGATCAGAAACCAAGATTTATTTCTATTGATTGTTAAATTCTCATTATTTTGATGTCAGTTATTTTTCAATTTCAATTGCTAATTAAATTTTGTTTAATTCATAATTACAACCCCCCTTTTATTGCGTAACTACTAACGTATGAATTCTTCGCATGAACGATTCTTACTTTCCATTACAACATTAATTTGTGTCGCAGGAAGTTGGTTTCTTTTTATATTTGGTTGCAGGTAACAACATTCACCAAGAGTGTTAAATTATTAGTCTAGATTGTGAATGACCTATGAAAGCATAAGGTTTGCTCTTAACATGAGCCTTAGTGGATGTGTCGTATGTGTGTATAGATGTGGGTGCTCCATGTTGATTTTTCATCATAGGCATTGGTTCTTTAGAACATTAATGATTTCCTTTGATAAAAGTAGTTTAAAGTGTTGTAAGCATTTTCATGACTATATTTGATTATATACCTATTACTACAACTATTTTGAGCTTGTAACATGTTTTGTAGTTTCTCACTTCCTTTGGTGAACTTAGACAATGAATCCTTGAGAGAATCAACCACCTTCATGCAACTCTGCGTTCTCATGTTTTAAAGTGTCTAAGCATAATTATCGTCCTTTATGTACTTGCTAACTTTTCTAATTTTTATTAATATCCTTTATTTGTTTGTAGAAATGTAAATAATTATAATATTAAAAATTCTAATTTCATAATAAAGGTGAATATTCATTAGCTTACTCTTTTCTCCTTATGGTTTTAATGATGTAATGTTTGACCTTGTGGATCCTAATTGTCTAGGTCTTCTAATTAGACATTTATCAATCAATTTTACTCACCATTGAATCTAACATGTTCGTTTTATATTGTTTTAATATATCCCACTTTCGAAGCTGTGAATAATTTTGTTCTTCATTTTAGGAACACATTTGTTGGCAATATTTCTATTTCGAAGGAGATTGAAAAGAAGCTTTAGCAAGTATTCAAATGATATTTAGTGGCCTTATATTTTTGACAATGTCAACAATGAATTTGCTAACATTTTAATCGAATTTGAAGCAGTTTTTATAATTTTCATTCTAGCATGCACAGAGACTTGTAAGTATCTAAACTTAATACTTATACTGTAAATGTTTTACTTTACTGTATTTCAATTTAAATTGATGAGTAAATGTTGAAATAAAATTATGTGTATTATGGATAATGATAATGGTATAAATGTCTGGTGCCATATATGACTGTGTTGAGTTATTTTATTTGTTCAACAGGGAAAAATATCATAAAAATAGATGAAACTCTGTCGAAATTTTTATAAAATCTAGTTCATATATAACATTTTAGGTTAAATATGAGGGAAAAATCTATGGGCATGCGGCCTACACCTACTCAGGTGTTTTTGCACACTTACACGAAGAAGCATGACGGTGTGACATTCGTGAACAGCCGATGTAAAGAGCTGAATATATGTGAAATTAATGCTTTTTTATTATTTCTTAATAATTATCACTTATTAATATAAACATTACTTCCTAATAGGACCAAATACAAGAAAGCATTCAGAGACATCAGCACGAACAAGCTATTGATGAGACTCAGACATATCTTAATGCAGTGGGTGGTAAGGACCGTCATGGAAGGATCTTAAGGCTAGGTTTATTTGTGAACACATGTTATTCGCAATCCTTTACATTCAGTATAGCATCATCTAGTAGACGGTCGACAATACATAAAGTCCACTAGCTTCGAAGCACAATGCAGACATTAACAAGTCAGTTGCAATAGATAATGGAGTACATAACTCAACTTCGGAATGAGATAGATGAGTTGAAGGGGAGGGGTAGCACCTCAGACTATCCACGGTCACCAAGACAATAGGATTGTTGTAGTCATTTGGATTGAATTGCAAAGACTTATTATGTACAATTTAATGTTTTTATTATCAATTAAAAAATTTTAACTTTATATCATCAATCAACTTTTTGTTTAAATAAATTAAATATATAAACAAATCAAAATATTATGCATAGATAATTCATATTATGCATTAATCATAAGATCATGAAATAAAATTTAAGGTCGGGATTTTTTTTAAAATTCAATTTTATTTACTGACAGTATTTTATTTTCTGTCAGTAAAATGAGTTATATTTATCGACAGACAATAATAAACTGCAGGTAAATATAATTAACCGTAGTCTGTAAATTGTAAGATATTTTCCGACGGAACATCTAAACCGTTGGTATACTCACCGACAACCAATTACAATCATCGAAAAAATCACCAACGGACATTATTTAATTACCGATGGTTAAAAAGTGTCCGTCGGTAAATTTACCTAAGGCCACTTTAACGATGCCTTTGTCCGTCGTTAAATTCTGTCGCTAAATATTATTCCTGATGGAATACAGACGTTTTTTGTCCGTATTTTCTGTCGCTAAATGTCTTTTTTCTTGTAGTGTTTCAATAATGTCGTATTCCTCATTAAGTATGCAACATTACACTCCTATGATTTGTATCAATTTTTATTTAAGATCCTAAAATTATGCAAATCAATTATGATTTATGTCATAAAGATCATATTTTTATATACGGTATCAGAGGATGTGTTTTGAATAAATAATTTGTTCATCTATTTTGCTATGATTATTTAATGATAATTGTCAAATATTTTGATATTTGAAGAGTTTTGTGATTGTTCACTATTAATGGTTTCCATACAAAATTTTTTCAAAAATTATTATGATTATGAAATTTTAAATATGGCAAACTGAAACAATGTATCAAGAATATCAATCTTAAATCTCATACGTGTAAGATTTTTGCTTTTCTTCAAACACATCAACCATTAGACAAGGAAGAATACTTGTTGTTTTCTTTAGGATTCTAATTCATGTAGAGTTTAAAACAAAAAAAAGCAACAAATTATCAATGTTGTTTTTACCATAACTATTATCAACATTCAAAGTTTATATGTATATACTTATTTAAGTTTTTCTTAATCATTATATTTCCAAAATTTAATGAAAATTTTTATTTTATTCTGATGCTATATATTCTATTAATTTTATTAATGATTTCATGTTAGTTTTATGTATATTATTATTGAAAATTTAAATTATATGTTATGTGTTAAATTTATACATGATTAACCAAATTAATTAATTGAGTTTTTGTCGAGTATAAATACTCATTTATTCATAAAAATATTAATGTCTATCATTGAATTAATTACATGCATAAATTATTTTTATTAGTAGATAGATTTTAGAATTTACCAAAGGTAAATTAATACCCTTTGACTAATAAACATAATAGAGAAAAAAATAAACATTTACTTGTCAAATTGTTATATATATCCAAATGTATTGATTGTAGTTGATGAGTTTTTGTTTGATTACTTGATAAAGTTTGTATGACATTAAACTTATGATAATATATTGTTGAGTTTGCTTACAAAAAACTGTAGTATATTCTACATGTTTAATTATTTAAATTTGATAATTTATTAAGTATTTATGTATTCACATCAGTTATTTCTCATCATTTGCATGCTTCTTTTGTTACCCTGTTTAACGATTTTAACTTTTCTCAATGGTGAGAACAAATAAATTTCCTTTTAGGTGTTTTGGATCATGATTTAGCATTACTGGAAGAAAAGTCTACTACCATTACAGATATAAGCTGTGAGGATGAGAAAACAAACTATAAAGCATGGGAAAGATCTAATATAATGTGTCTTAATTTTATGCAAATGACTATTACCAACAATATTAAGACCACTATTCCACAAACTGAAAGTGTTAAGGAATACTTTAAATTTGTGGAAGAATGTTTTCATTATACGGATAATTCTCTCACCGGTTCATGACTATGAAGTTTGATTGGTTGCAGAGCATGCAGCAATATGTCCTATAGATGACAAATATTGCAGCAAAATTAAAGATTACAGATTTGACAATTGATGACTTCTTTGTGCAATTCATTATGAACTCGTTGCCATCTAAGTATGGACCTTTTTAGATTAGCTGCAACACTATAAAGGATAAGTATAATGTTAACGAATTGTCAAGTATGCTTATTTAGAAGGAAAAAAGGCTAGAGAATTAAGGATTTTATTCTGTTAACCTTATGGTTTAAGAAACTAACAAGATTCACAAGCCAAAGGTTAAGAAATTTAAGAAGAAAGTACTTGCTAAAACGACATAGGTTACTGCTAATGTTGGTAAGAAGGAATAAAAAATAGATAAACGTCATTTTTATAAGAGATAGGGACACTGTCAAAATGATTGTCTGAAATGTAAGGTTTGGTTTGAAAAGAAAGGTACTTCTATATGTTCCAAACTAAACTTAATTGAAGTTCCTTCTAATACTCGATGACTAGATTTTGGTGCTATTATTAATGTTTTTAATGTTATGCATAGATTCATGAAAATCCAAACCACAAACCCAACTTAGAACTTTCTGTTCATGGGAAACAGTAAGAAGGTTCCAATTGAAGGTGTAGGGACTTATCTTCTAATAGTAGATACTAATTATCACCTTGAATACAAACTCTCTATGTACCTTCAATTTCTAGAAACTTAATTTCTATTTCTAAACTTAATAAAAGTGGGTTTACTTTTAAGTTTGTTGATGGTTGTTTTAGTTTATTTAAACATAATTCCATTATTAGTTGTGTAATTCATATGGATGGTTTACAAAATTGAAACTTGATGTTAATTTTTCTAAATCGAGTTTCTATTTATTATACCATTAGAGCTGAGTGTAGCATAATTAATAATAATTCAGCTTACTTGTAACATAAATGTTTGTGTAATATATCCAAAGAAAGATTGGTAAGAATGAAATTCTTCCAAATTCAAATTTTACTAATCTCAATATATATATGGATTGCATTATGGAAAGCAAACCAATTATAGTAAGGAAGGAGTTAGAAGAAGTACTCAGCTCCTTGAAATTATATACACCAATATATGTAGACCTTTTGAAACTCCATCTTTTAGTGGAGAAAAATATTTGATCACTTTTACAGATTATTTTTCACATTACAGATATGTTTATTTTCTTAATGAAAATCTTAACTTATAAACGCCCGTAAGGTGTTTATAAAGGAGATTGAAAGTCAATTAGATAAAAAAGTAAAAATTGTAAGATCTGAAAGAGGTGGTGAATATTATGAAAAATATGATGAATCAGGACAATGCCTAGGTCAATTTGAAAACTTTATTAAGAAACATGGCATATGTGCATAGTATATTATATTAGGGTCACCTTAATAAAACGGTACGGTGGAAAGGCATAATAATACATGAATGGAAATGGTTAGGAGTACGATGAGTAACTCTTCACTACCTAAAACCTTGTGGATACATGCACTAAAACTGTTGTGTATTTGCTAAATAAGATTCCTAGTAAAGTAGTACCTAAAACTCCTTTTGAGTTATAGACCATAAGGAAACCTAGTGTGAGACACTTGCAAGTTTGGGATTGTCCAGTAGAAACACAAGTTTATATTGCACAAGAAAAGAAATTAGATTCTTAAACAATTAATAGTTACTTATTGGTTATCCAGAGAAATCTAAAGGGTATAGATTTTACTGTCCAAGCCATAGTCCAAGAATTGTTAAAACAACTAATGTCAGGTTCAGTGAAAATGGTGAAGTTAGTGGGAGTGCTGAAAAAACATGTTATAGATATTAGTGAAATAGGAGTTGATGTTCCATTACCCATAAATGTTCCGGTATTCACATCTATACCAAATATTATCTTGGCGTTGGAAGAACAAAATAATTCTGGACAAGGTTTCGATGAAATAACACCTTATGAAGAAACTGACTTACGATCTATTAATTTAAACGAATCATATGGAACAACTTAGAATAAACTTGTAAAAACAAGAAGATCAATTATTCTTGTTGACTATATGGTTTATTTGCAATAGTCAAAATTTGATTATGACTTAATAATGATCCTATTTCATTTTCACAAGTCATAGAAAGTGATAAATCTAACAAATGGATTGATGCTATGAAAGATGAGTTAAATTCGATGGCACAAAACAATTTATGAGATATAGTTGATTTGCCAAAATGATTTAAGCCATTCAGATGCAAATGGGTCTTTAAGACCAAATGTGACTTGAATGGCAATATTGAACGACATAAAGCTAAACTTGTTGTTACATGGTATTAGTGGCTCAATTTGATTTAGAGTTATATCAAATGGATGTATAAACTACCTTTTTGAATGATGATATCAAGCAGGAAGATTATGTGGATCAACCTGAAGATTTTCCATAAAGGAAAGGGTCACATGGTGTTTAAACTTAAGAAATTAATATATAGACTTAAACAAGCTTGCTAAAAATGGTATATTAAGTATGATGATACCATTGTAAATGAGGAAGTTCAAAAACAAAGAGTGCGTATTAATCAAATTGATGGATCTTATGATTGCAAATCCCTTGACTAATAGCCTTCAACCAAATATGTTTAAGGGATATATTCAAAGAATGATTCTTGGTTATATTGATAATTGTTTTTTTAATGACTTTTTGATGCTCTTGAGCTCAATAAAGTTTTTAATCGACAATTTTCTTCTTCTTTATGAATGTGCACATGTAACTGATATTAAATAAGAGGACAAATAATGTATAAGACATTAAGGTGGAGCTTGAAGATATTTATATATTCTCTATGTTACCTGACTTGATAATAGTGTTGTGGCATATGGAAGGAAGGATACAATATTGAAATGTATGGCTGTCATGACCTACATTATGTGGTTTATTGTGTTACGGTAAATTATGAAGATATTAAGAGATTTATTTATGCGCTCCTAATGTTTACACTATTAAAATAAAGTTTGAATTATTGGAAAATGTTAGAATGTGGCATGATTAATGGTCATAGACTCATAGTCTATATATATTAATATCATTATTAATATAATGGAAGAGTTCTGTTTGATATATATTTCCTATTTAATAGTGTAATAAATTTCAAAAATTTATTTTGGTCATTAGAAGGACGTACCAAATTAAAAGTTATGGTTCCTCTATCTACTAATTAAAGTTAAAGGTTGTTTCTCATCAAATTTTTGTAACCACAAAAGAGTCAAGAAAGATAAATCAATTTTAACGTAAAATTTCTAGATTTCTTTTCAATAATAACATCTTCCACATCAGGTATGTAATATTACACTCTTATAATTTATAACAATTGTTTATTCTAGATCTACATGTCAATTGTAATTTACGTCATAAAAATCATATTTTTACAGATTATACTCAACCCCTAACTTTCGTAAACGTTATCGTCTAATACTGCTAACTAAACTCGCCACATGACACCAAATATGCAAGTGGAAGGATGGAGCTCCTGTCCTTATCCCATATTAGCCTTCTTCTGTATCAACCAATACCATGCAGTTAAACTTGTGGAAACCACGGCTGCTGATTATTGACCTTGACAAACTATGCTTCTAAAGAACTTTTGGTAGGTTATTGAGCTTGAGCACTACCATTTTCAGAAGAAGCCATTCTGTCAAGATTCCACTTGCACTAGCTAGACCACATAGCATACGAAGAAAAGTGTTTGTTAACCCACATCTTTGTCAACTTCGTTGCAAAAGTCAATGATCAATCTAATCTCCTATTAAATTAGAGCCAGCAGGCTGAGCTTTTTCGTTTGAAGGTAACAACAAACTACAATCATTTTTTGGGTGAGGCGACCGAGTATTTTTTTAGAGATATCTCACTCCAATGCGATGACTAGTGGCAGGCTGATCTGCTAAAGTGACAACTTTCAAGCTCAAATGGTATTGGGATTTGCTGGTTTATCCTGTCTGCAAACCATGAACATATCTTATTAGGGGGTGCCAATTATTAATCAACTAAAGCTTTCTTTAATGTTATTAGGCCTCTTCCCTTGAAACAATGATGATACGTCAGCAAGACTGTTGGCTAAACTGGCAACATGAAAGCATGTGCAATGTAGAAGTCTTTGAAGGCTTGATGTCCTTTTACACCTTTGTATATAAAAGGGTGTGAGCAGAAGACTACCGTAAGGTGAGTCGAAACAATCACCAAAACCTTGTGCAATCCACATTGATTACAAGGTTTCAGCTTTCTTCTGAACAAAAAGCTAAAATGGCTGCTTGCCATGTTCGTTCAATCAGCTTGGCATCCAGATCTCATCCAATGACTGCGAGTATCGTAGATAGACTAGACAAGTTGAAGGCAACAGAGTCTGGATCGATATTCCATAAGATAGTTGGTCTGAAGGATTTGTACAAGGCTCTTGTTGCTTTCCTTCAATTGCCAACCACTCAACAGACTCTATCCCATGCACAAAATAGTAAATGCGTAGAAGAGGCATTGAATGGATCTCTGAGGTTGTTAGATACTTGTGAAACGACGACAGATGCCATCTCACAGATGAAGCAATGCATGCAGGAACTGCAATCGTCGCTTCGGAGAAAAAGAGGTGGGGAAGGTTGCTTGACTGGTGAAATAAATGCATTCTGTGAATCAAGAAAATTGCTGAACAAAGTCGCTCGCAAATGTCTGAGAACCTTGAGGAAGAAGGACGGGATTTGCACAACAACCTTGGACGCCAACTCCAACCAGGAAACTCTGATCAACAAGTTGAGGAATGTCGAGGAAACTGGTCTTTCAGCATTTGGGTCCATCTTGTCTCTAATATCTCAGCCGCAGGCAAATGTAAAGCACTCCGGTTGGTCTACTCTTTCAAACTTCTTCCAATCTAAAAGCGTATCTTGTGAAAGCAATGTTAGTGCTTTTGAATTGGAGAAGATCGATGCTGAATTGCTTATCTTGAAGCCAAGCAAAGGCATCAATTCTGTGGCAGTACAGAATGTACTGAAAGGATTAGAGGCATTGGAATCTAAAATGGAAGAAATGGAGGAGGAGTTGGCGTTTGTCTACAGGCAGTTGTTGAAAACCAGAGTTTCACTTCTCAACATCCTCAACAACTAGCGCTTGTTAGCTTCCCTCTCAAAATAGAATACAAATTTTGTTACAGTTGTAGATATATGTATATAGAAACGTGAATCCATTTCAATATAATAAAAACTTAGTTCAAATTGAAACTCAAATTTTTTTTAAACTTTTATTGTCTCTTTCTCATGTTAGAATTTTTTTCAATAGGACATTTGTTAATTACTATTTTTCAAAAATTAATGTTAAGAAAGTTAATCTAATATAAATAATAAAGTACTACTACATTCTTTTTGCCGCAATTTGGATATCGTACCTAATGATTAGCTTTTGGAAAGGAACCCTTTGGATACGAATCATCAATAAAGGCTTTTGCAAATCGTATCTAAATATTACAACAAAGAAGCCTTCAAGCTACTTTTCTTTTGGTGAAGATTTTGCAAAAACGTAGCCAAAAGTTGGATACGAATCATCAATAAAGGCTTTTGCAAATCGTATCTGAATATTACAACAAAGAAGCCTTCAAGCTACTTTTCTTTTGGTGAAGATTTGAAAATCGTAGCTAAAAGTTGCAACTTTTGGGTACGTTTTTGCAAAATCGTAACTTATTGTATGAAAAACTCTCTTTTGTTTTTCTTCTATTGATTACGAATATATTTTCATAATTTAGAAACCCAAACACAAGCAAAATTTAACAATTTATATTTCTTATGTATAATTAATTCTTGTACCCTTTCATTTAAAAATTTGTCAAAAAAACTCTTTATTCACGACCCTTATTGTCAGTATCACTTCTTATCTTCATCATATTCTAATATTATTAATTCACTAAATTCCACGACTGAACATCATATTCATAAAAATCACTTTTAATACTATTTATAATGATCCTAAATCTAAAGTTAAATTAATCTAACAACAATCTCATTTCAAAATTTTATAAAACTATAAACTCAAAATTAATTAATATTAGATAAATTTGTACTTTTTATTTTTCTATTTTAAAATATATGATTGGACAATTTTATATGATGTCACAAAATTTTCCAATAGTTTTAATGTGAAGTTTGTAATTCTCATTATATTCAAAGCATAATAACAATTGAATTTTGGTGCATCTAGATCTGACAAGGCTACGATTTAAAGGCCATCCTTTGATGATAATTTTAAAAAGGTCGTGAAAGGATTACCCTTAAGGGACGGTTTTCGATCGTTGCGAAAGGATCATCCTTTTGTGACGATTTGCTAAATCGAAGCTAAACATTATAACAAAGAAACGTTTTGGCTACTTTTCTTTTGATGATAATTTGAAAATTGTGTACTTTTAGCTATTTTTTTTTTCAAAATTATAGCTAAAAGGCTAACTTTTGGCTACATTTTCACAAAACCGTAGCCTATTGTATTAAAAACTCCATTCTTCTTCTTTTGGCTATGAATATATTTTTGTAGCAAAATGTTTTAATGTCCCAAATCATATAATTTCAATCAAAAACCCAAATGTTTCAATTTTTTTCTTTAGGTTGTGAGTATATTTTCGTACCTAAATGCCACAGATCATATAATTTTAGTTAAAGACATTTGGCTATGAATATGTTTTTATAGCCAAATGGATTTAGCTTTTCGTAGTTAAAAGTCAAATAACCTATAATTTCTTTTGTCCATCTAAATGCCTTTAGCTATGAAATAATTTTCATAGCTAAAAATGGCTACGAATATATCTTTTATTTTCTTCTTTTGTTAGCTACGAAATAATTTTCATAGCTAAAGGACAAATCCATAGTGTCAATTACGAAAACTGAGTCATTTGGTCTACTAAAAACGACTTTGTCATTTTTGCCATATTGAAAACCTAATTGCGAAGCAACGTTTGATTTTGTCTCCTTCTTCCTCCTCGCATTCCAGTAGTTGCATTGGTGGCCCATCGTCGTCTTCATTTATATGTCTGTCTTCGTCTTTATCTCCAATGTTCGTTTGTCTTCGTCTTCATCTATTGATAAGATCTTATCTTGACATATTATTTGATATTATCTCCTTTGTTTTGAATTTATTTTGATGCTTAAATGTTAAAATTAATGTTTGTTTTATTTTAGGAGATAAAAAGTGGAGATTGCATCAAATTGGGACTCTATTGATGATAATCACAAATTTTAGATGAAGTAAAGAGATTGTTGCATTAGATAAGAGTGATCACTTAAAGAGTTAGAGTTTAACTAGAAAACTTCCTCTTATCCCTATCATGTAGGAGTTTGATTTTGAATTCGTTTTAGATAGATATCTTTACAAGTTAGAGTTAGATTAGAAAACCCTATAAAAGAGACGTTCCTCACAACAGAAAAAGGCTCTCTCTTTTTACTTTTTTACCAATTCTTAGTCTTTCTTTTATTTTTGTTATTGGAGTGAAAGCCATGTGTGACAAAACTCATCATTCTAATTCAAGGAGATTTAATACTCTAATTGTAACTTTGTGAGATTTTGTATTTCAAACTTTTATTCACGTTTTAATTCAAGTATTTCTTGTTTTGAGTTCTCATATTTCATAAATGATTGATATTCGATTAATCTGACAATTTAATTTAATATTGATTATTCTATCGCTATCCAAGAATTTAGTAATTCGTAATTGTCATGAAGGATTGGTGTAAGTAGCAAAATGGTTATTGATGAATTTTCATATTTAACTTATGATAAACAAGAAAATAAATTGAATAGTTGAAGCTATCTTGATTATTTTATTTAGGGTTTAGTCTTTTTCACGAAGCTTATTATTATCATTTATTTGATTTGGAATGCTATCACACCCAGTCAACAGATGGTAAGTTTTGGTTTGGATGCTGAGTTTGAACCAATTAATTTAGGAAAATTTGAGACTTATTAAGACTATCCTAATATGTTTT
Organism: Erythroxylum reticulatum; assembly: GCA_025504915.1. NCBI lineage: Eukaryota > Viridiplantae > Streptophyta > Magnoliopsida > Malpighiales > Erythroxylaceae > Erythroxylum > Erythroxylum reticulatum. Next base: position 5,540,603 of record JANSVA010000218.1, on the reverse strand, counting down.
GGATTAACTGTTTGAATCGTGAAAATATTCTTTTGAACCAATGATCGATGTTACAATTAGATGAGATCTTTTTCTTGAATCAAAGTTTGGTATTCTTGATTTTTTCATATTTAAATTCAGTTGATTTAATTTATTTTCATATTAATTTCAGTTAATTAGTTATTTAATCAAAAACCCTCTATTTAATTTTATTGTGTGAAATTAAGATACTAGCATTCAGTTCTCTAGGGATTCAACCTAGTTCTATGACTACTACAAAATTTTGAAGAACCAGTCTTATTTTGAGGGCTTCGACAACCTGATCAAAATTTAGCGTTGTTATTGGGGAACTATTTCAAGTTTCTTAGTTTCTTTTCATTTTTATTTTTACTGTTACTGCTAACCTTTTGTCTTGTATGACTTGTGCTTCTCATACAGGTAAAGTGCAATATAATCCAGAAATTGAGAAGGTAGTGTGTCGTTTGAGAAAAGAGACTAAGTAAGGAAATGATCATTCACCTTCATACTTGAAAGTTAAAGTAGATCTAACAATTGGTGATGACTCTAATCTTCAACAAGCAAATGAACAATGGCAAGTCTTAATCCTAAAATGTTGAGGGAGTTAGTGACACCGAATTTGAATCAACAACCATTATGCATTCAATTTATGTTGAGGTAGATTTCAAATTGAAATCTAGTTTGATTCACTTACTGCCTATTTTTCGTGATATTGTAAGTGAAGATTTGCATAAACACCTGAATGAATTTCATGTTGTTTGCTCTAGAATGAAGCCACAAGGGGTGTCAAAAGAACAAATTAATGTTCTTATTGAAAGATAAGGCAAAAGATTGGCTATATTATCTTCCACTTGGCTCAGTAACAATATGGAACGAAATGAAAAGAATGTTTCTAGAGAAGTTCTTCCTTGTATCATGAGCAACGAATATCATAAAGGAGATATGTGGGCTAAGATAAATTATAGGAGAAACATTATATGAATATTAGGAAAGGTTTAAAGAGCTATGTACTATCTGTCCACATCATCAAATTCTCGATCAACTTCTGATTCAATACTTTTATAAAGGACTATTGTCAATGGATCAAAGTATGGTTGATGCAGTTAGTGGAGGAGCTCTGGTAAACAAACCATATGAGGCAGCCAGACAGTTGATATCACTTATGGCCGAAAATTCTCAACAGTTTGAGACAAGATGGATGGACCTATTAAGTGTGTGAATGAGGTAAGTAACACACACCTTGAGGATAAAATTTCCGATTTAACCACTCTAATTCGTCAAATGGCTATAGGTCAATTGCAATTGGCAAGAGTGTGCTGAATATGCTCATTCTCTAGACATCCTATAGATATGTGCCCTATATTGCAACAAGACTCTTTTCAAAAAGCTAACACAATAGGGGGTTTTCCTGGTCAACCTCAACGAAAGTATGACCCTTATTCCAATTACTACAATCCAGGATGGAGGGATCATCCAAACTTGACCTACGGAAATTAAGGAGGCCAATAATGATATCAACCTCACACTTTTAAACAACCTCAAGCTCCTATATATGCTCAACCTTAATCTTTAAATTCAGGTATGTCTTTAGATAAAATTGTTAAAGCACTTACTAATAATACTTAATAATTTCAACAAGAAACAAGGGCAAGCCTTCAAAACTTGGGAAATCAGATCTCTTAATTAGCCACCTCGATAAGTAACTTGGAAGCGTAAGCATGGGAAAAATTATCTTCCAAACGGTGGTGAATCCTAAGAAGAATGTGAGTGTAATGACTTTGAGAACTGGTAAGGAAATTCAATCTAGAACTTACCAATGGAGGAAGAAAAGCACGATGATGGAGAAAAGAAGGAAAAACTTTCAACTCAAGAATCAACAAAGGTAGAAAATGATTCATCATCATCAATAAAAATTAATGTACGTTTACCTCCTTTTCCTAGCAGGTTGGCTAAACCAAAAGATGATGAATATGAAAGAGAGATCTTAGAAACTTTCAAAACTGTGGAAATCAATATATCACTTCTAGAAGCCATCAAGCAAGTTCTGAAATACGCAAAATTCTTAAAGGAGTTGTGCACAAATAAAAGGAAGCTGAAGGATTAGGAGAGAATAATTTTGGGTAAGAATGTATCAGCTATGATAAATAGGAAATTACCAAAAAAAAGAAAAAATCCAGGTATTTTTACACTTTCGTATGTTATTAGCAATAGAAAAATTGAGCGTGCCATGTCAGACTTAGGTATATCTATTAATTTCATACCATACTCAATTATTGAACTTTAAATCTAAATACTTTACAAGAAACTAATGTGATAACCCAACTAGCTAATCGTTTGTATGTGTGTCTTATTGGAGTTATTGAGGACGTTTTAGTCTAAGTTAATAATTTTGTATTTCCAGTGGATTCTTAAATCTTGAAAATAGATGGAGATAGTGTGGAACATTCGACTTCGATTCTGTTGGGTAGGCTGTTTATGAAGACGACCAAGATGAAAATTGATGTGGAAGAGGGTACTTTTATGTAGAGTTTGATGGAGAGATAGTAAAGTTCGGTATTTTTGAAGCTATAAAATACCATAATGATCTTCAATCTATCTATCATATGGATATTGTGGATTCATTTATGCATGATATGTTTAATGAAGAAAATATTGAAGATGAGCTAGAGTTTAAGGCCAAATAAGAAGTGAACGAGGAAATTGAAGAAACTTGTGAAGTCGCAAAATCATTATCAACAATTGAAATAGATTTGAAAACTTTGAATGCTAAACTTACTATAAATCACAAGAAAATGCTACCTTCTGTTTTGCAGGCTTCGAAGATCGATTTGAAAGCCCTACCTAATCACCTTAAATATGTCTATATGGGGGATGGAGAGTCATTACTAGTGATCTTTTCACAAACGTTGATTGAAGGATAAGAGGAAAAATTGGTGACATTACTTAAAGAATGCAAAACTGCAATTGGTTAGACTTTAGCGGACATAAAAGGAATCGGCCCGATGATTTGCAAGCACAGGATTCTTTTAGATGAGAATGCTAAACCAAATCGGAATCCCAAAGAACACTCAATCCATCAATGAAGGATGTGGTAATGAAAGAAAGTTTTAAAACTTTTGGATGCAGGTATAATTTATCCAATCTCATACAGTGAATGGGTAAGTCCAGTGCATGCTATAACCAAGAAAACTAAAATGACAGTGATATGAAACCAGAATGATGAATTGGTACCAATGAGGATATAAAATAGGTGGCATATATGCATAGACTTTGGAAAGCTTAATTTAGCTACTAGAAAGGACCATTTTCTGTTACCTTTTATAGATCAAATGTTAGGAAAGACTTGTTGGTAAATCATGTTTATGCTTTTTGGATGGTTTTTTTAGGTTACTATCAAATAACAATTGCTCAAGAGGATCAAGAAAAGACTACATTCACGTGTCCTTTTAGAACATTTGCTTTTAGATGAATGTCATTCAGTCTCTTTAATGCTCCAGGTACATTTCAAAGATACATGATGAGTATATTTTCTGAGTATCTTGAGAATTGCATTGAAGTATTCATGCATGATTTCATTGTTTAGGGAGATTCATTTTATGATTGTTTAAATCATTTATCTAAGATTCTTAAATGATACATTGAGACAAATTTGGTCTTAAATTATTAAAAATGTCACTTTATGGTAGATCAAAGCATTGTTTTAGGGCATGTGATTTCATCCAGGGGCATAGAAGTTGATAAAGCTAAAGTGGATTTAATTGTGGACTTACCTTACCTTTTAAAAGTTAGCGAAGTTCGATCTTTTCTTAGACATGCAGGATTTTACCATAGGTTCATTAAAGATTTTTCCAAGATTGCAATACCTTTATCAAAGTTGCCGCAAAAAAGATGTTCCATTTGACTTTGGGAAGGACTGCAAGGAAGCTTATGATAAACTCAAGGCACTACTTACAAGTACGTCTATTATTCAACCACCAAATTGGGAACTTCCGTTCGAGATCATGTGCGATGTTAGTAACTATGTAGTGGGAGCTGTTTTAGGCCAAAGGATTGAGACAAAAGTCACGTTATCTTCTATGCTTCTAGAACATTAGATGCTACCCTTTTTTGTGAACAGATGTGTGATGGCCTAATTTGGTAGTATAAGATTGTTTTATAGTGAAAAAATTGTAGTAGA
>JANSVA010000218.1:5512204-5527524 GCA_025504915.1 Erythroxylum reticulatum | reverse complement strand
GGGAGGGGTGGATGGCGGAGGAGCTAGAGTCCAGGTGTTGTTGCAATGTATAGCATTGAACTCATCAAGCATGACTTGACATTAATGGAGAAATTTGTTTGCTTCAGTAAAGGAAGTGGGATCAGAAGAGTGGGAATTCTGAGTGGTGGTGGACTAAATGATGAAACCAAAGAAGGTATGAGGGAAACAGGTGTGACCATGAGTGCGAGTGATTATAAGGTGCAAATATAAGAAGGAAAGGGTAGGATGGGAATAAGGAGACTAAGATCCAAAAGGCGAAGAAGAAGGGTTACATGATAAAGGTAAGGTGATAAAAGAAAAGAAGAGGGTAAGGAAGAAGAGGGAGGAGAAGTGGCAAATGGAAAATCATACTCAGGAAAATGAACATGACGAGAGATATAAAGTTTAGAAATGTGGGGATCAGCGCAATGCTAGTTTTTATAGGTAAAAAGACATCCAAGAAAAATACATAGAGTATATTTTGGTGAAAATAGGCATATCCAAAAACATGAAAATGAGATAGGTTTGGTTTAGAGAGAAAGAGCAAATCATAAGGAACTTATAATGGAGCATAGGGGTAAAAATTGATAAGATAAACAAAAATGGAAAAAGCATTATACTCAATGGTTTTAAAAAGAGAAGCATGGATGAGTAAGACCAGTATCAGTGATATGACAAATTTTTCATTCAACAAGGCTATTTTTTTGTAGAGTACTAGGACAAGAGATACAATATGTAATTCCATGAGAGGTGATAATGGGAGAAAGGCACATTTGACAAGGTCAAGACCTCCACTGCATTGAAAATTTTTAATAGTGGTCAAAAAAAGATTTTCAACTGTGTTTAAAAATTTGGAAGTGAAAGAGAGCTTGAGATTCATGAGTTAAGGGAAATGTTCAATTATAGTGAATGAAATAATCAATAAAAATAATTAAATAACGAAATATAGAAATAGAGTAAGGAGAGGGTTCCTAAATGTCATAGTGAATAAGTTGTATAGGACTAATAGAGATACAATAAGATAATTAAAATGGAAGTCTAGTACTTTTCCTTTTAATACAAGATATTTTTGACATTGTATTTTACAGAAAAATATATGAAAACCTAGAAAATGTTGCTAAACAATGATGACCAAAACACTATTGTCAGAGGTTAAAGGGAGCATAAGTGACAGTAGGGGAAACATGATTTCTAAAATACAAAGGAATCTTCATGTGATAGAGATTATTATGGATAGAACTGGCGACGAGCGGTGTCCTGAAGGTGAAATCCTTCATAATATAGCCAAAGTGGTTAAATTTAATAAGACATGAATTATTTTTTTGAAATTTGGTAACCGAGAATAAGTAAGTATTAAGTTGAGAAATAATTAAAAGATCAGTAAGATGGATTGGACGAAGTGGAGTGGGTAGAGAAAAATTACTAATAGAGAAAATAGGAAGTGTGACCATTCCCAACAATCACTTGATTTGGACCATCATATGATGTTTCAAATCCCATAAGTTAAGGAATTGGTGTTATGTGAATGGTAGCACATTCAGTAAAAATAACTTAAGTAAATTAGGAATTTTCTAAAAGATTTTGTAAGTTCAGGGTAGTAAATGTTATAGTAAGATTTTGGTGATCAATTGAAGGTCTAACATAATGATTTCAAGATTGAGAATATCATAGACGATAATAAGATGTAATATAACCCATTTCTAGCAAATATGGCATTGAGATGGTGGTTTATTATTATAATTGGAGTAGGAAAAGGTGTAACATCTTTAGGTTTGGGCCTGTGGAAAATTATAGGCTATATGCAGATTTTGATTGGTGGATTGGTTAAAAAGGGAATTAAAAGGCCCAAAAGAAGACACAGTGCAATTTGAAGAAATTGATCTAGAAAATGCTTCTGACCTATTTAGGTCATCAAAAGGATCCATCAACCCATTGGAGTTAAAAGAGGGTCTAAAAGTGTTAGGGTATTGTAGAGCCAAAAGGATCATCCTCTTCAACCTATATTGTTGTCGCACTTATTGTTGGTGTGGTAGCTAGCATAAAAGGCAATGAATGTCGTAGTAGATGGAGTGGAGGAGTCATGCTCATGGTAGGGTTGAAGCTGATGCTCATGAATAAGTAGTTTAGGTTGAAGTTCGTCAAAGGAGATGAATGATTCATAGTCTAAGTACAAACCATTTAGTTGAAGAGCATATGATGGTCATTTGAATTGTTATCTCTAAAAATGGTTAGTTTGTAAACAACGTAGGAAATAGTGGAAAGATATTTAGTGACCAGCGTTGAGGTTTTCTTTAAGGTATGAAGTTTTTTATCAAAGGAGAGATCTTTGAGAGTTAGATTGTTGTATGAAACATCTTTCCAATTCGACTATGTGTAGTATGGTGACTAAGAGCATATCAGGCAGTAGAGGTGGAGAGGGAAGTAATGAGGGAGCAATAAACAAGTCAGTGCATTTTTTCCATTTGACAAATTCTTGAGACAGAGGGTCATCATAAAATGTAATTAGTATAGAAGTTGTTTCATCAATATAGCAGAGGAGATTAGATGTGTCAAGAAGTGCTTGAATACGAATTTTCCAAATAAGATGGTTTGATGAATATAATTTTATGGTTAGGAAATTAGTAATGTAACATCCCATGTTCGGGGCTAGACCCCAAAATAGTGAATTGAGAGTACAGTGAGAAATTAGTAGTGCATTTCATGCTCATGCATCATAGTATATTCACACACATGTGAATATTTATTTTTGATGTATTGAAATAATTGTTCATGCATTCATTGACATTTTTTCAGGTATAAGTGATTTTTAATGTGATTAAAGTGTGAATTTTGGCCTAATTTTGTTACAAACTTTATTTGGTGATAATAGTTATTATTTCGGAATTTTAGTGAAAGTTAGGAAATTTCTAAATTTTGGGGTATTTTTGGGCTATGAAAAATGCCAAGTAGCAAGATAATTGATAAATGCTATTAGAAATTACTAGCAAATGGCAATGGACATTTTGATAAATGACGTCATGATTTATTGATAAGTGTCATCGAAAATTAGGAGACAATTGGAGTAGGAATTGGAATTGATTGGACTAGTTAAATCAGATAACATAGTTTAGAGCCTTAGAAATTGGACAAGTGGCAAGTGACAAGTGTCACTTGCCAAGCCAACCATGAAACCCACGTAACTTTTAGAAAGACGATCTTTTAATTGGTCTTTCATTTGACTTCTTTGGCCAAATGTTCTCACCTTTTTCCTCTTTTTTGTTGTTCTCATCCATGACACTCATTTCTCACCCTCTCAACATGCTCTTTATCTTGTTACAAGAAAATCTCATCCTTCCTTCATAAATGAAGATGGTCTTGGGATGTTTGGGAGTTAGGGTTACGTGATTTGCAACTTTGGAGCCAAAACAAGTAAGAGTAGTCTTATTCATCCTCATAGCTATAATAGTTTCTACTAATGAAGCTTCTTTATTTTAGTCATAACTTGATCTGTAGACTTTAAAATGGAATAATTTGTGATTTAGATTAAACTAGAGACACACGGATACGATTGTTAAGAGAAATTGAATTTGAATTATGTCCTTAAGAGTTTGTAAATTTGGCTTAAAGTTGAAATTGGTGTTCTGTCGAGATATGAAAACAGTTTGTGGATTTTTTATTATAACTTGCAAGATACTGAACTAAAATGCATGATATTTGTGTCATTAGACTTTCAAAACATTGAGGAACATTTGATTAGTTGCCTAAATACCTCATTGTTGAGGTCAAAATGGTCATGCAAACTAGACCCAAAATCTGCTTAAGAAAAACTGGAAAATTGATAGGTTTATTGTTTTTATTGAACATGCTTTGGTATTTTGATGATATCTTGATCTGTAGATGTACAAATGAGGTGATTCATAGATTATATTAAACTAGAGACATATGTCTACAACTTTCTTAAGAAGTCAAATTTTAATTCTGTCTCTAAGACTTTCAAAATCTGGTTTGAAATTGAGTCATGATTGAAGTTGTAGTACTAATCGAGACAGAAATTATGTCATGAGGTTATCAAAGAAATTGTATTGATGTAGGCCGAATTAGACTAAGGAGTCTTCACTAAAGTTGTAAATTATTCTCTTAGCTTTAAATTGATGTGAATTTTGAAATTTTTGGATATTGGAATTGAGAGATCTAGGTTGTACAACGTGAATGCATGATCATGTTCTAGCCAAAATCTCAAATGTTCATAATATATGGTATTTTGAGCATAACTTATATAATAATTAACCAAATTGAATGATCTTGGTATCAATAGAGACTTAAAACATAGAGGAATAATTTTCTAGAAGAAAGTTACATAGAAATACATCATTTTCTTAATATTATTGATTATGCAAAGTTTGCCTGAATGCAGTGCTTCCAGCAAAAGCTGGAATAGTAATTGAATGTATGAATTTTGGAACTTTTAAAGTACAATTGACGTTTACATCAGTTTAGTAAGGAAATATACCCAAGAATTTGTCATAAACATGCATCATACATATTTAGTATACATAAATGAATTCTTAATCATGCATAATAGTGATTTGTATATGTGTTAAATGTTATAGAGGAACGCATAGAGTAACCACTTCCAGATATTGCAAGGACTTCGAGGCAGTGAACAATAAGGAAGCTTTTGGTGAGTAATCTTAGACGGTCACACCTTACTTTGTTCTACATGTTGAATTTGATTTATGTTAATTGTGTTCTGAATTTCGGACAATGATTATCCAAGGCGTTTGATGCATGTTTATATCATTGCAAGTGCTACTTGCATGGGAAGATGATCGACTACTTGCTTTGCACACTAACTGCCTGAAATGACTTCGTTTTGTTTTAAAACTGTTGAGTCCTAGTTATGGGTAAATATACATGCCTAGAAGGATTTGCAGCTGCTTTTGTGATACTTTAGTGTCGAGACTTCGGTCTCTTCTGTGACACTTCGATGTCGAGACTTCGGTCTCTCCTGTGACATTTCGATGTCAAGACTTTGGTCTCTCCTGTATAAATCCCATTACCCGCTTCTGTAAATGGCTTAGCAGTCATCTGATTTTGTGTTCTAATATATTTTTGTTTATGACATAAACAAAATTATGCTCTGATTCTGAAGGGTTTATACCTTCTTTAGCTATTCAGCTTTGTTAACTATAAACTTTGAAATGCATTATGTCTGATTTATTGTTTAAACAATTTTTTAATGCATGCTTATGCTATTACCTGATTCAGTATGCTAGGTTATCACTTTATATATAGATTAGTTATTACTTACTAAGTTATATGCTTAGCATGATGGATTTGTCCCGTGTAGGTTCAAAGCGAGGATTGTAAAGACTGGGACGAGTCAACCGCAATGGCCAATGGAGTCTGAGTCTTGTTTTGATAAAAATTATATTTTGAGTTTATCTTGGCTTGTGTATAGAGTGTATGACTTTGAATTGTTGTAAGTTTTTGTAATAAATATGTTTCAAGCTAGTTTCAATTTTTGGAACAAATTTGTATTATGTTCATGTAATGAATGTTTAGTATGTTTTGAAATGCTTCCACATCAATCTGTTGTTTGTTTCTGTTTGTGAGTCCGATGTGACACTCCCGTATCCTTCCAGGGGATATTGGGGCATCACAGATAATGTGATTGAAAGGTAGTGTGTTGCATTATGCCCTTGTATGTGTTTCTTGTCATTGATTATTATATGGGTTTAATTTAGTGTTAGGATGAATGTAGTGGTATGTTTTTATGTATAAGATGAGTGTGTAGTAACCTTGTAGGCTCTGATACTATGATAGAGTGTATAAATTATGAAATCTATAAGAAGTAATTATCTAACATATAATAAACAATAGGATCTTTCAAACGTATGGATCATTAATCAAATCAATCATTTGAATTTGATTGTAAAGAGTATGATGAGTTATGCCATTGTATGTGCTTCTTGTTTCTAATAAATAAATGTGTTTGGTTTAAGGTTAGGATGAATGTGAGTGGTATGCTTTTGATATATGAGATGAGTTATGAAAAAATTGCCTTGTAGGCTCTGATGCTATCATAGAGGGTACAAATTACGAATTATATAAGAAGTAATTATCTAACATATAGACAAAAAATAGTATCTTTGAAATATATGTATCATTAATCTAATCAAATCGCATAATTGGATTTTTAATCCAACAGTTAAAGGACTCTTAAAAATAAACTTGTTTCTCATAAAAATTCTTCCTATGGTATTTTTAGCGTTTGTCTAAAAATTATCATCAGAGAAATTTCAAATGAATATAATCTCATAATTACAGATAATGTCATTTTTCTTAACTGATTATTAACAATTAAAAACAAAAGAGCACACCCTAAACTCATCAGATGTGTCATTTTGTTATTATCTCCTACTCACACATTGTAAATTTAGGTATATATGATTTCTGTAAATTCTCATACTTGTTCAATAATCTATATGACCAACATATGACAAAAGCTCATGGTCATATGTTTGTTAAGAACATATGATGTCTTAATTAATGAATTGATCATTGAGTAGATTTTGTATTCTATATCCTAGGTCATATCTCACATTTCAATCTCCTTTGATCTCATTTATTTTATAGTGTCATAAATTTACTCAATTGTCATAATTAGGCTTGGTGGCCATCTTTGAATATTGAATTTTATTATGTGAGTTAATAATTAAAAAATGGCCTTCGTATGTTCTTAATTCTCGTGAATTAAGTTTAATTTGCTTTCCTAAAATTGTTTTATAAGATCGTATCAAACATAATCTTTTGGTAACATTCTAAAGTAGCAAACTTTAAATTTAATTTTTAAGAATTAAATAAGAGACTTACTGGTATATTAAGAGAGTCATTTAATATCAAGGATCTCGCATGATGTTAGTTCAGATTTTTACACTTATACTAATCCCTTTTATGATTGTTTCTGCATATATAGTAAGAGTCATATACTATGACATAATCTTCTATTAATTAGGAGTGTATATCTTTCATAAATGCAATATCATATATCATACAAATGTTAGTTCAATGCAATATCATATATCATACAAATGTTAGTTCAAACATACTTAATGTGTAACCTGAGTTCACTTATCTACTATTTACCTTATCTTTCAGAACTCTCATATGATAACTCAAGAGCGATAGAGTGACCATATGATCACTCCATACTAATTTTCTTTTAGATTATCATCTAAATCAGCATTCAACGTTTAATTTTCTTACTTCAACTCTCTATCACCATGATAATAAACTTAAAATTTGTCTCTTCTTTAGTCAACATAAATACTATAGTTAATTACCCATATAAGAAGACCAATCTTTTATTTGTCTAGCATACTTTTTGATTCACATTAAAAAAATGTCGTACAAGAATTCTCTAAATGTCACGAATTCTTGTAATGTTGCTGAAAATGCTATAAATTTAGCTTACATTGTGGATAAAGCAATATATGATTGTTTCTTATTTTTCCATAATATAGATTTATCATTAAGTAAAAAAAATCTGGAGATAAATTTTCTTTCACCCAAATCTTCTTCCCATTCCACATTTATATACACTTGTATACGTAGGTTATTACCTTAATAATGCATAATACCCTTTAAATGCCTCAATATTTTCTTTATTACTTTCTAACGTGATTATCCTGGATATCATTGATATCTACTCATAATCCCAACAGTGTAATAAATATTTGTCCTTGTGCACATCATGACATGAGACTTTCAACTACATTGGAATAAGGACCTTTCTTCATTTTCCCCCTTTTTTTGGGATAGTTAGGCAAAACTTCTTTCTAAAACCTTCTCTTTTAGCAATAGGATTATCTATTGGTTTGTAATCTTGCATACGGAATTGATCTAAAATCTTTTGAATATAAGTCTACTAAGAAAATGACAATAATCTTTCTAAACAAACTCTTGAAATCTTAACTATAAGAATATATATAGCTTCACTAATGTCTTTCATCTCATATTCAGCTGAGAACCAATATTTGATTTGGTTGACAAACTTATTGTATTTACAAGCAATCAAAATGACATCCATATATAAAGATAAAATCACAATTTTATCTTTAGATCTTTTAACATATACACATCGGTCTTCATCAAATATATGAAAATCATATGAAAGGATTATATTATGAAAATGTATATACCTTTGCCTTGAGTACAGCTTTAGACCATAAATCACTTTTAATAAGCTACATAATTTATGTTCTTGGCCTGTCTTAATGAAACCAATAGGTTATTTTATATAAATTTCTTTTTTAATTCTCTATTTAGAAAAGTAGTCTTTACATCCATCTGATGTAATCCAAGATCCAAACCGACTACTATAGCCAAGGTTAGATGAATTGAAGCAAACCTCACAATAGGTGAAAATGTTTCATCATAGTTGATTCCCACTTGTTGTGTATATCCTTTCACCACAAGGTGTGCTTTGTATCTTTTGATACTACCATCAACATTTCACTTTATTTTAAGAACCTATTTGTTCCCAATAGCTTTGTATCCATTAAGGAGATCAATCAAGTCCTATCTTGATTTAAGACTAATGACAACATTTTTTCTTTCATTGCTTTCATCCATCACTATAAAAAGTTACATCAAAACCAAAACTTATTAAAATCAACATAAAGATCAAATTCTATCAAATCTTTGGAGCATATAATACTTCATATAGGATCAAGGATCGACCATCACGCATGTGTAAGTTGCAAGTTCTAATCTTTTGTTCAACAACCCTTGAGGTGTCTTCTACACAAATCCATTGTGTTCCATACAAGATTTTTTGGAATTCCACAAAGGCATCTCTATCCTTTGCTACATAATGGGTTTCTCTCAAATCTACAATCCACAAAGGATATGACTTGGTTGGTAAAACAAAACAAGAGACATTTATAGAATAAATGTTTGTACAATAAGATTATATCTTTTTGGGCCTGGTATAATCACGAGCATGACTCTGTTTATGTTATGATTCTTAAAAGGACGTTTTCCTTTTCCATATTGGTTCCATTTTTTCCTTTAAATCTTTAGTATAGTGGGTGTTTCTCTTATATTTTTGCCATTTGGTTCACCATAATGCTTAAACTTCCAATTCACAAGTCCATATGAGCTAGAACCAACTTCATATAACTCCAAGGATACCTTTGAGGCATTAATACATTCTTTTTCTAATATAAGATGCCTTGTAGCATATTCCATCATCTTAATACTCTCATTATGAATTAGATGTATCTTCATATGCTCCTAACTCTGAGGTAATAAATGCATCACAACTTGAACTTGTTGCTCTTCTGATAATTCATATCCAACATCACACAATTCACAAATCACATTTGACATATACCTTAAACGCTTTCGCATTGTATGATCCATTCTTATATGTGTCAAACTAGATAGTGAGTGACCTCACTTTGGTCACTGAAATGTCTCCAAAATATGCAGCTAAAGTGTACCACATTTCCTTAGCTATGCCATATTTGAGGAACTCACACATAATAATATTATCCATTCTACTAAGTAACGTAATACGAGCCAATATTCTTTTCCTTCCAAGTTTCATAAGCATCATGGTCCCTTTTATGTTGAGTTATATTGCCTTCCTCAAAAACATTTATGATTACGTTTAATGGCTTCAAATTCTCTTGCTCTTTCAATACATATTGGATTTTAATGTTTTATATCTCATAATTGTCACCATTTAATTTCTCACCCTTATTGAGTTCAACAACAATTTTTTTTTTTGATGTTGTAGCCATAATGAGAACACAAAGTTTCTATAGAAAAAATAGTATACTTACACATTATTGTCACGCATACACACATATATTGAATAATTAGATTTCAATTATCTATGAAATAAAAAAGAGTACAAATATTCTCAATCATCATTTGTATGACAATTAAATACCAATTATTATAGTATGTTCTATAATAACTTAGGCCATTCTAAGTTCCAAAACATACTTCACAGTTTACTTTCTGATTGTAGCAAAGTTAAGAGTATGTAATTAGAAGTTTATCTATCTCTTTGTGTATATATATATATATATTGAACTAATCGATTTTAATTTTAAAATTTAATTAGAAATAAGTTTCTAATTAAAATTTAAATTTTATTAGTTAGTTAAAAACTTATTTCTAAGTATCATTAAATTCATAAGCATAATGTATACGATTTTTGAAACTTATCTCTAAATTTAATTTACCGTATTATCTAATATGTAATGTATATTTATTAAGTAAATGGGTTCTTTTAATTCCAACTTTATAGCCCAAAACATTTAACAAAAAAAGATTTAAGTCCGGCAAGGCATTATAGAAGTACTCCATATTCTTGTCTTTACTTGCTTAATGGTTGCAAACACTAATCCAAATATCGGCCTATAAATTTGCTTTTAGCCCACTGATGTTGGCCCATTTTATGTTTTTTTACCCGTTTTGACTGAATTGAACGTGTTCCATGTAAAAGCTGTTGAACTTTAGTATTGTGGGTCATCTTGCATCCTGTAATGTCTTCTTCATAATAATTTAAATTTGAAATTTTGGTAAATTTTATATAACTAATAAAAATAAAAATATTAATTAAAAATTAGTACACTTATTAAGGATATACGATTGCCATAAATCAAGGTATGTTTCTAAACAGTGATAATGCTTCATTGTTTCAAAATAAGTGAAGTATGTTAATGACCATTGTTTAATAATGGAAATCTAAGAAATCGTGACAAAAAGTTTTTGTGTTAAAAATAAAGTGCTTCTTTTACTGTTTTGTTTTTTAGAACTTAAATTCGGCTAGATAATTTTTTTATTTTTAATTTTCATAAGTAAGTTGTTACATATTTCTTCAAAAATTCAAAATTTTTAAGCAAAGCATCAAAGTTAGATTTGATTTTAGAAAACTAATATATATCTTGGGTAATATATATTTAAGTGTTAGTCCCCGTTTTGGAATCAATTATAAGTGCTATTATTTTTTAAAGAATTGATTATAATTTTGGATTTAAGACTTGTTGTTAGATTAAATGTTTATAGCATGGAAAGGTTGTTAGTCACTAAAATAGCCTAGCTTTGAAAAGATATGTAGACATTTAACTATGTAATTTCAGTTACTCATATTTATATGATATTATTGAATGACATTAAGGGTTCTACTAAATAATTGAAATTATCAGTTATAATGTTAAGAAGGTAATCCAAAGGTGGACCATTAGGTATGATTAATGATATTAAAGAGACTTATTAATACACTTAGGTGAATGTGATTATATATCCAAAGATAACAAACATATTGATTTGAGTATGATTAATTATCTATTAATATGTTAACATTATTTTTGGTTAAAACTAGGTATTTAAGTACCACCCAAAGGTGAACTTCAACACATAATCAAATTTTAGTTTTTGTTTGAATATATTAAACTTACTCAAAACATTCATGCTTGAGCTTGTGTAATGTTTACGACTTCCACCAATATGTTTGCTTTGGGCAATGCATTGGTCAAGTTCAATGGCCCAAACTATATGAATTGGTCCAAACAACTAGGTGTTATGGATTTATATCTAACAATAGTTTCAGATGAAAAGCAGCAGCCATTACTAAGACCAATACAAAAGTTGATAAGTCTTTTCATAAGGCCTGGGAGCGATTAAACACGCTAAATTTGAATTTGATGGGATGATGATTATTGAAAATATTAAGTCATCAAAGCCTAAAACAGACAATAGAAGGGAATTTATGATGAAGATAAAGGAGTACTCTTAATTGGACATAACTGAAAAGTCCATTGGGAATATGATGAGTGAGTTGACGATAAAGAAGTTTGACTCGTCATAACCCATTCATGATCATATGGCAAGCATGGTAAATCTAACAGCTAAGTTAAAATTGATGGGTGGGGATGTAAACGAGTCCTTTCTAGTTCAGTTTATCATCAACTCACTTCCTCTAGAGTTTGGCCAATACCATTTGAAAAACAATCTTAAGGAAGAATGAAACTTTCAAGAAATTAAAGCTATGCTGGTTCAAGAGGAAGGTGGTTAAAGAAGATGAAGGAGAACTCTATCTATCTCACATTTCATGACAAAGCTAGTAGCAACAAAACTAAACTAGGTTAGAAGTACAAAAGGAAGGATAAAGCCCTAATGAAAGTCAAAGAAGGTTCAATCCATAAGGAATATAGGTGCTACTTCTATAAGAAAGTTGGTCACTTCAAGAAAGATTTTCTAAAAAAAGAAAGGCATTGTTCTAAAAGAAAGGTATACACTATATTTCAGTATCTTTTGAATCATGTCTTATTGAAGTTCCTAATAATACCTAATAGTTAGATTCTTATACAACTACTCATATATCACATGTTATGCGAAGATTCCTTTCAATCTAACCCAAAAATGGAACTGAAAAGTTCCTATATATAGGGAGTAGAATGAAGGCACAGATGGAGGGAATTGAAACATATAGTTTGATCTTGGATACTGGCTGTTGTCCAGATCTAAAAATTGTCTTTATGCTCCCATATGTTCCAAGAATCTAGTATCTATTGGAAACTTGGATGAAGTAAGTTTTAACTTTAAAATTTGGGAACGATGATTTTTTACTGTATAAACATAAGTATTATATAGTTCTAGTACTTTAATTGATCATTTATATTGTTTCAATTTTGATATTTACTTTGTTAAATCTATGTTTCATGTTGAATATATTATATGTAATAAGCGTAGTGTATCTAATAAGTATTACGCTTTCTTATGGCATCAAAGGTTAGGTCACATATCCAAAGGAAGAGTTTTTAAAGTTAGTGAAAAGTGAAATCTTACCTTAATTGAATTTTGCTAATTGAGATGTGTATGAGGATTGCATTAAAGGCAAGGAAACGAGGCACATACCAAGGAATCTAGCCACAAAAAGCAATCAACTTCTTGAGTTAATACACATCAACATCTATGTCCATTTAACATTCCATCTTAGGGAAATGAAAAATATTTTATTACTTTTATTGATGATTTCTTACAATATTATTACTTATATATATTGCATGAAAAACCTCAATTAGTGGACATCCTCGAATTCTTCATTAATGATGTGGAAAATTAGCTAGACAAAAAAGTACAAGTGATAAGGTCTAATAGAAGTGGTAAATATTATGGTAAGTTTTATAAAATAAGAAAATGTTTGGGTTCATTTGCAAAATTTCTTAAATATCGTGGCATATTTGTACACTACACAATGTTGGGTACATTATAATAAAATGGTGTAACTGAAATGTGGAATCTCATATTTATGGATATAGTTAGGAGTATGTTAAGTTATAATATTAGACCTTTAGCTTTATGGATGAATGCATTAAAGATTGTTGTCTGTCTACTTAATAGGGCTTTTAGTAAGATACTTCGTAAAACTCCATATGATTTGTAGACAGATGAGAAATATAGTTGGAGATACCTTTACGTTAAGGGTTGCTCAGCAGAAGTAAGTTTATAGAGTCCACATGGAAAGAAACTTGATACAAAGATCATTATTGATTACTTCATCAACTATCTGGAAAAATCAAAGAGGTATAATTTTACTATCTTTACCACAATATGGGACTAGTTGAGTCTAATAATATAGGTTACATTGATAATGATCAATTTAGTGAGAGTGGAGAACCACGAAAGGTATTTGAGAATCTGTTTTCTCGTAAAATTGTCTAAACTAGCAGTTTATTCTCCTAAAGATTATAAACATAAATTAAATTAAAAATTAGACTGGTTATATTTACTTCGATGGAATCAATCAGTTCAGTTCGATTTTAAAATCATTGTTATAAAAAACATATTTGTCTCTCTTTTTTTCCTAAGCACCTTACTAAAAATTTAATAATAATAATAATAATAATAATAATAATTTTATTTCATCTATTCTTTCTCCACTCTCTTTCTTTTCAACTTGTCGTTTCTTCTCTCTCTCTCTCTCTCTCCCCCCTTCTATTCTCTGCATTACCTTCACGAGCTTACCTCCTTGAGCAACACAAAACTAGCCTCCAGCCAATCAATGAAAAAACACCAGTAACAGCATAACACTAGCAATGACGCGCAACTCAGCTTCACGAAGAGCACCGAAATCAAAGCCCCGTTAGCTAAAGCACCAGTAACAATTTCAGTGAATGTTCTAGTTGCAAAAGAATTCAAATTTATATTATAAGAAGTCCCAAAATATACATAAACAATCTTTTAGAACACTAACATCAAATAAATGCATACTAGAATAGAAATAACGCTGAAAAAAATATCATATAGTATAGAGTCTGGTTAGAAATTCAGAAATACCATCAGCGACCAATTTAGGAACACAATCTAGAACTTGACTACCTTCAGTTTCCATAGCATTTTACATGGCAGAAAGGATGGGAATTCATCGTCCATGAGGATATAGTTTCCATCATAGTTACTCTGTCCATACTCTGTCCATTCTGGTAGCATACGACTTTTAATGGGATCAAAAACCAAAATAAACATCAATAGATTAAAGACAACTGACAGTTAAAATAAGGTCTAGCATCTCCTGCCTACTTGTTGAAAGGTACATATCACCTTGCATCTCATACGAATAACTATATTGAAAGAAAAATATTGGAAAGGTCGTAGTTGGTTAAGAACCCAAGCATTTTGATGACTCAAATGATTTTAAGACAACATTCACACAAGGCAAGGCTTTGTCATCTTTATTTCAAAATCATCACCAATACACCTATTTTCTTATATGAGTAAGCATTTGGCTTCATGTGTTACTCCAAATGTCTAATCAACTTGGAGCAAAAAATCCAAAATCAATCAGAATTAGTAGCTACAGTAAAGAGTGAAAACACAGTTTTCGAGAATCAATATACACTACAATAAAATAAGGCATTTTGTGATGTTTTAAAAACGTCACAAAATGTCCAAAAACGTCACAGAATACACATTTTGCAATGTTTTAAAAAACATCACAAAAAACATCGCGGAATGTGGTGTAGATGTCACGGAAAATACTAACATTCTGTGATATTTATAAAAAAGTCACTGAAAGTTTGGACAATCCGTGACGTTTTTAAAAAACGTCGTGGAATCTCTCACATTCCGCGATGCTTTTAAAAAACATCACAAATTGTCTAACATTCCACAATGTTTTTAAAAATGTTGCAGAATGTCTTCTGCAACATTTGTATTATTATTTATTATTTTTCCATTTTTAAAAATCATATTAATTTAATAATTTTTAATTTTAATAATTATTTTTTAAAATGCAATTTTTTAAATCTTATTTGTTT
>JANSVA010000218.1:5496326-5512104 GCA_025504915.1 Erythroxylum reticulatum | reverse complement strand
TCCATCAGACACTGTACAAGTTTGTAAGACATAAGATAAGGAAGAAATGTTGTGGGTAATTTTGGGGGAAGAAGTAGCAGTATCAATTGCCAAGTCTTGCGGTTGTGAGATGATTGAAGAAGAGATCCCTCTATGACAACTTCACTAAAGGACTGGCTATTGTTTGAAACTTCGTCCTGAAATGAATTAGACTTCACGACTTTTCTTGTGCTTCTTTTGATCACTACAAGCTGACACTATGTCTTCACACTGTGAAGCTTCAAGTAAATGACTAACCAAAGTTGAAAGCAAAGTATTAGGATTCCCAACAACAATGACTCCTTCAATCCATTCACGCAGCTGTGGAGATTCAAGTACATGACTAACCACAACTTCACTTGGCAACTACAATCATAAGGCGCATAACATACAAAAACAGTAAAGCAATCATAAAAAATAAATCGTAAATTGATGTGTTTAAATTTGTGCAATAACAAAAAGAAGCGAAAAGAACAACAAAAGTCTTCATGGAAGCAACAAAAATTCTATCTTTAGAACCTAGTATCATCAATCCTTGAATTTTTTGAGAGTGCTTATTGAGAGCATACATGATTCTTATAAGTGATCAAGTACAGATTTTGTAACATCATCATAAAATAAGAAAATGAACGAACAGCATAGGAAGTTCTACCATGATGTGACCAAGAAATTCAGAGCAGTTGAGCCAAATGTAGGTAGTACCTCATTGCAAAATCGGTAAAAGCCCATCCACTGATCCAAGTTTATAACCATATATTCATTCTGAAACTATAGCAACTTCAGAAAGGTATGTATAGAAGATTATTATAAATAATATTTCAAATTAAAATTTTGAAATTTGCCACAAAGAATATTATAACTAATAGGATACACAAATCTAAGCATTTTTCTTTCTAAGCAAAATCGAATACATTAGAATAGCTTCCTTATACTGCAAAAAACAATCAATCAAAAGGAAAAATAATTAGACAAAAGAATGTTAAATACAAGTACTTTGTAAATCAAAGAGCATCAACCAAACTAAAGGTGATAAAGAGAATAGAAATTTGGGTCTAACTACGAAGACTTATTAGGGACAAGTCAACTCACTTCATATCTATCCCATGTTTGTTTGTAACCCAAAGCCACATGGGTCATATAAATTATAAAAGTAGTGACAGCAATCACATTAAGAAATATTGTTGATTTGCATTGTGTAGAAAGAAATATTAATGTAAACATATCAACTTGAAAAACATCTACCTATGCAACCAATCTAGAATGGGGGCAAGGTGGGGAACTCTCAAATTCAAGAATTAAGATATGTGGCAGACAATGGAAACACGGAAAACCAATTCCTTAAAACGGCCTTTCATTATGAACTATAAATAACAAGCTATAGTAAGTATAAATTTATACACTTCAGTCATATGCCAAAGTTTTGAAAGTTAACAATATAGAGATACACTGTTGTTAACTCTCAAATTTGACCCATTTATAGATCAAAAAGAAAGCAATTGCCCCTTCCCCTATTTAATGTGTAATGGTTACAGAATCGAGTCATGAGTAGCATATTGCTTTACATGATTACATCCCAACTTTACATGAACCACATTAACATTTGTCCTTGGTAGCTCCAGGTTCTCCTTTTGCCTAAAGCATAAATTCTTGTTGATAAAATTCCATTATGGCATTTGACATCAACTCTACAATTATTATGCAGATATTATTCATATGCAATAATTGGCTATTTAAATGTACCTACTAACAAAAATTAGCCTGCACAAGAACTTTATTATCATCAACTTACATGCAGCTTCTTATTCATTTTTCTCTTATATATAGATTTTTCCAGTTCACCATCATTTTAGTATTGCAATTTTTTAGCACTTTTAGCCAAGTCTTTGTGAAACTAATCTGTAATGTGATAACACTTAGTAATTATGTTCGGGGATGAATATAGCAATTGTTATGTATTTGTGAATAGCATGTTATCTATGAAGAAAAAGGAAATAAATATAGCATAGCGTTTTATTCAACTAATAGCTGCAATTGCAAAAAGAAAAATACAAATTCAATACCATAACAGGTTCTAGGGTTTCTTTCGAGACTAAAAAGCTGGGGAATTCAGGAGCTAGGATTCCTATAAAATGGGCAATTTGAGATATATTGAAGAATGAAGTTAACAACAGTGTATCTCTATAACAATATACTTATTTCGCTGGTTAATTGCCTCTGTTTTGTTACATCTTCAGGAACAGGGTAGCAATTTGTCCTAAAAGCTTCACAAATTTTCAAAATCTTTGTTCTTGCCTGTTCACCTGAGAAGAAAACTACTAATATTGTTTTCTTAACCTGTAACAATAAATGCTTTAGGAATCAATTTCAGTGTACAAAATCATTCAATGCATTTTGATAAAAGCAACACATTAGAGGAAGTGAACATTAGACAGGTGAAATGGTACATGAAGAAAAAAAATTAAACATGATAACATCAAAACCAAAGCTTTATTAGAAAGCATATCACAGCTGAAAGGAACAAACCATTTTAGCTATAAGAAAAAATGTTAACACTTCACCATTTAACAATTCACCATGAGCTTCCTTCTTTTCCTTCCTAGGACTTGTTAGAAAAAACGTTAGTACATTCCAATAACAGAAATATATCGCATTCCCAAAAAATATCTAAAAAACTATAAAAAGTGAATTAATGCAACCAATACAACATATCCAAACCCCCAGTAAGCTCAAATCCACTTCCATACTCTCATTACCATCCTAATTTTATAAACTATCGGATTCGAAACCCTAACCTAGAGAATGCTCACACACCCAAATTTAGTTCAATCAACAAACTAAATCAAAACTCAAATCGATAAACTTGATAAATCAAAGAGCAGAGATTGAAGAACACAAACCTGGGATTATGAAACGGCTCGACCTTGTTGGCATAAAGAGGAACATCATTGGCTACTTTGTAACGATGATTTGATGTGTCAGATCTAACCTGCACTACAACACCACATAAGATCAGTATAGCAGATACAAAACACGTCACTAACTTTTTCTTCTCCATCCCAAACAGAGCTAGAAAGAGAGGGTTATTAGTCGAGTGAAGATGCAAGGGATGAGAATGGAATTGTTATATGGAAGAAGGGAAACACTAGCCTTCAAAATGAAGAACCCTAGTCTGTATGACAGGATAGAGAGAAGATGAGAAGGATAGACACTACAGAGAGGGCTTTAGGGTACATAGTGTATGGTGTATAAAGCGATTCACTTCTTAATCTCAAAACGCTTAGGCTTCTTAGTGGAGAAAGAAGGAGCGGCATTGGCAGGCCTCACATTTGGGTGGGAAGAAGGTAAAGAGAAGGAAATGAATGCGCGTTAATTAAATAAAAGATAAATACCTTTCATGACGTTTTCTTTAACAAAACATTGCAGTTTCTATTCTGCGATGTTTTATTAATAAAACATCGCAAGAAGTGTTACACATCTATAACGCTTTTATAAAACATCGTAAAAAATTTAAACATCAAAATGTCGCAAAAAGTGTTACACATCTATAACGTTTTTATAAAACGTCATAAAAAATTTAAACTTTTCATGACGTTCTTTAAACGTCACAAAAAATCTTCACAATTCGCAATATTTTTTAAATAAAACGTCACAGATTGTATGTATTTGTTGTAGTAATAGTCAGGTAACGTAAAACCTCAAACACAAACATTGAATGATAGTTTTAGGAGAAAGGAATATTACTATCTAGTATCTACTAAGGATTTCCCCATTACAACCAATACATTTATGAACATTGTAAATTTTATTTTTGTTGTTTCTTCTCTGTAATCACCGACAACTTGAGTGGCTGTTGTAGACCTAATTTCTGTTACACATAACATGTGCAAAATGTAACATCGATCCCTCTTCAATGGCCTCTAGGTGAAAGATAAAATGGTGCTTTGGTGAGATATTTTAAAGTAGGATCCATTCCATTAAGGTTTAAAATTAATCGCGTCTTTTTCATAATGGAAAGAAAGGTTTGTTTCTGTTTCTTGGTGCTATTTCATTGTCATTAGAATTGTGGCAATTATGTCAAAATTGATGTTAATAACTTATTTAAATTTGTTTTATTTTTAAAAAAATTTAATTTAGTATTTGAATTTTTTAAATATTAAATAATCAACTTTTTAGAATTTTAATAATTCAATTAAAAATATTATTTTTAATAATATTACATATCTGTTAAATATCATGTATATGTCTATCTATTAGCTACACCAATAAAAATTAGCATTTTAAACTAAATTATTAAGGTCTTAAAATTTTGGCAACTCAATTTAAAATTTTTAAAGTTTATTTAATGAATAAAAATTTTAAAATAATTGAACATTTTAGAATTGATTATCCAAAGTTAGTAATACATTTGATGATTAGCAAGTGGAGCGTAGAAATGAGGTTCAAGTTGGATTTTGTAAAATATTTATAGCGAGTAGCATGATTATGATCTAAAAATAGGTTGTGATTTAAAATTCAAGACACATCAAATTTTGAAATACATAAAAAAAGATGTCTTATAATTAATAATGTTATTTTAAAATTTTAAATTTATAAAGTAAGATATTACGGAGAATATTAACAAGTAACTTAGATGCTCTTATCGGATAACTTTATTGTACTAGGTTTTTTATATCTCTCTAGAATCTCTTTTATACTCAAATATTATACCAATTTCTCAAAACACAAACCTCCTTATTATTGCTTCTTCCACCCAATCCTCATTTGCTTCTTTTCCAACCATGAACATTAAGTTGGAAAGAGAAAAATGTTATCTCTAAAGTAAAAATGCTCTGTCAACCTTAGATGCATTTGATTTAAATGGTTTTATTACTGGTTAAATTGTGTCACCACCAATCTTCATTCAAGAACAATTAGAGGGAGATGCACCTCAATCTTTCGTTCAAAAATCCAATATTGAATTTGCTGTTTGGAAGAAAAATGATAGATTGGTCCTCTTATTGCTTAAATCCACCATTTATGAGAAAATTCAAACCAACGTTGTGAGAGTCTCTATTGTTACAGAGGTCTAGGTTATCCTTGAAAGGATCTTTTAGTCTCAATCTTGAGCTTGCATACTACAATTGCACTGTAACTTCAAACATTCTTAAAAGGCTCACTCTCTATTTTAAAGTATATAGAAAAGAAAAGAAACATAGTTGACATTTTAGCCTCCACATCCAACCCATTTTCGGAGGATGATCTTGTCAATTTCATATTTCATGGATTAGGAGAGGTTTATTCTACTTTTCATAACTCCATCAATACTAGAGTTGAGCCAGTTTATGTTGATGAATTGTTGGGAATGCTCGTTCAAGAGGAGGAAAAAATTGAACTTTCTAAACAAATATTTTCATGCTGCCAACATAGGCTCCTTCCAAACAGGACCCACCTATAAAACTCGTATAGTCAATATTATGCCAATGGAAAACCTCACAAACAAACTTATAAAGGTGGTCATAATATCAATAAGTTCACCAACTAACTTATAAAGGTGGCTATAATATTAAGAAGTCTAAAAGTTCCTATAACATCTCATATCTCATGTTAAGGATTAGAACCCTAGAATGGAGTACATGAGAGTTTATTGAAGATTTAGAAAGTGCATTTCATGCTCATGCATAATATAGTATACATACACATTTGAATATTGATTTTTGCACATTAAAATGATTGTACATGCATTTATTGACATTTTTTGGGGATAATTGATTTATAAATGTGATTATATTGACGACTGCGGTTTATATGTGTTAAAATTTATTTTGGAGAGTGTAATTACTGATTTAGAATTTTTGGTGAAATTTCGAAAATTTCTAAAATTTTGGGTATTTCTAGACTATGAAAAATATCAAGTGGCAAGACTATTGATAAATGGTAATAGAAATAAGTGTCTAATGATAGTGGAAAATTTTATAAATGATTTTGGGATTTATTGACATATCTTATTGAAAATTGAGAGATAATTGGAGTTGATTGGACTAGTTTAATAAGAGAACCTAATTTAAACTCATAGAAATTGGACATGTGGCAAGTGACAAATGTGACTTGCCAAGCCTAGTCTTTAAACCATGATTTTTACTTTAAGGACCATTAATTGTTTTGTTCTTGCTTTGTTTTTCTTGTTTGTGGCTTTCTTCTTGAAGCTTCTCTATTTCCATGGATTTTCTCACCAACCTCCATCAACGTTAAACCTAGCTTTCTCATCTTTCACTTACTACTCTCACCTTATTGTCTTCTTCATTTTTCACAAGAAACCTAAACCTCCCAACCTCCATGATGATGTACAAGGGTTACATAAGAAGTTGGGGCTTCTTGATATTTTGAAGAAATTTGAGTTTTAGCAAGTAAGTATCATGTTAATTCTTATGAGTAATATGGATATGAAACAAATATGGTGATTAATTGAGATTACATGATCATGAGAATAGTGGTCATTATACATGTGCATTGTGGATGAAGAATGAGAATATTGATGTCTTGTTTTTGTGTTTTTGACGACTAATATTTCATGAGTTGTTGTAAAGATGAGTTTTGAAATAGAAAGATCATTGAAAATGTGTATAAAAAGAGTGTAGTAAATTCATGAAAAGTTGATATATGTATGCTCTGTTTTCACTGTTCTTATACGTGAATCTCCTTGGGTGTTATAGAAATGGATTTAAGTGGGTAGGAGTTAAGGAAAAGGCTAGTGTAATGTGATGTTGTGAAATATGAAGGATTAAGGTGATAGTTGGAGATGAAATGATGGTGTTAAATAAAATGGAGAAGTGTAGAAAATATGGTGAATATACGTGTATGACGGGTTCTATTTTCAGTATTATGATCAAACATAGAGTATTATTTGTTTGTGATTGAAATTGAACTGAAATGGAAGTAAGAATGAAGAGGAAATATTGAGGAAATAAGCTAGAAGAGATAGACTAAGCAAAAGAGATGAACTAAGATGAAAATGATGATGAAGGATTTTGGAAAATGTGCAAATGCAGTGTTTTCACTGAACATGTATCTGTATTTTAGATATATATTAATCTATAGATATCTAAATAGGATGATTTTAAGTTTATATTAAACTAGAGAAATATGGATATATTTCTCATGAAGAAATCAAAATTTAATTCTATCTTTAAGAGTTTCAAATTTTGACTTGAAGTTGAGTTTTTGGATTCTGTTGTGGTTTAGTAATAGTCTGTAGTATTTTAGATATAAATTTCATAATATTGAACCAAATTGCATGAAATTAGTGTCATTAGAAACTTAAGACATAAAGGAACAATTGTTTAGAAGAATGTCTTGCCTAAATTCTTCATTTTCCTTATCAAAATGGCCATGCAAAATTAACCCGAAGGTTTGTTTTGAGAAGAGCTAGAATGAAGCTTGAATAAGAGGTAGTGCACGATCATTAAGGGGTTGCACGATCATGCACAAGCATGATCATGACATAGGAGGATCAATTAGAAGTGCACAATCGTGCACACGCATGATCGTGACAGTGAAGGTATACTGTTGTTTGACAGTTTTGAACACCCTTCACTCTTTTGGTCATAATTTCTTCTTTGAACCTCCGATTAACTTGAAATTTAGACCACGAACTCCTCACACATTGTATTTATTCTCCACCAAATTTCATAGCCATCTAAAATCATTAGGAAAATATTGATAGTGAATGATTGATGAATTTAAGATGAAATGAGCTAGAATTTGTTAAATGGAGTGATTTCACTGAACAGTCATCAATATTTTGGAGAGACATATGGATACAAATTTTGTGAAGGAATAGAATTTTAATTCTACCTCTAAGAGTTTTAAATTTTGGATCAAATTTGAATACTGAGTACTATTTCAGTTTAAGAACAATATGAAATATTTTGAGTATAACTTTCAGAATACTTAACTAAATTGTATGATCTGGGTTTCACTAGAAACTTAATACATATGGGAACATTTTTTTAGAAGAAGGTGTTGTCTAAATATTCCTTGGATTAATGACCATGTAAAATGCACCAGAAAATCTGGTTTTAGAAAAAACTGGAATGTTCAATTGAGTTATAAACATAGACTCAATTTGTTTTGTTAAGGTATAAACCTAAGCTCAAACTAGACTTAGGCGAGCTTTGATATTTGAATGACAATGTAAAGTGAATAAAGGAAACATACCTGGGATTGTCATTGAATATGCATTGTACATAATCCATACACACATTCGTGCATAAATGAATACTTATAATAGTGCAAAGTTGTGATATGTGTAATTATGCATGTATTACATGATTTAGAAGAGCATATTGAGGGATAACATCTAGACGCCGTCGAGACATCGAGGCAATAACATTCTAGAGCAACTGTGAGTACCTTAGATGGTCTCACTTAATAAATTGTTTGTTTTAAATGTTGTATTGAATTAAATTGTGAATGTGAATATGTTGATCCTGGACATTAAATGTCTGAGACATTTGATGCATGAATGACATATTGGAAGTATCCTTGTATATGAATTTGATGAAATAAATGATTATCAAAGTATATGTTGAATGCCGGACCAAAGCCTGAAGATAAATATGAATGTGAATGTGATGCATTTCATTACATAAATGCATAAACAGATAATGGCAATTGTGACCTGAGTAGCCACCTAAAACGAGCTTAAAGCTCAGAATGTGATTAAGAGCCAAAGGCTCGCTATGTATAATAAGCCCTATATTCCCAGCAGATAAGAGACAGTTATCAATGAGCCTGGTATCCAAAATAGATACGGTACAATTATAGGTACTCGATCACAACAACGTAATAATCAGAAATGAGTTTTATGAGCATTGCATATACATTTAATAGGTATGTTTGAATGATTGTAATGTATTGTTGACTTGTATTTGAATGAGAACGTGAGAATTGTGAATAAATTATTATGTGGTGCTACATGATGATAATAAAATGACGTGAATTATATGATTGTATGTATTGATATGATATATGAATTGAGTGAACCATCGAGGATAGTTACCTCACTAAGTTCGCAAAACTCACCAAAATTATAACATTGAAATTTCTGGACTGAAGGAGGACATTAGTGATAGAGAGACTCTACAAGAAGCATAGTTCTTGTACTTTTGCAAAGAAGAAATGGCTCAAAGGTCGGTCAGTTGAGATTGAAGGATTAGATAGAATTTTTGTATAATTCCTTATGTGTATAGCGTGTTTTGTATTTAGTTTCGATAATGTACATATAGGAATGAAATATGAAATGCTACAATGTACATATTCGGTTTTTATGAAATGAAATAAGGAATTCGTTTTTTAAATATTTTGTCAATTACACATTAAATGATGATGTCATGATTAAATGTGTCGTGACTGCTCTAGCATGCCACCCTTATGAGGTACGTATTCAGATAACACTCAGGATACCAGGTACGTGTCTTGCAAGAGTGGGGTGCTATAATTATAAAGGAAGGTATAATAAATCTAAGGTCATATGCCAAATTTATGATAAATTAAGAAATTTTGTTTTGGAGTGTTATAATCGCTTGAACCATAATTTTTACAACTAAAAAGGTGTGAAAAATATATGCCTTAAGTACTTTACTAAGCTCAGTGACAGACCCTACTTGGTATGTCATTTATGGTGCGACTAATCATTTAACTACAAATCTTAATAACTTGTATGTGCATTGAAAATATGTTGGAGATGAGCAAATCATAATGGGTACTAGTTTTCAACTTCCTATATCTAACATTGGAAAGACTAGTTTTAATGCTAATAGTGATTTAATCTTATGAAAAAATATTATGCATGTTCCTCAAATCACCAAAAACTTATTAAGTGTTTCTCAATTTACCGATTACAATAATGTTTATATGGGATTTTATCCTACTTTTTGGCTTACCAAGAATATGCAGGGAAAAGTGCTAATGTGGGAACGCTTGATCAAGGTTATATCAACTAGTTGGTTTCCCATCTTCATAAAACCTTCATTTTCTTGTGCTTTTTTCCTAGAGCGCACTTCTTTACAAAGATGGCATAATCATCTAGGCCCTCCTAGTGAGAAAGTTGTTCATAGGTTTGTCTTTAGTTTTAATCTTTCAATAAGCTTAAATAAAAATATGTCAGTTTGTGGTCCGTGTCAAATGGGGAAAAGTCATCATCTCCATCGCCTCTTTCTCATATTCATTCTAAGTCTATGTTTGATTTATTTTATTAAGATGTTTAGGGTCTAACTCCCATTTGTTTAAACAGTGACAATTATTATTTCATACATTTTTTTTTGTCTATTCCAAATACATCTAAATTTATTTTATACAAATCAAATCTCAATCATTTTCTATTCTTAAAATTTTCAAAGTCATGGATGAGACTCAATATAGGTGTAAGATCAAACTTTGATTCCTCACCCTCCTAATGCCAATATCCTACGAAGCAAGTGGGTATACTATATAAAAAGGTGTGTAGATGGATTTATTAAATGATGTAAGCCTCTACTTGTGGTTTTCAAATGCAATCAACAGGAAGGTCTGGATTTCTTTGAGACCTTTAGTTTTGTAGTCAAGCCTACTGTGATCTAACTCATTCTATCTCTAGTTATATTGAGAGGGTGGGTCTCTTAAGCAACTTGACGTTAGTAATACTTTTTTGAACGGTGATCTCTTTGAAACTGTATATATGCAGTAACCATAGGGATTTGTGGAACCTTACTATCTAAACCATACATTTCTTCTATAAAAATCCTTGTATGGTTTAAAACAAGAACCGTATACTTGGTTCAATAAGCACAAGGATTTTCTCTTTCAACATTGTTTTTATAGTTGATGTTCATATTCATCATTATTTTTTCATTAAACTCCATCATCTATTACATTTTTTGTGGTTTACGTGGATGATATTGTACTAACAGGAAGTGATAAAAGCTATTTGAACCAATTTACTAAGGACCTTAATGCAACTTTCTCTGTTAAAGATCTTGGCGAGTTAAACCATTTTTTGTGTATGGAAATAAATCATTCAACTTTTAGTTTATTTCTCAACCAAACTAAATACATTTGAGATTTTTTGGGGCACCAACATTGATAAGGAAAAGCCCATAACTTCTCTAGCCGAAGGGGGATCCCAGTTAACAACTTGTAGTGAATTTATAGATGACCCTAAATTGTACTAAAGTGTTGTTAGGGTGCTATAATATGTCACACTAGACCGAACATCTCGTATGTTGTGAATCAAGTTTGTCAATTTATGAGCTAATCTACAATTCAACATTGATAAGTATTGAAATCAATTTTTCGTTATTTAAAAGGTATTATAGTTTATGGTTTTCTTATATGCCCAATTTCAAAAAATTACCTTGTGACATTTTTCAATACGGACTGGGTTGGGGATTCAGATATTAGGAGATCTACCTATGGTTATTGTGTATATTTGGAGGCATCATTAGTAGCTATTTTTCTCTAAAACAACAAGTAGTTACTTAATCTAGTACCAGGGCTGAATATATAGCTAGTGCATCTGCTATTGTGGAGTTGATTTGATTCTCACACCTTATTCTCGAGCTTTGTGTTCCTTTATCCAAGTCACCTATTTTATTTTTATAGAAAAATAAAAGTAAAACGTATATGTAGGATTTGTTAGCGGGAAAAGTTGTTAAGTTGTTAGGGAAGTTAGAGGTTAGTTAAGTGTAATATTGCCACGTAAACAGTAACATGCACGTGAACAGTAGCATGTACCTGAACAATACCATATTCTTTCTTCCTCTTTACATTCTCCTGTATAAATATCTCAGAAATAGCAAAAAAAAGGATACTAGAAGAGAGCAGTTATTTTTCTTTTCCAAACATTTTTCTTTTCATCTTTTGTTCTTGTTTTCTAGTTAGCCAAACACTAAACTAGGGTTTTCTATATGGTATCAAAGTAAGGTTAACTCAAACAAAGTTCGATCCTAATGGCAGAAACCCAAACCCAAGGAGGAGACATCACTACACCCCCTGGAGTAAGCCTCGTTAATGCACAACTCAATGGTGATAACTATAGGTCATGGAGACAGACGATGCAGATTGTTGTAGGAGCTAGAAGCAAACTTGGCTCTATTGATGGAACTATCCCAACTATGTAGAAAGGAGTAGTCGGCTATGATCAATGGAAACATAATGACTTGATGATGACTTCCTAGATCTTAAATTCCTTATGCAAAGAACTCTCATATGCTTTTCTATATAATGCCTCGTCGAAAGATCTATAGAAGGAGATAGAATAACAGTTTGGGGATAGTAATGCTTCTCTTATCTTTTAGATCTAGAGAAAGATTTCATCGGTTACATGGGGGAACAATACAGTGAAAATGTATTACACAAAAATCAAAAAGATGTGGGATGAGTTAAACAATATTGAACCAATGCCAACTTGCATTTGTGGCCTTGTAGATATGGTGCAATCAAGGTTGTTGTTGAGATACATAAGAGAGATCAATTGATGCATTTTCTATTCAGATTGAATGAAAGCTACAAGCAAACTCAAGCTCAGCTACTCCTAATGGATCCTTCACCATCTGTGAATAAAGTTTTCTCCATGATTCTCAAGATCGAAACTCAGAGAATTTCAAAAGTCTCTAGACCTGAAATGATTGATGGATCAACCTTGCTGGTTAAGGAAACATAAACGAACAAGAGAAATCAAATAAAAGATCGATACAATAAGTCCAAATGTGATCACTGTGTTCTCGAAGGACATTCTAAGGAGGGTTGCTTCAAGCTAATAAGTTTTCCAGAATGGTGGCCGGGTAATAAGAACAAAAAAAATCTATATGGAGAGGACAATCCAAGATTGTTTCTCAAATAGGATTAGACAAATGTAATTCAAAAACTCCTATTGACAGTGACGAGGACATAGAAGGTAATTATGAAGAGCTAGGAAGCATGATAGCCAAATCAGTGCAGCAAGAGCTGAAGAAGCTGTTAAAGGTCAAAAGATAGCTCACAAATCAATTCACACAACTTCTCACAGTAACTTTATAGGTGAAGAGGAATCTGCAAGCCTGTGTTGTTCCAGTTATGTTACAACGAATACTTAGGTGATCGATACTAGAGGACCATATGTCACCAGATGAGTCCATTATTACTAATTTGAATACTTTGGAGGTTCATGTTGCAATTGGTTTATCTGATGGGACTCGTATTATGGTTAATCAAATAGGACATGTTATTCTCAGTTCAATACTGAAACTTAAAGGAGTGTTGTTGGTGCCTAAGTTCCAATTTAATTTGCTCACAGTTAGCAAATTATGTAAAGATCAAAAGCTCAAAGTAACTTTTTCTCTCCCATTGTTGCATCTTTCAGGACCAAGTGACTTATGCAGTGATAACTTTGGGAAAGGCAGGTGGAGGTTTGTATCGCCTAGATGAAAGAGAACCACTGGATAATAAAGTTTCTAAGAGCAATAAGCACAACTCTCTTATTTCTTTCATTGAGCATAATAATGAGTCAAGTAAATACAATAATCTTGATTGCCAAAGTTTTAAAAAAGTTGCAACTGTTATTGGTTATGGTTTTTGGCATATGAGATTGGGTCATGCATCAACTAAGAAACTGAGTCATATACCTATGCTGAGTAAGATCCATCATGATGAAGCAATATATGAAGTATGTCAAATGGCTAAATAATCTCATCTGCCTTTCAGTAACAAAATGAAAAGGAAGGAGAGGTTGTTTAAGTTAGTTCATACAAATTTAAGGGGGCCATACCATGTTAAGTCCATCACTGGTGCTCAATACTTCTTGACAATTTTGAGGACCATATTAGGGCAACTTGGAAGTTTATGCCATAGCAAAAAGACCAGACCGTTGGAGCATTAGCATAGTTTTTGAATTATGTAGAGAATTAGCTTTTAAGTCACAGTGAAAACCTTCAAGACTAATAATGGAGCTGAATTTATCAACAAACAGATAGTTGAGCTCTTTAAATGGAAGGGAGTTTTGCATCAACGCTCTTAAAGTTACTCACCACAGCAACATGGTGTAGTGGAGTCTAAACACAGACACTTGTTAGAGATTTCCAGAGCTTTACAACACCAATCTTCCTTACCAAAGGCTTTTTAGTCAGAATGTGTCCTCACAACTACTTATATAATTAATAGATTACCCTCCAGGATTCTAAATTGGTATAGTCCTTATCATTTACTATTTGGCACTTCACCAGTATATGAACATCTATGTAAGCTGTGGATGCCTTTGTTACACGAAAGACATTAGGCCTCATAAGGACAAATTTGACAACAGGACCTTCAAATGTGTCTTCACTGGCTATCCTAGCGATTACAAGGGTTACAAGGTGTTTGATCTAAAGAACAAGAAGGTGTTAATCATTAGAGATGTGATGTTTGTGGAGACCATATTCCCTTATGCCAACACTAACCAAAGATCCTTACCAATTCTCCCTTTACCACCAACATTTTCTACAAATGATAACAAAGTCACTGAAACCACACCAGAGCAACTTGAATCACGTCTTATTCAATCAGTCAAAAGAACTACTAGAATTCACTAACCACCACATTGACTGGCAAACTATGTCTTAAATGTTTGCTAGCTGGATTCATCCATTAACATACATTTACCTTCCTTATAATACCAAAGTTTCATTAATGAGGTAAACCAAATTGTTGAACCTACTTCTTATCATCAGGCAGCTTATGATCCAAATTGGATTAGAGCATTGAACAGAGAGATACAAGCTCTCGAAGACAACTATGCTTAGGAGTTGACAATGTTACCAAAAAGAAAAAAAGGCTATTAGGTCTAAATGGGTGTACAAGGTGAAAAGAAAGCCTGATGCTTCTATGGATAAATTTAAAGCAAAGCTTGTGGCAAAAGGGTATAACCAGATCAAGGGTGTTGGTTTCAAACAAAAATTCTCCCCTATGGCTAAAGTTGTTACTATTAGAGTGTTTTATTGCAATTGCTACTGCTTATCAATGGCTCATTCATCAGTTAGATGTGAATAACATATTCCTTCACGGCTATCTAGATGAAGAAGTTTACATGAAACCTCTTCAAGTTATGATAAAGTTGCTTTTGACCAAGTATGTTTATTGCGACGTTCTTTGTATGGCCTCAAGCGGGCATCGAGGCAATGGAATCAAGAGTTTGCTACATTTCTCACTAATCTTAGTTTCAATCAATCAACCCACAACCATTGCCTCTTCGCTAGATAGCAAAGTGAAGAATTTTTTGCACTTCTTATTTATGTTGACGATATCATAATAAGGACCTGAGAAATTGGAATTGTTGAAGTTAAGAGCATGGTATTCAATTCTGTACCGTACCGGCCCAAAATCGATACGGTATTTTAAGTTTTGATGCCGAGTTTGAATACCGTTCGGTACCAGCCGATTTCAGCTATACTGGCCGGTATGCAAAATACCGGCCAAATATCGATTAGTACTGAAAATTTTAAAATTTTGGGGGGCTTTTTTGCAAAATTTTCAAAATCTCTCTCCCTCCCTCCTATTTCTCTTTCCCCCCTTTTTTTTCAAAGTTTTAATAATAATAATAAATATTTTATTACTAATAATAATTATAAATAAATAAAACTTAAAAATAAAATATTTTATTTTAATTACTAATAAATTTTTTAAATTTTTATAATATTTTATATAATATTTATTAATAAAGTATTAATAAAATATTTTATTTTTAAAATAAATAATTTAAAAATTATTATTTATAAACTAATATTTATTATAT
>JANSVA010000218.1:5402712-5415719 GCA_025504915.1 Erythroxylum reticulatum | reverse complement strand
AACTTAATTTTATTAATAATTTGTTAATAAATATTATATAAAAGATTAAATAAATTTATTTAATTAAAAATAATTTATCTTTAAATTTTATCTAAAACATAATTATTATCGACGATAAAAATACAACTACATTAATATTAACATCCAAACAGGATTTATTTTTACGTAAAAAACATAAATAAAAAAATTGAAAATTGAAAACTGTAAAAAAAAAAAAACACAAGTAGATCCGAACGTAAGATGCAATTTAATCAAAACAAACAAAGCCATTTATACTACAAACCAACAATAATAAAAGAATTTTAAAATTAATCAAATAATAATAATAATAATAATAAAAGCCAGCGAGCAGGTCGGTGCACGGCACTTTTATATCCTACCGAAGCCGTATTAATTTTCTTCTCAGTTTCCTCTTTTGCCTTTTCCGTCTCCGAAAGAGGAAAGTTCCCCCGCCATGGACTCGATCCTCTTTCAGGACTCCATCGCTCTAACGCGCCCTCGCGTTCCCGTCCCTGTCTCTGCAGTTTCCATCTCTCACCATCTCCCTTGCCTTCTTTTTTCCCGCTCCGACATCCGACTCGTTTCCTTGTCCACTTACTCACCTCCGTCTCGCCGGTCCTCTGCCGTCGCCGCCGCCGGGACCTTGATGACCAATTCCGTTCCGGTTTGCTATCTTGTGCACTTATTGCTTACTTTCTTCACGTAGATCTTGCGGCTGTAGATGTGAATCGTTATATAAGTTTTGGCAAATTGGGTTTTATACAGCTCATTAAGATATTTTGTCTGCTTCGTTTAGTTTATTGTTTAGTAGTTCAGTTTTTTTGAAGTTTCGCCTATAATTAAGTGATTAGAAAGATGCTCACTTACACTTTATTGACAAATGACTATCTTAAGGCTCAACGGTCAAACCAGTGAAGCGTTACCTATTCAATTTGAATAATGATGATAAGCGGTTTCTTATTCTTTGGACCGTTAACGCATCTTTTTTATGGGAGCTTTGGCTGGTTTGTGGATGTGATTGGTTTGATTGCTGATATGCAGCCAAGAAGTGGAATATATACAGTTGGTGATTTTATGACTAAGAAAGAGGACTTGCATGTGGTAAAACCAACAACTACTGTAGAGGAAGGTATTTCTTTGAATCTTGGCAGTGCTGTTGATTTTTGGACTTGCTGTAGTAGTATGTGACATGATATACTTTGTGCCAACAGCTTTAGAAACTCTTGTCGAACACAGAATCACTGGTTTTCCTGTGATTGATGATAACTGGAAACTGGTAAGTGTTAAAATGCTTCTTTGCGGTTTGCTCTGTTATGCTGATAGACCCAGTCCACTTTGTTTATTTCTTTGGGTAGACATACAATAAGTAATTTTGACTATCTACTCTAGAGTCTAAGTTGCTGTTCAACAATGGTCATATCAGCTACCATGATCTACAATATACAAGTATTTACGTCTTCTTCCATGGCAGGTTGGTCTTGTGTCAGATTATGACTTGCTAGCTTTGGACTCCATTTCAGGTACCCTAAAATCATCGCCTTGTAATCACCCAGCCACATATTTGGTTTGATTGTTTCATTGCCTTTTCTTGTTTGTTTGCATTCTTGGACATAATCTGATGGTGATTTAAATTGTTAGTATGTTGCAGAAGGCATTTATATATGTTTTCCACAGATATTTCGTGGTGACTAGAATATGATAATATTGTGTTAATGACTTAAAAAGTATTATATTCCGTTGTTTTACCTACACTACAGTTGTACACTTTCTATATTCAACTTATAGATGTTTGATACTTCTTCGCCCCATTCCTTCCAAAGAAGTAAACAAACAAGGTAAAGTTTAGTGACCTTCCTCTGGCAACTTTGTGTTTAATAACACAGGAGAGCTGTAATTAATTGATCCACTGCTAGTTTGTGTTGAAATCCTTATTTTCAGCTCTAAAATGGAAGTTGGGAGATGCAGTTATGACACTGAATTTCTTACATGTATAAACTCTTCCAATTTTCCAACTAGGTGGTGGAAGAGCTGATAACAGCATGTTCCCTGAAGTCGATAGCTCTTGGAAAGTACGTGAGAACTATCTCTTTTAAGATAAATATAAAACCATGAAAAAATGGACATTCATTCTTGAAATTTTGCATAATGCCTTTACCCTCTGTTCATCCTATTAGAGTAATTGCTTCTCGAGGTAACCTTCTGTTTATCTTATCTAAAAACGTCTTTTGGGAGTCTAATTTTCTCTGGACTGTATTTTCAGAAATGCTGCAAGTCATACTTGTAGCAAGTAAAATCCAGTAGTGAAGTGTAGGTGATTGGCATCGATGTTTTTTTTCAAAAGTATCTATTCTAACGTAAATTTGATGTTCTGGAAACACTGAAACACATACTATTTTATGAGGACCATCCTCAGGTATAAGTTACTTGGTATCTGTGTACAGTTTGATTGTTCTCAAATTCTTGGTAAAACTGGCATGAAGCTATTTCTGAGATATATGATGATTCTATATTTGTTCATCTTCTTACATGTTCCCCTTATGTACATCCTTTTTAGTTGCTTCCGCCTTATTAATTTTTAATACCATGCACAAGTAACTCTGCTTATCTTTATTCCTTTTTGTTTTACATCATCTCTTAATGATAGGGGTGTTTTCCTTGAGGTATAATTGCCTTGTAATTGATGTGATCCATTCCATTTTTGTTGAAAACATTTTTGGGAAGTTTGATACCAAATGATTATTAGCGCCTGCAGACTTTTAACGAGGTGCAAAAATTGCTCAGTAAAACCAACGGGAAGCTTGTTGGTGATTTGATGACGCCTGCCCCAGTTGTGGTTCGTGAAACCACAAATCTTGAGGATGCTGCAAGGTCTTCTTATACTTGATATTTTTCTCCACTTTACAGTTTGCTTTGATTGTTCGATGTTTCTTAACAGCCGAAGCTTGGAAATTAAACATATTAATTGATTAATCTGGTGTCAGATTACTGCTTGAGACAAAGTATCGTAGGCTTCCAGTTGTAGATGCTTTGGGAAAGCTGGTAAGAGAGGCCTATCTGTTATATAACCATTCCGACTAAATCTCAAATGGTGATTTTAATGAGCCGATGTTCTTAATCTTGATTTGAAGGTCGGAATTATTACAAGAGGAAATGTTGTAAGAGCTGCTCTTCAAATAAAACGTACCTTGGAAAAAGAAGCATAATGTCTAATGGAATTTTCGAGGATTGAAGCCCAAGGCGCTCGATTGGATTACTTTATTGATCAACAACAGATGGAAATTGATCAAGAAAAGATAGGAGGAGCTTAGCTGCGTTATGCGTACAATTTTGGCTTTGTCTTAGTGCAACTTGTATCATTTATACTGTTCCAAGTAGTCAGCAGTTGGTTGTGACATTGCTTATATGGTGTTTATTGCAATGTTTTCCGGGATTAGCCAATTCTACCACTTACAATATTAATGATACATATTAATTTCTAAATTTATATTATTAATATTTATTCATGGATATTTTTGAGATTAAAATTTGTTATTTAATGAATTTATAAATTTAACTTTGATTTGATTAATTAACTTTTTATTTAAAAATAAAATAAGCAAAATACATATGGTAGTTGAATTGGAAGTGGCAACTGCACGCTGATTTTATTTGCAATATATGCTTTGCTCAACTGAATGCTCCGAAGAGCCTTCAAAACTACCATATGCTACATTCCTTTACACATTAGAACCAAAAGAGAAAAAATATTAGAGTGGTGATTTTTCTGATCATTATAACTAAAATAATCTTTGCATATCATAATCATTTAACAATTTAGACAATATTAACTATAATAACTACTGGTAAAACAAAGATAAGTAATTAAAACAAATGCAAAGTACTAAACTAGAGCTCGCTGTCATTCAAAGCATATTTGCTCAGTTCGTACTCGACACCTCCTAACACTTAAAACATGCGCTTAATCTTCATACCATGTAGAGTCTATTCTGATATAATCAAATAGTTAATTACCCCATAGTTGTAACTATTTGTCCTTTTACTCTGCGTAAATTGAATGCAGTGCAGAAAGTTATGAGCTTAAAAAAATGGAAGATACCCTAAGGCGAACTCTTTAGACACAACAATAAGGCGTGAAGTTTCTAGTAATACTGGGATTTATAGTTGTTTCCAAGTTGACCAAATAGTAATTAAAGGCCTCAACTTTTTGCTGCTAAAACTAGAAAAGAAGTCTTACGTTCGACATACAATTTTTACACCTTGGTTCTTTAACTTACATTTTACGAAATTACTTTCAAAATTGTTCACTGTCCAGTCCTACTTTGCTTTATAATTCATACGTTGACTTACACGACTGCATAGATTAAGATGACCGTGTGTGTGAAGACTGATGCTATGAAAGCGA
Organism: Erythroxylum reticulatum; assembly: GCA_025504915.1. Taxonomy (NCBI): domain Eukaryota; kingdom Viridiplantae; phylum Streptophyta; class Magnoliopsida; order Malpighiales; family Erythroxylaceae; genus Erythroxylum; species Erythroxylum reticulatum. The sequence continues at coordinate 5,411,317 of JANSVA010000218.1, read as the reverse complement.
GAGATCGGCTACTCTCTCTCTCTCTTTCTCACTCGCAAGAGAAAAGGCAAAAGCAAATGTACCACAAGTAACACTTGCAAAAAAGAATTTAAGACAAAGCACTGACTGGCACTGCCAAGTCGGCAATCTCCTGGCAAGTGCCACCTCCACCGCCCTTCTCTCTGGCCTGCCCCTGCTTCCAATTTTTATTTTCACTTTCGTGTCCATCTAACTGATTCTTAAATTAAGAGGACATGAAATGTGTAGAGCGCTTGAAGACACATAAAACATTCCTATAAGTCACGACTCGGTGACCGACAAATATACAATTCATCCATTTCTACAAGGCCAAAATTTCATTATCCAAATAAGACAAAAACAAAGCAAAAAATTAAATTGCTAATAATCCACATAATTTTAAGGTCATGAAATACCTACTTCGTGCATCATAACAACCACCGCCGCCACCGGAAAGACAATTCTTCATCTCAATTCCTCTCCCACTCTTCACCCCAATCCTCCGGGTCGGGTAGTTTATTCAAGTCAACCCGCTCCACGAACGACTTTAGCTCTGCACTATCTGCTGCCGATTCATTGCTATCGTTGTTACTGCTTTGGATGAGGTGCTGGCGGAGGTGGTGGTGGTGGTTCACCGCGTTCTCGAGAGCGTCCACGCTGGCGCCGACCTCCGTCGCTCGCTTCCTTATGGAAGCCGCAGACATGTCCTCGCAACCACTCCCTAAACTAATCTCTCCTGCCAAGAATTCGGGGAAATTCAGCCTCGCTGACGGGCCTCTGAGATAGAACACCGCCGTGTCATAGGCTCTCGCCGCCGCCACCGGCGACGAGTACGAACCAAGCCAAATCCTCGACCGCTTGTTGGGCTCTCGTATCTCAGCCACCCATTTGCCCCACTTTCTCATCCTTATCCCTTTGTACGCTCTCGCGGTTTCTACACCTCCTCGCTTTCTCTTCTCTACTCCACTTTCCATAGAAACAAGCAGAAAACAACCCCAGAAAAAGTTATCACTTCTTTGAAATCTTGTCTCAAAAGGGTGTCTAAAGATTGAATCTTTTTTTCAAATTTGCGGCTTCATGGTAGAGAAGATTGGAGTGGAGTAGTCATGGCTGTGAGGGGCTGCGCTGCCATAGTTGAGAAATATTAGGGTGTCATCTGTGTGTACTCACACGTCAATGATAATTTTTGTTGCCGTCTTTACTTTCTCTTTCTATATTTTGATGACCCATTTAAAAAGGAGAGGATCGAAAATTAAAAAGGAAAACAAAATCCAAATTCACCGACACAATCTTTGTGAACTTGTATAAAGAGAAAGGAAATAAAAAAGCTTAAGTTGGTTGGTTGCCCCGTGTAAATGCCATCATCTACTTGCCTCTTCAAGGTATTGTAGGCCTAATTATTTGCTCATAATAATGAAAATAATAATAGGTGAAATAATAATAATGACTTCACCTTAATTCAATAATTATAATTTGTACAATTAGAAGGTTATAGGTTTGAATTAAAAAATATTTTTTTAATAAAATACAAAGAAAAGATTATATAAAATTAATAATTAGTGAATTGCGAAAAGGATTTGAAACGGAAAGAGAGAAAAAGAAAAATTGCGTTCTTGTCACGGTGAGACAAGATTAGGGTTACCTAATAAATGGTCTTTTCAATAGAGAATGAGTTTGTATTTCAAGTTTCTCGAGGAAAATTTTGAAGGGTCACTTCATAAAATTTGTTGGCTGTCCTTGTGTTGCGTTGGTACAAGTAACAAGGGCATTATTATTAATTCCTTTTTGGAGGGATTGCTACTTTCTTTGTTTTGTAGTTTTTGGTTTTTTGCTGTTGTCATCATGTTTCTCTGTATGTCTGAAGCAGGCTCAGGCGAAGGTCAGGTCTGTGGTCGGTGGTCGGTGGATGGATACCGTTAGGAATTGACTTCCCCTCCACGCAAATAACGATTTGAGTGGATGCCCGATTGTATCCTATCGATGTCTTGTTCCTCGGTCACGCACTAGAGGCCAATAACGGCATATCAATTTTCATAGCAGTTTAATATTTCATCTTCGAGGACCGAGTTTTTAATACAGTAAAATAAGATAAAAGCGAAAATTTTATATTTTATTTTATTTTATTATAAATAATAAAAATGAAAAAAAAATTATTTGAAAGTTTAAAATGAGATGTGAAATGATAAGTAACTTTTGACTATATTATATTATAAATTTTTCTTCTAAAAAATATTTCATTATATTACATGAATATTTATATTTTAAACAACAATTTTTTAACATTACATTTATTTACATTCTATTCAATTATAAATCATTCTATTATATTTCATTAAAAATTTTAAGATCAATCAAACATAACCTAAGTAAAAATAGGTTATATTTTTCTTAGATTGTTTAATTTTAATTTATTTCATTTTTGAAAAATTTTAAATTAAATACTCAAAATTTTAAACTTATTTCAACTTTTTAATATTGCAAAATGTTAACTTTTGCTAACAGAGATAATAGACAGGCCGACCTTGAATAAGGGCAGGAAGGACAACTGTACATGACTCACTCTTGACCTACTCCTATTTTGCTTAATTTTTTTCTTTATAAAATCTCACTCCTAACATTCATAAAGAACAAGAAAAGACAAAATATGATCATTTTTTTACTTGGCCTATAAAGCATTAGGAACCGGCTGTTATAGATATATATTCCTGTAAAGATAATAATGGACCGAGTCTGATCAGGTATGAGGTGATCCACCCCAAATTATTAATTTTTTTTAAAAAAATCAAAATAATGTAATTTTGGTAAAACAATATCGTTCTAGAAAACTAGGCCCGAGGTCTGGCCAACCTAGGTTTGGTTGTTCACAAGTGTCATCCTATATTCACGAGATATTTAATAGACTTGTTAGGTTATCAAAAATAATGTTTTAAACTAAATCGTTGATGTTTAAGAAAATTGGTTATTCGATTTTAAATTTAAATACTGAATTAAAAAATTTTAAATTATAGTTTCTAGATATATTCTCTTTTTTATATTAAAATGAACGAAATGCATAAATTTGCTTATTTGCTAGGATGATAAATATAAACTTTTATTATTTATATAATTATCTTGTTTCCAGATCTACCCAATTGATGGTGATTTTCTATTTTCCAGTGAATTTAAAGATTTTATTGGTAGTGAAAAATCTCTCTTAGAGCCAAATTGTAATGTTATTATCTCAAGAAATTAAGCCCTCGCAAATCTAATCTAGTCGTCTATTAAAAGAGACACCATAATAGACTCTATTTTATTTTTGCCTCTAACCTTAATGAATATTTTGTATAAGATTAAAAAAAAACTTTGTAACTTTAAAGGATAACATAAAAATAACATTAATTACTTAAAATTGTTTAAATAATATCGGCTTATTTTTAAATAAAATTTGAGTATATAACGACATAATAAAATTTAATTTTATAGTAGAAAATTATTCTAAATTCCAGAATTAAATTTGTGATTGTTATGTTGGATAATTTTGACATTTTCCATAAAGTTATATAACATTTAATTGTATTTTTTGGTTTTTCAATAATTTATCGGTTAAGTTACATAATTTGATTTGGATAAATATAATAAAGTGACTCAATAAATGATCTAAATCAATGAATCGAAGTCTGGGTGAAAAATAGATCTTGATCAGTGTGGACCGGACCCATATCGAACTTGAGATGGGGAAGCCCGATATGAAATCTATATATAAAGGCTAAGGTCTCCTGCAGTTGCTCATATCATTCGTAAGTGTAAGGATTCTCTAACTCGTTAAGAGAGCTTATGTTTTGAGAAAATTGTAGAAAGACATTAACCACGTCCCGATGAGCAATTCCTTAACGACGACGGTAGATTTGCGTTCATTTCGACTTCGAAAAACTCATTTGAAGTTATGGAACCGAAATCATATATTTTTCGCATTTCTTTGTTTATTGCCCTTTCACGTTTGATCCAGATACGTAACTAAGGTATCGTTACATATTATATATGATATCAGAGCAATGATGTGATCAGGTGGTTAAAAATGAAAATTTTTCAATTTTTCTCCATAAGGTTTTTGGAGACATAACTTATGTTTCTTGGTTTTTCTTGCTTTGTATCGCATGAAAGTAGTATACATGTGTTTAGCCTTGAGAAACAGGTTCAAAACTAGCTCGGGAGTGCAAAAATTGGCCAGAAACTCACTAGAAATTGTCCAGACGGTTGGAGGTGACAGAGATCGTATGACGCGTGTGTCACATGTGCCTAACTACACACAGTACTGCCCCGAGGGCGATTAGTCTAGAGTTGCATGCACCAAACATGTGGCGCAACAGTGACCACAAGCTTGTCGAGTGTGTGCGTCGCATGTGCTAGCGTCAGTGGATGCATTTACTCATTGTGCACGTGCGCAACACACACCAGATGCGTCTCCAGCACGTGTAGCAAATATGTGATGTTAGCAATAGCATCAGCCTCTCGCACCGATGCGAGGGTTGATGCTATTACTGACATCAAAGAATTTCTACAGTGATTTTTTAAAAACAAAAAATAAAAAATTTAGATTTTAGATTTTAGATTTTTTTTAAGGGTGCCCCATGGTGTTTTAGATCAGTTTTCGAGTTTGGGAAATTCATAAAGTGATTTTTTTTCCATTTTATGGATTTATTACATTAGTAATAAATTAAAGTTTAACTCCAGAAAAGGAATTAAAGCGTTTTGAATCCGATTTCGGGTGAATTTTTATGCTTCGGACATCATATGAAGGAGATACTTTAATTTTTCATGTCTTGGGTCTCATGTTAAGTGTTTGATATTGCATGGTAGTTACTTGGAAAAGAGTTTTAAGACATTTAGAAGTCATTTTTGAGTGAATTTTCGTACAACGAACTTGCCATAAAGGATACACGTAAGGTTCTAATGTCTCAGGTGGTCGGTTCAGTGTCCAGTGATGCACGATAGTCACTCTAATGAGCTTTTTCCTTTGCAAAAGTCTCAAATGAAGTTTTCAGAGAATGTCTTCAACATGAGTGTGTGACAATGAGACTGTGCATTTGGGTTTGACGTTTATTGATGTTACATTGTCACATGCCATATGCTCATAAAGAATATGAGGATAACATAAAGATGTATCCCTTGTGTTTGTAAACTTTTTGAATTGTGATGAGGATGTAGTCACCAAAGTGGCCTTTCAAGTTAGTATTTTGAGCTGTTCTACTTACATATTGGGAGATGTCTTTAGTTTTATGTTTGATTATTCTGCCCAAAGATGTTGGCCTTACATAATATTTTCAGATGTGCATAAATGTACCAAATAGAGGAAAGTTGTTGCTCAAGTGATCTATTTGCCCAAAGATGGTAGTGTCATGAAGGTTGATGGTTTGTACTCCGATAAATTTTATATGTAGCTCTAATTGCATATATTATGCATTCAGCTAAAAGGTATTTCATAATATGTGTAATGGGATTCTCAGTAAAGATACTATTTAATAACTTTGAGTATTGTTGTTATCCTACATTTGTGCTGATTTACACATTGTTATTTTAAATTCACCTTTTCGATCAACAATATCAATGTCACGATTGAAACCTTGACCAGTTTCAATACAAAAAACTGGACACAGGATGTATTGAATGTTATGGAGATAGCTGAGGTTGATATGACCATACGGACGGATAGGTCATCTCCACCTACATCCATGAGCTCAAGAGCTCATAAAGCAGCCTATGAAGCCTGGGATTGGTCTAATAGATTATATCTTATGCCCATTAAAAGATCTATACCTGACTATCTACTTAGTGGACTTCCGGACATAGATATAGTAAAGGAGTTTCTTGGAAATGTCTCCCTGAGGTACATAGTCTCACCTAATATTGAGATGAGTGCTTTGATGAAAGAATAATTCTCCATGAAGTATATGGGAGAAGGAGGAGTAATACTAATTCTCCATGAAGTATATGGGAGAAAGGGAAGTAATGAAGTACATATCAAGAATAATCCATCTTCATAGTAGACTAAAGATAATGAACATTCCTTTTTCTGATGTCTTTATAATTCCCCAGACTCTAAACACGCTCCCTTCATAGTTTAGTAATTTGGTGATGACATGTTATTTGCTGGATGAGGAATAGGACTTCAATGCTTTGATTGTCCATTACGTTGCTAAGGAGGAGAAACTCAAGCTTGCTACTCCTATAACCTTCAAAACAACTAAAGGGAAAGCAAAGATGAAGCCGACTAAATTCAAAGGTAGAAAGTCTAAATCTTCTCCACATACTAATGTTGGTCAATCTAGTGCTAATAAAGGTTCGCATGACATAAAGAAACTAACAGTATGAGGTCTAAAAGGAAAGACTAAGATCATCAGGTAACTCCTTGGCTTATTAATTTATGAATCTAATTTTCGATAGTCACATTAAGCACTTTGTGGCTATATAGTAGAGCATCTAATCATGGTGCTTCCACAATGCAAGGGTTCATATTCAGGATAAAGCCAAATAAAGGGAAGGAGAAACTGATGGTTCACAGCAATGAAGAAGGGGAAGTAATATCTATAGGGGATTTACGCATTGAACCTTGTTGCAAGGTTCATTTTGATTTTTACATAATACATTTTATTTGCGATCTTTGTATCAATTTGGGACATAGAAGGTTGACGTTTTGTATTTAATGTTTTTGTTGTATAGTTTTTGTTTAATGCAAAATATAATGGTACAACTTTTTTGTCATATGGTTTGTATAGAATGTGTCTTATCTTGAATTAGATATATACTTCTTCGTATCTTGCTAAACAAGTCATGAAATGAAGGAACCTGATGAATGAAAAGTCATACATGGTGTGACCTAAAAGTTTAAGCCATATTTTCAGAGCTACGGTTGTCATATTTTCAAAGCTAGGGTTGAGAGATTGATCAAGGAAAGCATTATCTCAATTATAGATGATGATGATCTGGAAACATACGCTGATTGTGGCAGAAGTAAGTTGACTAATAAGGAAGAAGGGTCAACTTATGCTTCTGAATTGTTGAGTCTGATACATACAAATATTAGTAGACCTTACACAATAACATTATGCAATTCCAAATATATTCTGACATTTGTTGATAAATATTCCCGTTATAGTTATGTGGTTTTACTTAAAGACTGAAGGTTGAGAACCAATTGAGAAAATTCATCAAGATAGTCAGATTTGAACGTGGAGGAGAATATCATGACAAACATGGTGTTTCAGGACTTGAAAAGGTGCCATATATATGGAATCAGTTAGAATAGTGACTTAGTTCACTATGTCAAGTAGTCCTGAGCAAAATGATGTGTTGCCGAAAGATATAATAACACCCTAAAGGACTTGAAGAAGTCGATGCAGAACATGACTAATCTACCTTATTACTTTATAGTGAGGAAACCCAGTCTTACACACATTCGTGTATGAGGCTGCCCTACTGAGGTAATATAATCCTTATAAAGAAAAATTGCATGCTTGTTATGGTCATTGTTATTTAGTAAGATATCCCGATCACTTTAAAGCTACATATTTTATTGTAGAAAAGGAGAGACTAAAATAGTGGAATCACAAATAGCTAAGTTTCTAGGATATGATGTCTATGATGATGGTGGCCCCATTGACCCTTCGGATGATAGCAAGATGGATACTACAGTTATTATGTACCCGCTACTCATACAATTAGATTCGTTGGATTTAGGTCTTTGTACCGTGTTTGTATATGAATAGAAAACCATACCTGTACACACAGAGGTTCCTAGAGGTATAAGACCTAATGTAGTTGTGTAGATCCGCCAGAGTGAGATGACCTGCTATCCCATTTGATAATACAGTCTATTAGGTGAACATGAATATGTTATTAGACATGTTACGAATCCAGTTACTTTTACAGAAGTTATTTCTGCACCTAATATAGAATTGTGGTGGGTTACAATGACTGATAAGATGCAAGCCATAAAGCATAGTAAGATCTGAGAACTAGTTGATTTGTAGCAGAACTACAAACCCGTCAGTTGTAAATGTAGTTTTAAATCTAAAGGATTTCGGGATAAAGTTCAGCGATTTATAGGCTCGCTTAATTGTCTGATGGTTCACTTAGAAAGAAAGGTTGACTTTAATGTTACTTTTTTTTCTCCATATCCTTAAAGGATAGATTTTGAGTGATTATGTCAATTGTAGCTTATGATGATATAAAGTTACGTCAGATAGTTGTCAAAATTGCTTTCCTGAATAAAGACCTTTATGAAGAGGTCTATATGGTACAACCTGAAGGATTTCAAGATCCAAATGGAATTAACATGGTTTGCTTATTATGCAGATTAATATATGATTTACATTAAACATCCTAAAAGTGATACCTTACATTTGATAAGGTTTGTCCTCTTTTGGTTTCATGGCAAATAAAGTTAAAAGATGCTTATATCACGAGGTTAGGGAAAGCAAAGTTATCTTCCTATTACTGCATGTAGATGATATATTGCTCACGTCAAGTTACTTGACCATGTTGTATAAGGTTAAGCAACTTTTGGTCAAGAACTTTGACATGAAGGTCATTGGTGTAGCATCTTCTGTCTTAGGTCTTCAGATTCATCAGG
>JANSVA010000218.1:5368053-5393226 GCA_025504915.1 Erythroxylum reticulatum | reverse complement strand
AAGTTTATCATTTCCTTGACAGTTTAGTGTCAATGACCAATAACATATCTGGAATCCAACTCTATTTCTTTGATACTGATGAGGAACTAAAAAGAAGGACTAACAGTTGTGATAAACTTTGTGAGAGTACATCAAAACTGATTATGGTAGTTCTACAAGATAATCCTTATGTCAAGTTCTTTCAAAGTCTTAGAGACATTCCATCACTTGAGAATCATGAATTAGTTCTGAGATGTTATCCTAGCCATGATCAACGTGTTTATAATCTTCCTACTACATCATAAGTGGCTGCTATATGGACTGAAACTAATGATGAACAAATTGATAAATGTCTTCACATCCAAGTCTATGCTTACTCTGGTACAAGTTATAGAATTCAGTCTTATTGTGCATGTTATGAACCGCTTCAATATCCACTTTTAATTCCTCGTGCTGAATCTAGATGGCATCGTGGCATTAAGTGGTTGATTCCATAAAGAAACAGGACCAGTGTTTTGGATGAAGGGAGTGATGATCATTTCAACTCCTTTATTGATCCATCTGAATTATTCGCTTTGGAAAACACAGGCAAGTTAGTCATTTTTCAAATATTATTTAATTCCACCATTTTATTTATCAAATTTATCTTCTTTACTCCTACTTGCTGAAGAAGGATACTGTGAAGATGGTTTAGTTTCTGCTAGAGAATATTATTGTTATCGGCTCCAAATAAAATAAAATGATGAATCTATCTGATTGCTTCAACAATTTGTTGTGGGTACTTATATAAAGATTGAAACGACCCGACTTGATTTCCATAGAAAAAAACAGAATGAGATACGAACATAAAATTTGCAAGGTGTTTTTGATAATATTACCGTTGGTCAAACAAAAGGTTTTAGAATTGGTTGTCGAGTAATGCTCCCAACTTCATTTATCAGTGGTCCAAGGGACATGAAATATGGTACAAAAATATGGTAAACCAGATATTTTCCTTACTATGACTTGCAACCCTATGTGGAAAGAAATACAAGACAATCTTAAATTTCATAAAAAGGCGCAAGATAGACTGGATTTATTGGCTAGAGTATTAAGAGCTAAATTTGAAATTCTAAAAAATGAGTTGATCAAAAAACAAATCTTTGGAGATGTGGCCGCATTTGTTTGTGTTATTGAATTTTAGAAGCATGGATTCCCTCATGCTCATTTATTTCTAATACTTAAGCCACATTTTAACTTGCTAAATCCAGATTCTTACGATTAGATCGTATTTGCTGAAATACCTGATCCTGATCAAAACTCACGATTATATTCTCTTGTCATTAAGCATATGATTCATGGTCCTTGTGGTTTTATGAATAAAGATTACCCTTGCATGAGAAATGGTGTGTGCAAAAACTATTATCCCAAGAATTTTGCTCCTTTTACTGTTCATGGTGAAGATAGTTATCCATGCTATAGACGAAGAGATGATGGCAGGAAAGCGAAAATTTGCAGACATGAGATTGATAATAGGTGGGTGGTTCCTCATAATCCGTATCTTTTGATGCTACTTGATTGTCGCATAAATGTTTAAATATGTTCAACTGTGAAGCTTGTTAAGTACTTATACAAATATGTCTTTAAGGGCCATCACCTTGTCAACTTTAGCATTGTCGATCAAGAAAGCATAACTGATATTGATGAAATCAGTAATTTCCAAGAAGGTCGTTAGATTTCACCTCCTGAAGCTTTATGGAGTATATATGAATTTCGTCTAGCAGAGATTAATCCATCAGTTTATATACTACAGGTTCATCCCCCAGATCAACAGTTTATTTCCTTTGACAAAATTGCAGATTTGTTTTATTTTTTGAGAAATACTGACTTCTCGAAAATAATGATAACCGTAATTTTCAAGATGAATTTGACAAATAAAAAGGAAGAAGAGATGAAATGTCTATATAAAGATTTTTTGGAACATTTTTTTTAATCGAAAAACAAAAACATGGTCAAAAAGAAGTCGAAGAAAAGTAATAGGAAGATTGGTTACTGTTGACCCTAGAGAAGGAGAAAGGTATTACTTGAGGTCATTACTCAAATATGTTAAAGGACCAACATCATTTGATAACTTGTTAACTGTTAATGGTGAGAAAAAAAGCTGTTTCAGGGAGGCTGCACTGCAATTAGGATTACTAGTATTTGACTCTTATATACAACAAACACTTGAGGAAGTTATTATGTTTCAAATGCCAGCATCGCTCAGACTTTTATTTGCTATGCTCTTATTCTATTGTTAACCGACAAATCCTAAATAGCTATGGGAAACATTCAAAGACGACCTTTATTCTGACTACCAGTATGCTTCTTCTTCCTATAGTACATGTACATCTTATGACATTACAAAAATGGCCCTTTAAGATATTAATAAATCTCTAGAGCAAATGGGGAAAAGCTTAACCGATTATCTTTTTGCTGATCATCATTTTCATGTTGATTATCATCAACATCAAACTAAGGAAATACAAAGTGAGATGAATGTACAGGTTGATCCAGAAGACCTATTATTATAATCAAGGTTGAATAATGAGCAGAAGTACATATTTGATTTAATTATGAATTCAGTTTTGGCTACAAGTGGTGGAATTTTTTTTATTGATGGTCTTGGTGGAACTGGAAAAACTTTCTTATATCGAGCTCTCCTTGCAAATTTACGGTCACAAGAATATATTGCAATTGATGTTGCTACATCGGGTGTTGCAGAATCAGTCCTTCCTGGTGGTAGGATAGCTCACTCAAGACTTAAAATCTCGCTTGATTTATCGAAGAAAAAAGATTGTCAATTAAGTAAGCAAAGCAGTATTGCAAAATTGATATTTGAATCTAGTCTTACCTTATGGGACGAGGCTTCCATGGCAAAAGGAGAAGCCATTTAAGCATTTCATGATTTGCTTTAAGATATCATGGACTCTAATAAACCTTTTGGAGGAAAAATTGTTATATTTAGTGGTAATTTTCGTCAAACCTTTCTAGTTATTGACCAAGCTACAAAACAACAACTGATTGATTCGAGTCTTCTAAATTCATATCTCTGGCCACAAATGTGTAAATTCTCTTTGATAATAAATATGAGAGCTATATCAAATCTAGTTTTTATGAATTTTTATTATGTGTAGGAGAAGGCACTGAGCCAGTAGATGAGAAAGATCAAATATCCTTGCCGAAAGAATTGGTTATTCCTTATGATAGCAAGGATGAGTCTCTTAACAGGTTACAATTTTTTTCATTATATATTTTACTATCCTTTTTACAATTACAATTACATTTTTCTAATGCATCGTTATCTTAACCAAGTTACTTGAAAATGTCTTCCTTGACCTAAGCTTATATTCATCTGATCCGTATCAGATGATAAATAGATGCGTACTGTATCCAATAAACAACTATGTTGACGAAATTAATGACACGATAATTCAAAAATTGTCAGGAAAAATGCATTCATATATGAGTTTTGATAAAATGGCTGACTGAAAACACCAAGCTAATTATAAAGATTTTCTCAATTCTTTAAATCTTAAAGGCCTACCTCCACACAAACTCTTACTCAAAGAAGGCTTCCCAATTATGCTACTAAGAAATTTGAATCCAACTGAGGAATTGGGCAATGGGACAAGGCCAATACGCAGACAATTAAAAGATCATAGAATTTCTACAGAAATTGTCTTTAGACCTCACAAAGAAAAATTGGTTTTTATACCTAAAAATTCGTTGCGATCTTCAGAAAATGAAAAAAATGGAACATCTTTCGTCATAACACAATTCCTTATTTGTTTGTGTTTTGCAATGACCATAAATAAATTCCAAGGTCAAACACTTGATCATGTAGGAATTTATCTCTATCAGCCTGTATTCTCACATGGACAACTATATGTGGCTCTATCAAGAGCTCGAACTCCTAAATCAGTTAAAGTTCTGATTATTTCAGGAACTTTTGAATCTTCAATTCATGAAAATTTTCAATTAGTCAAATTATAAAAGAAAGAGTTGTTAGGAGGTATGTTAATTGTTTCTTTTTAACTTGATATAATTTCATTTCATATAAGAAAAACTCTTTCTCCTAACTAATTCATTAAACAAATTGTTTCAGGATGGAAAAATGTTTATTGATTAAGGATATTTTACCTGGCGCTTAATGGTGGTCTTGTGAAATTATCGTCCAAGAAAAACATGTTGTCGCCTCACCTAGTACACCATCAAACAGACTTTTGATTATGAGGTATGGCAATTACACTTTCTTCATTTAACATATTTTTTACTTAATTATTAATAATTTCTTTATTATTAACAAATATCACAAGTTGAAGCTATTATATTCAACAATGATATCCAACAAATGAGCCACATTTTGCAACTTTGTAAGAAATATATTATTTGTAATGCCATTGTGAAGCTAATTCCGGCTCACTATCAAACTGAAGACTTGAAAATACAATGGATAATTACGAGTCGCACTGTCATTGAACCTGTACCAGATGATGATAGCATCATCCCCATGAAATTTAACTATACACTTTTCATCGATCTTATCAACTGCATAAACGACAAGCAAAAATCAGTTGGTTAGACCCTTAATTTATTTCTTTATAAAATGTTAAGAATTTTTGTCTATTATATCTATTTATATTTATATTTAACATGTGATAGATATTTTGGCCGTGGTTATTGAAGTCTTAGATAAGAAAGAAATCAACAAAGATGGAAGGAAATCAACAAAGATGGAAGAAATTCAACTGTGCAGAAATTTGTTATCGCCAACAAAGAGTAATTTTAATTCTTTATTTTTCTTTATATTTTGCATGAAACTAAGATAAATTCTTTCTTTTTTCTAACATTTCTTTTTTATTAGGCAAAAAACAGTTATACTGTTGATGTGGAATTCTTTTGTTAATAATAAGGCCAATAAATTACTAAATCCTTGCACTCTTATCTAATAATTGTGTGTAGGAGACTGAAAGTAAACTTCTATAACGATACTTTTTTTCTTTATCATAATATTACATTTTATTAGTTATCTTTCCATTTTATTTTTAAGTTATATTTCAAAATTTTAGGTGTTGTATTATCGACCTGGTTCGACTCAACAATTCTTGTTGATCCAGCAATATAGGAAGTTGTAGATCTTAAAAATTGGTAATGCCTTATCTTTGCTCCAACATCTTTGCTCCAACGATCAATAAAATTACATATCTTTATTTCAACAATTAATAAAATTATATAGAAATTTTACAAAATTTTGATGCTTTCATATTTATAATTATTATGTTGTAGAGCACGACGAAATAATAAGGAAATTAAAAACCTTATTAGCGAACGATCTTACCTGAGATATAATCCTGATATATCCTTCGGATTTCATCATAAAATTACCAAAATCATGTTCTTGAATTCTACCAGCAAGGTAACTACATCTATATATTCTTATAAAATATTTCATATTAATTTTTTAAATAAAAATCTTATTATGGGTTATTTGCAGATATCATGGATTAAAGCTAAAATTTCCTTCCAACACATCTTACAAAAATACTGATATATGACATGTAAAAGATGTTTTTGTTCTACAACTGCTACCTATGGAGTTCCATTCATTTGTAATTCTTGCAGAGAAAAACTTACGACTGAACCTAGGTTTGCTTCTTCTCTTTTCTCTTTTCAATTTACTCTTTTTTGCTTCTCACGTGGATTTTGGAATTTTGGATGTTTTTTACTACTTGGATGTCATAGGTGTGACTTAACAAGTCACACCCGTGACAAGAATCACAAAATTTAAGCATTCACAACAATCAAGAGTCACGGGTGTGACTTAAATAAGTCACACCCGTGACTGATCATGTTAGGCTATCAACTAACATAAACATTCATCAAAAACTTTGACAACAAAAACATAAATACTACATAAATATCAAAACCCACAATTATATAATAAAGTAAAACTATTCAAGAATCGAAATTTTCTACTCACGAAATCAACATTAGCGATACAATTCATCAGTCACACCTGTGACTAATGATCTTATGCTTTCAATTAACCGTAAACATTTAACTAAAGCCTTAATACTATTAATTAAACATAACCAATCTACTCACAAAATATACATTCACAATACATGTATAAGTGTTGTTTTTTGTTCTTCTTAATAGTGGCACACCATACCTATCCTTCTCTTTCCTTATCTTCTTCTTCTTTGCACCATCCTCTTTATCAATAATTACATTTAGAGCATCCAAATCAGTTTCTGGCCCTCGAATTTTGTCCTTTCTTTATTCTTCCAATTTTGTCTTCTCTTTCTTCTCCTTGCTTTACAAGAACATTGTTAAAGAGAATTAATAATATGCAGTAATCAACAATAACGTCAAATTAAGAAAAGAAAAAATCAAATTAAGAAAAGAAAAAAAACTAGCATTATTAAAAACATTCAACCATAAAAGCACAAACACAAGAAAAAACACATTAATAATAACAACAAATTATTTCTCATTTAATGATTAAAGATGTTAAATCATCATTTTCACGAACACAACCTAAGATTTTAAAACTCATAATAATTAGTGATCAAACTATTATTCACATGCATAACCATAATTGACAAGTACATCAACTAAAAGACCATTAACGAGTGTGATAGACACTCACTCAATTTTCCCTTTTTTCAAGCACTCAAAGGTCAAAAACATTCTCCATTTCATGTTAAACATCAACCATAAGCTTGCTAGCTAATCCAATCTTCACTACTATATATCTAACACAAACATTAATCCAAAGGTCTTTATTTTGGCTGTAATAAGGCCTTGGTAAAGGTATGGAAAAGATAAAATTTAGCTTAAAACCAAAGGACTAATTGAGCATTTAAAATGACACATACCAATAAAATATAAAACACAAAATTTTTTATTTTCAGGAATCTCCTTTACTTTTACAATCATCCCTTGTCCTTCATTTTTTTTCTTCCCTTTTTCTTTTCCCCTACCATTTTCTCCTTCCTTTTTTCCCTTTTTTTTCTCTTTCTTCTTTAGTTGATATGATTTGCTTTTTTACTAAATGTACAACAACATATATCCTTCCTTTTTTTGTTTCCCTTTTCTCTCTCTTCTTCGGTTGATATCATTTGTTTTTTTTTCCAATGTGCAATAGCATAAATACCTTTTAAATGCTCAACTTGCCCTTATGGTGGGTATAATCAAAGAAGATAAACAATAAAAGACAAAGCTTGTGTTTTAGGTTTTAACTAAAAAAAGGTTCCATGCAAGCTCAAAGGGGTTCACTAAAGATAATATCATAGTTGCTTTTAAAGCTTTGAGGTTATATCCTAAACGCCTTCATCATTTTAATGTCCACATAAGATTATGTAATCTTGATTAGTGTTTGCAAGCAAGTTTTAGATTTATTTAACATGAAAGAATACTCTCAATAACGAATACTTTTAATTGATTTCAAACCCTTACCGAAGGAAAATGTCATTCATCTATCACAATAAGCTAATACCCTTTCAATTGAAATCCAGGTCAATCAACTGATGCATGCAGATATATTTATTCACTTATATTATGCATTTATAATCCCGATTAAGTTCAGTCAATAATCATACATATTTAACTATTAAACAAAAAATAAACACGATACGTACAACAATCATAGTTAACATCATAGGAAATTAAATAAAAGATCTAACATGCAAACAACACTAATTAATCCAAACCATGAAATAAAACAAATTTAATGACAAACAATCACAATAATCAAAGAAAAATTAGAAATACAATACTAAGATGGAGGTGGATGCTTTCTGAAGCGAGGATTCAAATTTGTTAACAAATCCTTGATCTTCGCGATATCTGCCTTGATCTTTTGCAACCTCTCATCTGTTCGCCGTTCAAAAACAATAGGTTGATTCGTTAATGATTGGTATTCAACAGAAGTAAGTGAAATGTTAAATTATGTACCTTTATGTACTGAAGGGCCTTCCCTTTGTGTACCTTTACCTCTTTCGTATCGACTGTGCTCACTAGTTGAAGGTCCTATTGCCTCGTCACTAATAACAACATGACGATCACCTTGCCGCTTCGCAATCTTCATTAACACCAAATACTGTAAGTCTAAACTACAATTCCCTACAACTACCTGCATACTTGTTCTCTCAGTCAGGAAACCAAAATACTCTATAATTTGAGTCACAAATGCAGCACCAACTATTTTCCCAGCGTTAACTTTCGCTACATCCATCATATGCTTACTTAACCACAAACCAGCATTAAACTATTTGCCATGCACCATGTACCACAACACAAACAATTCAGATTTAGAAACTGCATCCTAACTATCTCCTCTACCAAATATTGTACAAGTTAAAAACCTATGAAGATAGCATAAGCTAGGATTCACTAAAGTAGACGATTTGGACCTACTCGGAGAAAAAACATTTATTGAATTTGTAATTTCATTCCAAAATTCTTTAGTCCTAAATTCATCATCATAACCATATAACTCACTATGTGGAAACCAAATAGATCATTCAAATCATTTAAACCAAGAGTATGTATCTTATTCATTAATCTAAATATCAAATTAATCACATTGTCAACTTTGTTATAGGTCAAAATTAAAGTTGATAAAAATTCTAGAGTAAATTTAACATATGAATTTTTCTTAAAATTTGCAAATTTGTCTCATCCTATGTTATACAACAATTCATTGACTCGATTTGCAATTCCTAACTTATTTATAGCTGCATGATCAATGAATCTATTTGGCATAATCGGACGATCTTTTAAACTTACATACCTTGATTGGTTCTCCGCATTGTTAAACTGAAGGCAAGGATTACCTAAATCAGGGACATCGCCCACTTCAGAAGATGAAGACACTCCAAATCTCATACGAGGCATGATCTAAATAGCAATCAAGAATCCAAATATTTTCATTAATCTCAAACCAAGCTGAGCAATTTATTACTTAATTAGATTTAGAGCAGTTAAATATAATTAGCAAACATAAAATCCTATAGTAATATAAATCCAGCAGGTCATAAGATGAACAAACATTCATTTTAAATATACATCCTTTAATAAATAATAATAAAATTAAAAATTAAATCCTTTTTATCTTATCACTTGTATACTATATCAAAATGTTTTATAATGTCAAACTTGAATTATGTAATAATAAATATAAAAATTCATTGAAAACTCAAATATACTATATTCTCAACTGACAGAAGGGAATAACCAGGACAAATGCCATTTACATGCACAAAATACCTCATTTATTTACATACAAATTAACATATTTATATTTACATGTGAGATCTAATTCAAACATTCTGAACAGTACAATAGGTTTGATTACATCCATAACTATATAGATTACCAGGTTTGCCTCAAGCTCTCAAAATTTTTCTTTATCCATCTAATCACTTTTGTTATCCAAGGTTTGACATTATGCCGGTTCCATGAAACAATAATGATCAAAGTCATTCCTATGACAACAATAGAATTACTAATTGTATTGGCAAATAAACCAGCATCAAATTTACTACAACAGGGTCGCAATTGGTAAAGCACGGTTTGCTTCAAAGTCATAACAACATAATACATTAAGATACTAATGCTGGTAGAGCTTTATAGTACAGAAGTATTGCTAACCCTATTGACAACACCTGTATTTATAAGGCGACAACAAAATTACAATAGCATCGCTGAAGTTTCTCAAGGAAAAAGTTAATGCGTCAATGCAAATCTAGTATTTCTATTCATGCTTACACACACCCATACCACAACTCAATATCTCTTTGTAATCAAATTTATGAATCATTGTTCAGTGTAAAAGTAAAGCTAAGTGCAAATACACCGGCTAAGTCTACATCTAAGATATCAAATTACCAGCATAAAAAAGGTTGTTATTTGATTCTAAATGTAGCATTTAAAGACAATAAAGCATAAAGATGTAAGATGTAAGACATTACCTAATTAGCAACTTCTATGGGACGCAAAAGACAGAGCACAAGACGACGATAAGGACAGCTGAACTCCCATGAAGATTCGGATAAGATGATTTTAACGGAGAGAAGAAGAGGATGATCAAATGTCTGGAGGCTGCAGCGTGATTGAAGAGTTAGATTAAAAACTCCTAACTCGGTAACCGGTCACCCATGCTCAATAAAATTTTTTAACTTTTTCTCTTATTTTATTTTAATTAACCTAGTCATAGGTGTGACAACAAAAGTCACATCCATGACTTTTGTAAGATTTATTTCACTCACTAACAAATTTTTTCTTTTTTAATTATAATTAAGTTACTATTTTCACACTAAAAATACAGGGTAATTAAATTTCAATTAACAAAAAATTAAGATTTATTTAAAATTTACTTAATTTAAATTAACTATTTAAGATTTCTTTTAAATTTCTTAGTCACATGTGTGACTTAAATGTAATTGAGTTAATTTTATTTGGAGGTCTGTACTCATAAGTCACACTCGTGATTGAAAAAACTTTAATTTAATTTAAAATAAGAAAAAATATAATTTAAGTTAAAAATTATGTGGCACTAAAAATAATAATTTAAATTAAATTAGGGAAAATTTTATTCAATGTTTATTTAAAAAAATTGTGTGACTTATTTAAGTTACACTCATGACTTAAGTTCGTGATATCAAATTTTACTTTTTAATTACATTTTTTACATTTGTATTTACTTTTAATATTTTATCCATTTACAAAGAATACATCTCGCCTTACATTTCATACTTTTTAAAAAAATTTCATTCCAAAATTTTACATTCTAAATTTAAATTTTCATTTTTAATATTCTTACATATATATTTTTAATATTTCTATCGTAATTCCTTTCTTAATATACATTTAAAATTTTACAACCTAATTTTAATTATTCATTTTTGATATTCTAAATTATATATTTTTAATATTTCTATCATAATTCCTTTCTTAATATACATTTAAAATTTAAACTCATAATTTTATCACAAATTTTAAAATTGCACAATATTCATTTATACATTAAATAATATAAGATGTTAGGACTTTTTATTATCTTAATTAATTATTTATTTATAACTTCTCACAACATATTAAATTAAGTTATTGACTTTTTTAACCTTAATTAATTATAATATTTAATTAATATCAAAACATTTTACATTTTTAAAATTTTACCACTCAAATAAATAATTTTACTATACCATTTTTTACATCCTAACATATATAAAGTCTTATTTTGTTTGAGTCTTTTTATTTAGTTTATATATTTTATACATTTAAAACAGGCACATTATTCTATACATTTCCTTAATTTTTAAATTTTTTGTCCCAAATATTTACTTACTAGTTTTACTTACTCATTTATTGTATTCTAACTTATATATTTTTAATAGAATAAAACCTTTTTTAATAAAATATCCATTACAAATTTAAAACATTTATAATTTAATTACTAATTTTTACGAATTACAAATTTCAAATATTTATAATTTAATTACTAATTTTTTTATTTTACTTATAATTTAATTACAAAATTTTAAAATTTTCATATTTATTTATACATTAAAATTATATAATAATATAACCGATTAAATTAAGAGGACATTATTACAGCACATTTGCACATTATTAATCTGCTAGTGTTTCAATAAAAGTTTAATTATTGTGAATAAAAACACGCATTTTCATAAATCGTAATATTTAATTTTGCAAAACAAATATTAGAAGACAATTAATATTTTGCTTGTAGTTTAGAATATTTGTAATTACTTTACCCTAAAGTAATTAATTGTATTGTTATTTCTGCAACTTGGAAATCACGAAGATGAAGAATTGAACTATAACCTCGAGTCCTGAAGACTAGCCAAAGAATCTTCGGAACTTTAAACCCTTCTGATTGGTGGTCAAGGTACGAGCAACGTCCGAGTTATTCAGCGCGGCGTCCAACTTTTTACCCCTGTCCAATGGCACGAGCAAATATAAAAATGATCACACCATCTTGTCTGGTTTTAAACAAACTCGTTAGCATTTCATGGATATGCTACTCTGTAAGGTCATGAGGATACGGTTTTACACAATGGACTAGAGTGCAAGCAGAGGCTTCTCAACCGCAAAAGATGGTGGATCGTCCTGAGATTTACATAAGCAAGGGCATGGGCCTATTAATGCTGCAGTTAAATCCAAAATTTGAGTTCTCATCATGGATCAGGATGCATAATCACATCACAGAAGTTGCATTGTTCAAAATAAGTGTTAAACATTTCACTGATAATAATAACAATCAGTTGCTTTGACTGACTGGTATCTGTTTCTTAAGATTAAAGATTACTTAAAACTCTATAAAGAGACAAAATGCCAGTTCAACCACATCATCGTTCATACCAGCCATTAAATAATATCAAGTGCTCAACAATTCCATCACAAACGCAATTCTAAGATACACAATTGCAGACATTCACAGTTACCCAGAACCAGTAGTTCCTAGATGCATCAGGCTTCGCGCTAAACAAGAGGAGGATATTGCTTAGCTTGCTGTCGCACTTTTTTCTTATATTCTGTAGCGTCCTGCACCAAATCATAACAACCCATGTAGGACATTATGAGAATAACAAGGTGAACAATCCTATTTAAGTCACCACTAACTTCCTTATGATGCTGCGAGACAGAAACGCCAAGAAGTTCCAAGGGTGAAAAGCCAAAACCTATGGGTAGACATCAAGTAACTTCCTTTATCATCACTTTTCCCTCACACAAACATGAAGTGATATTGTTACATAACACATACCACATATTAGTATCAAGGTGACATTTACCATTGATAACAGGCCATCAGAAATACAGATCTCTGATGCTAAGTGTGAGGAAAACAAGATTTTGTGGAGAAGCCTCCATCAATTATGATGATAGATCATCCAATCTGAACGAAATTCAGCAAGGAGCTCTCTGTCATTCATTTTGCTTTAGAAACAGCAACACTTTAGAAATATGTCTTAATCAATTTAATTATGGATCAGCCCCTTCCATACTGAATAGCTCACGCAATAATAAAAAATCATAGATAAGTGGGCCATGAAGGTTTTGGGTGGACAGGCAAGTGGAAGCCTAAACCAAATTTCAGCTAAAACAAAGAGGTTGGTCTCGGAGAAAATGAACATAGTGTCAAAAGAGTCATGCAAACAAATTCATCAAACACACCATACCTGTATAAAGAGATGATAGCCTTCAGTTTGTGCAGGGTCAGCAGGATTTGGCTGGTCCAGTAAATCCTGTATTCCGACCAAAATTTGTTTCACTGTGATGGCTGGCCTCCACCCCTACATAACCAATACACTCAATACAACTGTAGCCAAAACAGAAACTATAATTAATCATCAAAGGAACATATGATGCTTACATTGTCCTCGTTAAGTATAGAAAGACAAACAGTCCCAGATGGGTAGACATTTGGATGAAAAAATCCCTGAGGAAATTTACACTTTGGTGGCTTGCTAGGATAATCTTCACTAAAATGAAGTGTGAGCGGAAAGTAACCACCCTCCCAGTCAGTCTACAACATTGTAGAACAATGAATGAAATGAGAATATGAGTAAATTCTAACAGGCATAATGGAGGGAATATTAATGCAATGAGCACATGTAACATCCAAAGAAGGTAAGAGCAAGCAAGTATCTCCTCAAATTTCAAACAAATATGTTACATATCCCAGAATAACAAGAAAAATAAAGACCAGAGTCAGGGATCAACGTTTGAATTACACATGCATTCTGCTATGTCCACATGATCACCATCTTCAAAGCCAAATAATCATTCTGAAGATTACAACTGCCTCCCACACAAAAAAGACTCAACAAAATAGACTTACACCTTCCCATTTACTGTCTTAATCACTAATCCAACCATGAGAAGAAACCCTTCAAAGGACATAAAGAGAATCAAGATCATAGTCGCAAAGAACAAATAATCGGTGGGGCAGTAGAAATCAGGAGAGCAGGAAGGAAACAAGTTAATATGCTGACAGATCAGAGAAAGCGAGCAAGAAATTTCCTATATATAGGTTGGTTTGTGCTTATTTCCTTGGAATGGAAAATGGGAAGGTTTTCTTTACTGGGCCTTTACCATGTATCCCGTCAGTACACAAAGGATTACTTAATACAAGCATTATATAAAATATTATTGAAAGCATCAATAAGACATATGTTCTCCTGACATTTTCAAGAACAAATTGGAAGGTTACAAGCATGTGAACACAGCCACAACACAAGTTCCCTCCGTCAATATGTTTCATACTATACCAATCAGCAGAAATGTACGAAGAAACTGAAAAGTAGAATTCACGACTGTTTAGATCTGAAAAGCAAGCAACCAAGACAATATTGAACCAAATGACCATCACAAAACAAAAATTGACCATTTTACATCCTGTTTCTCTTAGTTTATCATCATCAATTCAAACAGATCCAGGTAGAAGCAATCATAAACTATAGCCAACTGTGGGGCACCAGTCAACTGGCTGATGAAAACCCCCCACGGAGTTTATCTTTCCAGCCTTAATTCTGCGAATAGATCACGAAGATACTACTTGAACAAGCAACAGCAAGCACTCCAAATTACAGACAGCTAAACACAATCAACCCATACCCAGAACATCAGAACCATTCAATTTATTCTTAGCAAGACGAATGTTAAACTATAAGTAACCAAATAAATCTAGAAAAATACTTACACCAGCTTTTCCAGGAATAGTGCAATGCCACACCATCAAATTCACTGTTCCATCTGGTGAAGTCTCTGGCTTGGCCACAAAACCCTAGAATTTCGAAACGAAAATAAAAATAACTCAACTCCAAACTTCCCAAACCAAAACACAAAATGAAAAGCTTTGCAAAATCACAAAAAAAAACAAACAATTAAAAAAAACAGTAACCTAAAACATGTTAAAAGAAAATCCACATCCAGTTTATTCAAGTAATCGTTTTGGGAGAGAAATATATTACAGACATGGGGATGGTTCTTGCGCCAAGCCTTTCGCTCCTCTGCCAGACGACCACGTGCGATGCCTCCCGACATTCTTAACCTCCGCCTTTCTTAACTCTCCCCAATACCCAATTTCAACTCAAACTGTATTCAACCGAAGCAAGTGTTTCTAATACGGGAAGTCTATAGTGAAGTATTCATTCCTTTTTTTCATTAAAAATAAATCATTATTCGAAAACGTACAAATAAAAAGATTATAGTGGCGTAAGATCGACGCCTAAAACTGACAGATCTAGACCGTCCGACAACGGAAAGGAGAATCGTCGTATTATAATTTATATGCACAAGGCCCATCCCAATAGGCAATA
Source organism: Erythroxylum reticulatum (assembly GCA_025504915.1). Classification (NCBI taxonomy): domain Eukaryota; kingdom Viridiplantae; phylum Streptophyta; class Magnoliopsida; order Malpighiales; family Erythroxylaceae; genus Erythroxylum; species Erythroxylum reticulatum. The sequence continues at coordinate 5,377,873 of JANSVA010000218.1, read as the reverse complement.
TTAATAGCCCACACCAACTCTCATTTCATCTTCCTCTAGTCGAATAAGAATAGAAATCACAAATTATAATAAAAATGAAATTATTAATTATGTGTATTTACTACTAATTATGTTAATATTTATTATTAAAAATTAATGAAAATCTTGTTTAATCATATTTTGTTATTATATGATTAATTTTAAGATTTTATAAGTAATTATTCAACAATTTAATAAGTTAGAAAATTGTTACATTATGGAACAAAATTATGATAAGGAAAAAAATTAAAGAACTTAAAAAAATGCTTTACTTAATATATTATCAATAAAATAAGATAAGATAATTATTAAATATAAAAATAAAAAAATAATTGATAATAATATTTTGATAAGAATCAATATGTAATAATTTCTTGATAATATTATAATAATATCTCATTATCGCTTATCTTTTATTAGTTATTATAGATACCTTATTCTAGCTTAACCCCCACTTCAATCAAAGTCTTGACAACATTTAAAATTCATCCTAATTTTTTTATCCCCTATTTTGTTAATTGTTAGTAACTAAACAAGTAAAAGTTAAAAGAATAAAAACTATGCCAAACAAGACTTAAGCTTTATAATACACACACATATATATATTGAGTTCAGTATAATATATTGAACTTTTAAGTTCTATTGGCAAATTATATTCTAATGTTCTATAAAAGATCTATCTAAATAATTCTTTATCATTATTAATAAAATCACATTACATAACAGTCCTACTAACACTTTAAAATCTAGCAAATTTATATTTTTGTCAAATTGTAAAGAATGATTCATTAACTTAACATATGTGACGTCCTATTTAAATAATTTAAACTACTAAACGTTATAGTTTTGAAACAATTTCTTTACATTTAGTAACTCAATATTACAAAAACTTTAAGTAAATTCATATTATTAACTTTGGTAACACTTTTTTACCAATGCAATGAATGTCATAATTATGCAAAATAGTTATAAAGATAACAGTATGAGCTTAAACTAAATACGGAAGAAAATGAAATACCTTTAATCATTGTTGTTTATGTTTGAAGAGTTTGCATTTTAGAATTATTCCAAGCTCTCATTTTTCAATTTAATGGTGTATATTTTTCATCAGAGAAAACAAGCAAAATCTGCAAGAAAAGCTTATATGAATGTGCTCCCATTAAGCACATTATGAGTTACCACAAAATTAGGGCATTCATACCTACTAAATTCATAACATTGGACCACAATGAGTATTAAACCACCATAATATGAGCAAACATTATAAAAGTTTCACGAAAACAACATTGTTCATACAATGAAAACTATATAAGGGAACTCAGTTTCATTCTAACAACATGATCCTTGAATTTCATTGGTAGCATGCCTTTTGTTAAAGGTCAACTATCATTAATTTAGTGCTAACCTGTTCAATAACCACTCTCTTGTCCTTAACACATTCCCTTATATATAAAAACTTGATGTTGACCCGTTTATTCCGACTACCACTCTTATTATTTTTAGCTAGAAAAATAACAACTGAATTGTCACAATATATTCTCAATGGCCTAGATATGGAATGCACGATTCTAAGCTCATATAGGAAACTCTTTTGCTATACATCATATGATGTAACCTCAAAACAAGAAACAAACTCAATCTCTATAGTGGAAGTAACAGTCAAAGACTGCTTGGCACTCCTCCAAGGTATGACTCCATTGGCAAACATTAAGATACAACTTGAAGTTGATTTTCGTGAATCCCAGAAAAATCTGAATCTAAGTACCGTATTACCTCAAAATTGTCCATTCATCTGTACATATACATGTAATCCTTGGTCCCTTAAAGGTACCTCAATACTTTCTTTGCAACTCTCCAGTGATCTAATCCTGGACTACTCTAATATCTGCCTAACATTCCAACAACAAATGCAATATTAGGTCTTGTAAAAACCTGAGCATACGTTAGACTTTCGATTGTAGAAGCGTATGGAATGTTTTTCATTTGTTTCCTTTCAAATTCATCTTTCAGGCATTGGTCCAAATTGATCATATCTCCTTTCACAATAAGAGTTATACTAGGTGAACAATCTTTCATCTCAAATCTCTCTAAAACTTTATGATATAGGTTTTTTTAGACAAACCCAAAGTACTACGGAATCTAGCTCGATGAATCTTAATTCCAATCACATAAGACGCATTACCTATATCTTTCATTTCAAAATTCTTAAAAATAAATTGTTTCACATCATGTAACAAACCCCTATCATTAGTTTCAAGTAATATGTCATCCACATATAATACAAAAAAAAAAATTACTCTCTCTTCTGGAATATACTTTGATCTACAATGTTTTCTTCAAAACCAAATGATGAGATAATATCATGAAATTTCAAATACCACTGGCGAGATGCTTGGTTCACTCCATATATGGATCTTTTAAGCTACAAACCAAATGCTCACTATTGTTAAAGGAGAATCTCTCTAATTGTTTCATGTAAACCTCTTCCTATAGGTCACCATTTAAGAAAGTTGTTTTCACATCCATTTGATATAATTCCATGTCAAAATAAATAACCGATGCCAAAATTATACGAAGTGAATCTTTTTAGACACAATTGAAAATGTATCTGTGTAATTGATTCCTTCTTTTTGAGTGAATCATTTAGCAATGAGTCTTGCCTTTTATCTCTTAATGTTGCCTAATAAATCCTTCTTTTTCTTAAATACCCATTTGCAGTCTATGGGTTTTGCTCCTTTAGGAAACTCAACAAGATCCTAAACATTGTTATTCTTTATGTTTTTCCTTTATGAGATTGTACCATAAATTTAATTCTTTGCAATTTATGGCTTATGAAAAGGTTTTAGGATCATTCTCGGCTCCTATATTGTAGTCAGATTCTTATAGATATACAACATAATAACTAGTAATAGCTAATTTTCTTGTTCTAGTATATCTTTTTTATGTTGCACCAACATCCTCATGTAGAATCTATTATTTAACTAGTTGTTGAATGCTTTCAGGTTATTCTTGAATAACTGGATCGACTAGATTATCAACAACTTATGGAATTTCTTAATTGTCATTTATGTTTACAGTAGGTTGGTGAACTTCAACAGTTGGTTGTATAATGTCTATTTGAATTTAAGGATCGTGTTATTGTTTGAAGTGGAAGGTTGAGTATCTATATGATCATTATCAGAAACCATATCTTGAAATTTATATCTCCCACTAATCAGATAATTCTTAAGAAATTTTGTATTTCTTAATTCCAAAATTCTAGAGTGATGTGATAGACAATAGAATCTGTCTCCTTTAGACCTTTCAACATATCCAATGAAATACCCACTTATGGTTCTCATGTCCAATTTCTTCTCTTATAGATTATAAATTCTTATTTCGGATGGACATCCTTAAATGATTATATGTTGCAAACTCAAATGACATATTTGGAATAGCCTTGATTGGTACTCGATTTAATACATACATGGTAGTCTTAAGAGCTTCAGTCCACAAGGACTTAGGAAATTTGGAGCTACTCAACATGCTCCGTTCCATGTCTAATAATTTTCAATTTCTCCATTTTGTCACACCATTTTGGCTCGGAGATCCAGGCATAGTGTATTAGGCTACTATCATATTTTCTTAAAGATATCTCGCAAATGGACCAGGTATATGTCCACCTTTAGTATATCTACCATAATATTCTCCACCTCTATCAGATCTCATGATCTTAATTTGCTTATCGCATTGTTTATCTACTTCAACTTTGAATATTTCGAAAGCATCTAGTGTTTCATTCTTGTTATGAAACAAGTAGAGATACATATACTGCAAGTAATCATCTATAAATGAGATAAAGTATTTATGACCATACGAATCTATATTTGGACTACAAATATCTGTATGTATGATTTCTAATATGTCTGAACTTCTCCTGACACCTTTCTTTGATTTGTTGGTTTGATTTCCCTTTATGCAGTCCACACATGTTTGAAAATTAGCAAAATCCAAAGTACTAAGTACTCCGTCATTCACCAATCTTTCAATCATTTCTATGGAGATATGTCCTTATCTTCGGTACCACAACATAGAGGAATTTTCATTGGTGACATAACGTTTTATTACAACATGAACATATGTTGCATTGTAACAAATATTATCTTGTAAATTAAAACAGAAAAGAAAATCAAATAATGCACTATTCCCAATAATGATTTGTTTGAAAAATGAAAGAAATATCCAAGTGGTACAATTCTTGAAACTAAAATCAATTTCCTAAAGAAATTGGCAATATAAAATGTCTTTTCTAATTTTAAAATAAAACCACTACATAAAATTAAATTGCAATCCCTAACAGTTTCTACATGTGCACATATCTTGTTTTCGGATAAGATATACTACTCATTTCCCACAGACTTCCTTGGGTTTTGCCAATCTTGGAACCCATTTGTAATATGGATTGTACAATCAAAATCAATCAACCATTTGTCATGACAAACTTCAGTCATATTAGATTCAAAATAAACAGGTGAGGTAAAATTTTCTTCCTTTTCAAGTCATTCCTTATGTTTGACACAATTCTTCTTCATGTGCCCTTTTTTCTTATAAAAGAAGTTTTTGGATTCCTTCTTAATGTTAGTTTGGATAGGTATTTGATCTTTTCCCCTTATGTTGACTTGATTTTTCTTCTTTCCTTGAACAACTAAATGTGCACTCTACAAACTCTCTCTCTCTATTCCATTAATTTCCCTTCCTCTTGGACACACATGATCATTAATTAATTTATTGACCACTTATCATTATGCGTATTATAAGAGATTATAAAGGATCTGTATGGTGGTAGAAAAGTGTTCAAAATGTAATGCATAAGCAAATAATCAGACATCTCAACCTCTAGTTTCTTTAACTGAGCCATAATGTCTGTCATCTTCATGATGTGCTCATGCACACCTCGAACACCGGTGAACCTTGTGGATGAAAACTTCATAATTAGGGTGCTTGCAAATGCTTAGTTTGAAGTTTTAAATTACTCATCAATAGCCTTCAGTAGAGTACGGACATTATCATGTTGTTCTACAAAACTACGAATGCTAGCAGAAATTTTGGTTTTAATAAACATCATACTTAGGTGATTAGATCGCTCATAAAGTTCATAAAGAGCATTTTCAGCTATAGTGCAAGCCTCTGTTACCTTAGGTGGTTCGTTCATTAGGACAACATAATCAATGCCCATCCATTCTAGATGAAGAAGAATTATCTCCTTCCAAATCTTATAGTTTTCACCCCTTAATTCAAAATTTTCACAATTTGTATCAAAGAAGCTAACAGTTTGAATAACTTCATAATTTAAACATATATGATACTTATCAATAAATTGAGATTGAAAAATTATGTACATGTATGACCAATGTAAAACATATCTTAAAAGATATAAATCAAAAGACAAAAAAAAATTCATGTAGGCTAAAATTTTAATTCAAACAGATTTTTGCTAAACTCTATGATAAAACTGTCAAATTATATACCAATTTCTAATACATGTGGGAAAATTAGAAAATAATATGATATTTCACCATAATTAATCATTCAAATATAATAAAAATTTATGTGAGATAAAATTTATTATACTAAAATAATTAACTACAATTAAATATCTCAAAATTTTATGTGATTGATTACGTAAATATATAATTTTATATAATTATGATTGTTGTGGCTAAGCTCTAATAACTAATCACTAAAACATTTTATCCAAAATCCTATTCATAATTCAAATTATAAAAATAATAGTCATGTGATAATCTGCAAAATCCTATTCATAATTCAAATTATAAAAATAATAGTCATGTGATAATCTGCTAAATGTTTAACATTTACACAAATATAATATCAACGCAAAACATATATAGACATAATCCTTAGTTCCGATGGCAAGAGCTCACCATGCATCCCCATAAGAGTATGGGTTGAGGCCCGCAACAACATAGGTCAGGTCTTTCGAATAAGACTTACTCGTTACTATTCATAATTTTAAACAAGTAATCATTAGTTATCAAGTGATCTTTGAAAATTTCTATCTGATTTTGGATGAGAAAAGTACCGTGATTAATAATTAATATAGTTAACAAAATTTTCATTATTGAATAAAATCTACTTGAGGTGAATCCGAATTGATCACACCTTTATCAAATCATAAGTACAATTATGTCTTCTTCTTTTTTTCAATCAAGGAGGCAGGGCCCAAGGTCGATTCAATTTAAAGCCAATGAATTCAGACTTAAGATTCGAATTTAAAAGGTTTGATTCTTATGTTAAAATGATATCGTCTTAGAACACACTCAACTTGGTCTATGCTTAGGTGGGGTGCAGAGAAGTTATAGGTCCATGAATATATACCATTATGAATCGCCAGCGATTCAATCACCTCACATTTCCACCATCTTTCTGTAATTCAATTCAATGCAATTTCTCTGTAAATTTTCTGTCTGATGCGTTCTAGCTTTCTGTATCTAACTTTCTAATAACCACACACGCTTTTAATAAATCTGCCATTTTTTGGGTAGAGAGAAGAGGAAAGTGCAGAAGGGCACAATTTATGTTCAGAGTTATAATGAAAACCACCATCAGAGCTTGCAGTTGTCCACATGATGGTGCTGTCAAACATTCAATGATCAAGCTGTAAAGAAAAGGATAAAGAATCAAGCCCAGCTTTGGCCTTTGAGCCACATAGAAAAAGCTTATTGCCATGGCTATAACTTGATTCTGCACAAACTAAAAAGTAAGAAACAGTGACTGAGAATAGTGTTGCGATCATAAACAAAGAGGGCCACATGTATAATTGAGCCATAAAAACGCATCCTTGCTCTCATAACGAATTGCCCACTTTTCAGTGTTTAGCTTCAGACTCAATTAATTGGTCCATTGGTTTAGAGAAAAAATGCAAGGACAATGAGTATAGAGATTTGTTTTTGGGGGAAGACAACCAAAGCAGAAATTGACAGAAAATCGGGGAATCATATCGGTAGGTTCCACCAAAGTGAGCCTGGGGTCCCAGATTGGCGTAAAAGGTCTGTGGAGAATAAGCGAAAAGAAAAACAGAAACTTACCTGCATACCGTAGGAAAAAGAAGAGCACAAGTGTTATCAGAGAGAGGAAGGTAATTTTCCAAACACATTGCGTTTAGTTTGAATATCACAACATGTGTCTTTCCTTGAGATGAAGTTGGTGCTCTCTTTTTAATGAAAGTATCTTTTACTATCAGATTTAAGAGTCTAATATGAACTAATTCGACAAACAAGATATTCTGATATTGACTAAAACCTGATCAGATCGAAATCGAGTTGGTCCATTTCCATCAAGGAACTGTGTTTTTTTTTTTTTTTTTTGGCACTTAACATTCCAACATTCAACATCAAATTGTAACTTTGGGATAAGCATAGAAGTGAATTTTTAAAAAGTAGCTTTGGATGCCTTATGGAATTGTTTCCAATAGGGTGCACATGGCGTCTATTTCTTTTGATGGTTCATTCCAGCACTGGTTCACAGGCTGTTGACCGAATTGTTGCACCAATTTCGATCCCTCGAAATTATGTAAGCTTGCAGAGTCGAAAAGCGTTGGTTGGACAACAGGCAATACGAAAGCTCTTACAATTTCTCAACCATCCATCGCTGTGCCCCTAACTTCCTTCTTATATTTACGTGCCATGTTAGATAGTGAGTTTTGTAGCAACTAATATACTATAAAATGATAAAGTAGTTTTTTTGTAAAAATACAAAAAAAAGGACTACATTTATTATGACTTTATCCGAGGAACCGTATGAACTGGTTATGTAAACTTGACGTAATACATGTCATCTCGATCTCAGATGGTGCATTTTCACAAGCGTAAAATGCATCAAAATATAAATTTTTAACATTTTCTGATAATGCGAGATAATTAAAATCAATTATAAGTGCAAAAATAATTTGGATTGGATTTCAAGTCAAGCGAATTATTTGTTGAACTTATACTAAATAGGAATCTGATTAAATTGAAGTCGGTCAATTAATTTTATGTTAAACTGAATAGAATTAGATAGAATTTAGGCATTTTTTCCATGAAATATTGGAAATTATTTCATCATGTTCCTTTTACCCTGAATAGAAGCTTATATGGCAATGCATTGACTTGTTGCTTTTTTGTCAAGGCAAGGTTGATGAAGTCTGAACCCTCAATTTAAGTCTAGTTTCTGTTAACATTATCAAGTATCAACAATGGCTTTTCAACTCACAAGTCGCAACACTAATATGTAATGCGGTTCTAATTGTTGTTGGTTATAGATCCTAATCATCCCCTCTTGGGAAAAAAAAGATGTTTGCTTGATTCGTTGGTTCAGACCAAACAGATAATATAACAACTTGAGTGAGTTTTTGTTATTACTTAACGTCAAATCATTGAAACTAACATGTACATAAATAAAAGTGGTATTTGGAGCCAAGTGTGTGCACTGCGTTGGCCCCCCTGTGTAATCATGGCCGCTTCAGGGAAAAATCCACAAATAAGGATTTGTAAGTAAAGGAAAGGAAAGTCCTGAGGTTGAGATTTAGCTCAGAACTTAACTACATTCCCACAGTCGTCTAAGTATTGTCAGACTTTTATCTTAATACACCAACATTAAGTAAAGAAATCACATTAATGTGCGGAAAACTACACCTTTCTAATCACACGTGTTCTTCCAAGTTTTTGTTTGTTTTATGTGTGTTACCACATCAGACTTTGTTTCTATTCTTATAATTTGGGGACTCAAAACCCTTTTGTACAAAAAGTTCTCACCACTTTCGTTTGCAGTGTCTAGTCAGTGCATGGATGACACCTACCATAATCCAAATTGTAGATGAATCTGAAGGTTGGTATACTTGGGAAGGAAGGAATAACTAACCTAAGGTCCTAAACTAATGAAGAAAAAAAAAGGCTATACATATTCAACCTCCTATAGCCGCAAAAGAAAAGAGAAGTAGAAAAATGGAGAAAAAGAACCAACCAGAACAGTGGGAGGTTAAAGAGAAGAGGAGCTAGCTACCAAACGTAAAATATGAGGTTTAGGTATGAGTGTGAGTTGTGAGGACCCTTAGGCTTTAAAGTAAAAGAATGAAGAGGATAAGTTTTATTTTATGTTTTGTTGGCAGAACCATGTGAGAGAGGACCCTAAGGATTGTACTTTGTTCCTTCCTCCACTTTGTTCTATTGTGGCCAAGACATTGGTTTTAGTCTTACCTTTTATAACTAGACATTTAAAACTAAGCTCTGTGCCAACCTCTCCGCCGTCCAAAATGCCAGCTTCATGTTTCCATTTTATAAATGCGTCACAGAACTGGTTTTGCTTGGTTGAAATTGGAGGTCTTGTCTATTTTGGTACACCAGAATCTCTTGTTGTACATATGGGACCATGAACGTTTTATAATACAAGAAATGCTAAAGATGTTCTTTTACCCTGTGTTAGGTTCTGTCCTCATTAGAGGGGACAGCAACCAAACTTCTGTCTCCATGTGATGTTTGGTTGCTGTCCCCAAGTTTCTGTCCACCGTCTCCGAATGACAGAGACAAACTTTTTTACTACTCTCAAAAAGGAAGGACATGGGGACGGAGACATGTTGTCCCTGTCCTCCCCTTTTTTGTCGTTTTATTTTATTGTTTTTTATTATTATTATTATTATTATTATTATTATTATTATTATTATTATTGTTATTGTTATAATAATAATAATAATTATTATTATTATTATATATTTTGTATTTATTATTATTCGAATTTATTATTATTATACATTTTGAACTTTTTT
>JANSVA010000218.1:5355672-5367953 GCA_025504915.1 Erythroxylum reticulatum | reverse complement strand
GGCACAATTTTTTCGTTTTGTCCACTGCAACCAAACACATTCTGTCCTCGAGACGGAAACAGTTTTTTCTGTTCTGTTCACCACAACCAAACATCTCACTGTCTCCAATTTTTGTTTCGTTCCGTCTCCAAATTTTTGTTTCGTTCTGTCTTCAGTTAGTACACGGAATTTTGAAGACAAGTATAGGTAAGTTTTACTGGCTAGTTTTCTCAAATGCATCCATTATGAGAATTATTTCTGATAAGTTAGTATCGGACTTGTACTTTGGGTTTGGGTAGTTAGTCTTCCAAGAATCTTGGCAGAGAGATCAGTTCACTGTAGTTATTACTGTAATACTGTTATATGGTTCTGATACTTTGTTATTTTTCCTGAGAAAAGTGTTGGAGTGGAAAACTGAGAGGGGCAATTTGGGTAGTTAAGACCACCAAAGCGGTGGACTTTTGAATGATAGGGAGCATATCTGACAGCATTAAGTCTAAGGTATCCACCAAACACCTCAGCTTTTGACCCCTTCCTCCCAGTCAGTAGCAAGTACTCCAACAAGAGCAAGAGCATTGAAGAACAAGGAAAGTGACAGTGGTGATTGATTAAGTTTGTTGTCTCTTTTGCTTCTCTTTTCTATTACTTGCAACTTCTTTTGCCGCTTCCACTTATCCTCCTACCTTCTGTTACACAAACCCAACTCCCAACTCCATTCTTCAACCACCAAGCTCCTGCCTTTTTCTCTAAAAGCACCCATCTTCATCATGATCCTAACCCCATTTGATTAGACAATGAGATTGTTAGTCTTCCTACACTATTAGTCCTCACATTTGCCCATCTTCTTTCATTTTTTTTGGTTCTCAAAAGAAGTTGAAAAAGAAAGGGAAGTAGTGTCCATGGATGCAACAGAGAATTGCAGTGTTAAAGTTGCAGTTCACATACGCCCACTTGTCGGTGACGAACGCGTCCGAGGTTGTAGAGAATGTGTTACAGTGACTCCTGGAAAGCCTCAGGTTAATCCCACAATTTCTCCTACTTTACGGTTTCTGAAGTGGAAAGTGATTTGGAATGTTTGACTTGGGTGAGATTGGAAAGGATTCTATGTTTTTCTGTAATATGAGAGATTAGTTTGCAATTTTCGTGGACTGGGTTTGTTTCTCTGGTCTTTACGAGTTTAATGGTTTTAATCTATTAGGTTTTGCCTATTTGCTGTCTTACAATGTGCATTTGTTCTTTGGTCACTCAAGTTGGCTATTTCTAGGAAATTTACCCAAGAACTGTTGGATTTGAAACTTTAAGTGTGATGGAATGCATATCTCCTTCACAAGTTTGGCTAGGAAGGCTAATTTGAACTTGCATTAAAACAATGCTAATTCAAGGAATAAGTTCAACACCATATCCTGCACATTCCTCTCATAGGTAGAGAACATCTTTTGCAATTCTGGCTTTCGATGGTTAAAACTTGGTTGTGTTTTGATTTTTGCGTAGGTACAAATTGGTACACATTCTTTCACATTTGATCATGTGTATGGGAATGGTGGCTCTTCACCAAATGTTATATTTGAACAATGTGTTGCTCCGCTCGTTGATGGTTTGTTCCAAGGATACAATGCCACTGTACTGGCATATGGTCAGGTAACATAACATTCGTGCTCTCTAGAAAATTGGTTCATTTTACAAACTTTTTACATTTTGATTTTAACGTACCCTTTTTGATAAACACTTCATGTATAATCATGTTGCAGACTGGATCTGGTAAAACTTATACCATGGGAACTGGCTTGAAGCAGGGTAGTCAGCCCGGAGTAATTCCTCAGGTTATGAGTGCATTATTCAAGAAGATTGGAAAACTGAAACATCAAGCAGAGTTTCAATTGCATGTTTCCTTTATAGAGGTATTTGTTAATGGTCTAATTTCCAATTTACGCTTCCAAATAGTAAAATCATCTTTTGGTAGGAGTGGTAAGAGATTGGCCATGGACATTAGCTCTACTTATTTAGATGTCAGGTTTAACTCGAGGATGTTCAAAAGATGCATAGGTTCACATTTAAGAATCTGATATTTGCATAAATGGCAACATCTTATGACTGGGGACTTATTAGTTTTGTCTTCATCATGCACCATACATAGTATTGGTGCTCAATGTCTTTACGATATGCTTTCCAGGAAGAGACATTAATCCTTAACATTACTGGTTTTGTCATATATTAAATCACAAAACACATAAAGGAGAAAAAAGTTGCAAACCGTTTTATTCAGAATCGATTCAGCAGCATGCATTTTATGTCATCATCTGTTGGCTCTAATAACATGGAAAATTGGGAGGAAGAGAATCACAATAAAGTATTTCTTCTATCAAGTTTGAAAAACTAGCTGCTTAGCTTCTCTTTTCAAAAATTGCTCTTTAGCTTATTTACACCTGCTTCTGAACTAATAAGTTGGTTTCACATCGAAGATTCTGAAGGAAGAAGTGAAAGACTTGCTGGATTCTGTATCTGAGGGCAAGACAGTGACTAATAATGGACATGCTGGCAAATTGGCGATTCCTGGGAAGCCTCCAATACAAATTCGTGAATCCTCAAATGGAGTTATAACGTTAACGGGTTCAACAGAAATAGCTGTCAGTACATTACAAGAAATGGCTTCTTGCCTAGAGCAAGGATCAATAGGCAGGGCAACCGGAAGTACAAATATGAACAATCAATCCAGGTGATCATCAAAAACAAAGATTGCCTTCCCTCTAATTAGAAATGTCCTGCTAATGGGACTTTATAATTATCTCAGATGAATGAAACATCCATTATATGGCCTCTTAGCCTGATACAAATCCAGTTTCTAACTGATCGTCTCCATTTATTCCTATTGTGAGGTTGTCAATCTAATTGATGTGGGATTTCAAGTCAATCAGAACTTTCTCTCAAGTGTATAGTTTAAACTGATGCGGGGTTAAGAACAAAACAACTTTGCTAAAAACTGTTATCTTGATTTCCAAAGTACCCAAAAAGAAATTGTTATTTCACATTCATGGTTCATCACAAAGTATGAATCTTTTTCCTTGGCATATACTATTTTTTATTGAATTATGCATTCTTGTTGGTATCAGAATGTACACTTTATTGAAAGGAGTAGGTACAAGGAAGATTTATTATTGTGGTTGCAACTTAACATTTTTCATAATCTAATGGATGTCATCTCCTCCTACATGTTAAAGTCGGTCGCATGCGATATTCACAATCACATTGGAACAGATGCGGAAACTCCATTCAGTTTCTCCTGTTGATGACACTCCAGATGAGGATATGGTTGAGGAGTATGTATGTGCAAAACTCCATTTGGTAGATCTAGCTGGATCAGAACGAGCAAAAAGAACTGGCTCCTATGGACTCCGTTTGAAAGAAGGTAAATAATAGCATGTTGCTTGATGTATTGATTCTGCACTTTATTGTTATCTCATCATCATGGTATTACAAGGGTAAGCAGTGGAACTTTTACTTTTTGAGCAGGTATTCACATTAATAAGGGGCTTCTGGCACTTGGTAATGTCATCAGTGCCCTAGGGGATGAGAAAAAGCGAAAAGAGGGTGTGCATGTTCCCTATAGAGATAGTAAACTGACAAGACTCCTGCAGGTAATTTATGTTTAGTCAAACTATTTGTTAACTTGTCTATTGAAGAGATACATTGATGTTTCTGAACTTGTTGAGCATTAACAATTTGGTCTAGTCCCTAGATTAGATGGTGAGTTTGTGATTTGAAGCTTTGGGATAGTTTCATGGAGGACCTTAAACGGGTCACAGATTTTGGATCTTAACTGTAGTACTAATAGAGGCATGAGTTGTGTGTGTAAAGAAATGCTAAGAAGATGATTACGTCTGTCGCTAGAACACAGGAAGAATAGGGTAATCTAATTGAGAATATTATGCGTTTTCTCATTCTTCACTTCATATTTCTCTTTGAAGTTCTGTAATTTCTGCTTGTCTGCACCCTTTTACAGGATTCACTTGGTGGAAATAGCAAAACTGTGATGATTGGTACTTCTGATCATGTTGTTACTTTCTGAAGTATTGTATAAAACTGTTGATAGAATAGTAATATGGACTTTATTTTATTTCTCATGAATCCCTTCTTTCTTCCAGCTTGCATCAGTCCTGCTGACATCAATGGGGAGGAAACTCTCAATACCCTGAAATATGCAAATCGTGCTCGAAATATTCAAAATAAACCTGTTGTAAGTGGTTTACAACCATTTCACACTATTTTATATACCCTGTAAAATATAAATATTGATCTGACCTGGATGAAACCAATGCTCTTTTGTTGTTGTGAAGGTAAATAGAGATTTAATATCCAATGAGATTCAAATGATGCGCCAGCAGCTGAAGTACTTACAAGCAGAACTGTGTGCTCGTGCAGGAGGATCTCCCTCGGAGGAACTGCAAGTCTGTGATCGATGCTAGAACTGTAGTTCTAACCTAATTGAGTTTATTTATATTTTGATGGGGTATGTATTAGTTGATGATATACTTGGTCTGACAGATTCTTAAGGATAGAATTGCTTGGCTTGAGGCAACCAATGAGGACCTCACTCAAGAACTCCATGAATACCGGAGCCGATGTGGTACTGTACAACCACTTGAAACTGAAGTATGTCAGTGGAAAATCAAGATGCTTTTCTTTTACCTACCATTTGGTTGTTTATTTTTCTGTGGGTAGGGCTGCAAATTGTTTCCTTTAGTTTCGGTACAGTGTCTTCGATTACATTCACCTGACTAATACAGTTGATATGATAAACTTCAATTTCTGGAATCATTGACGTGCCTTTTGGTTTTCTCCTTCAGGAGGGCTACTCTTCTTCTGCAAAATCTGATGGCCATAAGAGGGATTTTCAGAGTATGGACTCATCCGATTATCAAATGGATGAACCCACATCAGGTAAATCATGCATGTGTCTACAGTGTCCCAATCATGAGCATATAACATAGATAAACTGCATGCCCTTTTCTTTTTCTTGACACGGTTAGTATCTACTTTCGTATATATATACTTTTCACATGCAAGCTCCTACAATATACATCCCTGGGGTATGGGGAAGGGTGGTCATGAATGCACAAGTCTGCATAATTCAATTTGATGACTGCTTGCGCCCTCCCCATCCTTCTCCACCAGTTCATTGCAAATATTTCATCAAACAACTTGCTTTTTTTCCATTGGACATTTGTCTGATAATATGCTCTATATTTTTTGCCAGGAGAGAGTTCTGGAGAAATTTATGATGCAGAAAAAGAGTGGGAACATGCTCTTATGCAGAATGCTATGGATAAACAATTAAATGAGCTAAACAAACGTTTGGTGCAAAAAGAGGTTAATTCATGGGCCTTATTTTCTATGATGCATTTATTGATTGGTTCAGTAAACAAGTTAGTCAGTCAAAAGATTGAGAATCAATGCAGCGATGTAGTATGCTCATCCTATTTGGTCATTGACGAATAAGGTGTACTTGGTCATAAGTAGATTAAGGTTTTTGTAAGAAATATCAAAACATAATTACAAATTGCTTAGAGAATTTCTCAGTTTGAATGGTATCTTTTGGAAACAGCCCTTGATGACATGAATACTACTGGTATTTGTTGCATGCCAGTTGAAAGTTATCAGTGCTGCTATTCCAGCACTGAATGTCAAATCTCAAATATCCCTCAAATAGGTAGGCCATTAAGTCCAATATTTTTATTACAATTTCTGAATGGTGGTACTCTTAACCATTGCTGAAGATGCACATAAACTAGTTTTTTGGAACGTGCAAAAGTTTGTGCACGTCACCTGGCTTATTTGGCTCTAAGTGGCTCTTAGAATCATCCTTAATTCCTAGGTAGCAAAAACATAAACAATTCACCATTGAAAAGCGAAGTCACTGATCATTTTAAACATTCTCTTGTCTGAAGTTATGGATTTATTATTACGTTTGTCCAGGGTGCTAAGTTTTAGGTCTCTCTCTTGCTCTCTCTTATCTTTTTGTTATTTCCAATTCATTTTACATTATTTATTGAGCAGTGTGAGATGAAACTTTTTGGACGGGTTGAGAGTGAAGCTTTGGAGAAGCACTTTAGGAAGAAAATTGTGGAACTTGAGGAAGAGAAAAGAATTGTGCAGGTAAAATTAAAGATAAGTGGAAGTTCGTTAGCTTCCAGTGAATTCAGTATCATGGTTGATATAAAGTGAATTATCTTCAGCAAGAGAGGGACCATCTGTTGGCTGAAATTGAAAGCCTTGCTGCTAATTCTGATGGACACACACAGAAACCACGAGATACTCATGAACATAAACTAAAAGCACTTGAAACACAGGTCACGTTTTGCACTACTATTATCTCATTATTACCATTTAGTTGGAACAGAGTTTGAACTTGATTTTATCATCATGTAATTCAGATTTTAGATCTTAAGAAGAAACAAGAGTCTCAGTTTGAGCTTTTGAAGCAAAAACAACGAAGTGAAGAAGCAGCAAAGAAGTTGCAAGTTGAAATACAGTATATTAAGTCTCAAAAGGTTGATTTTTTTTAAATCTTTTCTTTAGAAATAGTCCAAATCCTACACCTTCTAAATTGTTGCTCTTGTCACATTCATATTTCAGGTCCAGCTGCAGAATAAGATGAAACAAGAGGCAGAACAATTTCGACAATGGAAGGCCTCACAAGAGAAAGAATTGCTACAGGTGCTTTGCTTTCCACATAAGACACCAATTGACTTTCTTTGATACATCATGTTGAATGATGTATTGTGTCCATTCACTATGATTTTTTGTAAACTGGCTTCTCAAGGGACTTCAACTGTAAGGTATTTAAGAATGCCTACTTTGAAGAAACTTCTTTGCATTTGGTACTTGTAAACCTGCGTTACTAGAAAATCTGAATGAGAAACTTACCTGCTTATCAATAGTTTAAACAACAATGCTACCTGCTTAATACATTTATCCCATCTCCTGGTTGCTGTGATTGTATTATTAGGGGTCTTGTTCTCAACATGTTTTACTGTTGTTCCTATACAGCGTTGCCATTTTGGTTATGAATTTCAACCTTAGTCCAGACCATTTGCTTGTTTTTTCTAACAGCTGAGGAAGGAGGGTAGAAGAAATGAGTATGAACGGCATAAACTAGAGGTCCTGCATCAACGCCAGAAAATGGTGAGAAAATTATTGGCCATCGCAATGTACCGTCACTTTGCATATCCATTGATCTTTTCTTTCTTCTTTTTGTCATCTAGCTTTCTACTGTCATTTTATTTGGTCTGCTTCTACTGCCAACTTGTTGTAGGCCTTAAAGGGTTTTAGAAATTAATGGAACAGATTGAATAGGTTTATAAGTATGCACAGCTGTAAGTCAGAGTCTGAAGAAAATGATGTATGATCTATCCTGTAACTTGACTTATTGTGCAGAAGTAAGTAGTTGAACTTAATCACGATAGTATACGTATACTGAATATATATCCACAATAATAACCATTATCAGTATTCCATCTATGTGTGGAATTCATGCAGCTACAACATTAGTTAGTACATTCTAGTCCTAAGTTGATAGCTATTGCAGAAAAACAAAATGACTGAAAGAAGCTCAAGGAGCAGCCAGAAAAATGCAGAATGAAATAAAATAAAATAAATATTTAAAACCATTGATGAAAAGGTTTATTCATGGAATTGCATTACAGGGAAGATCCAGCACTATAACAAATGCCATCTTAACACATAAACGTTGTGAATCTCCTGCCTGCATGTTAGAAACTCAACATAAAAGGTACCGTAGACTAATGCATCATTAACCATATTCGCGCTATCTTTCAAAGGACCAAAACCTGCCCCATCATATGCTTTAACTATCTTGGATTTCTCTCTTCGTTTCTCACATTTTATGGTTTCAAGAGGCTGTCTCTGTTGTAATCCAGGTTCTTCAAAGAAAGACAGAAGAGGCAGCTATGGTTACTAAAAGACTAAAGGAGTTGTTGGAAGCTCGCAAGACTCCTGCACTGGAGAACTTGGGTAAAACAGTTTTCCCCTTACATTGGAAGTCTTTAGTGATTGGTTCTGAGAACTTAACAGGCTTGTTTTATCTTGCAGTTAATCACAGTGGACGTGTATTGACTGGCCAGGTAATGAGTTATTCCTAGTAGGGTAATGAGTTTGTCTAGAGTTGGTAGAAACTTAGAACAGTAGTTGGGTTGTTTAAGTTCTGATTCCATTATTTTGGCTTTTAACACTTCACTGAAATCTAACACGATGAATTTGTTAACATTGAAGGTCTTTTGTATCCTTCTTAACGACATTATAGTCTCCACTGAGATGAAATCAAGTCTTGCATAAGGGTGACTGACTTCTAAAAGAAATAGTTAGTGGTATAAAATTCTATGAAGTAAATTTCAGGAGAGTTTTAACTTTGAGTTTTCTTTCAGGGAGATGAAAAATCTTTTCAAAGGTGGCTTGACCATGAGCTGGAAATAAGGGTGAATGTGCACAGGGTGCGTTGTCAGCATGAGAAGCATAAGCAAGAGTACAGAATCTGAACCTTTTCTTTTCTTGTATGCTTCACATGCTTGTGCTTTTCTATTAACTGCAGTCGTTGTACAGGCAAGCCGCACTAGTGGAGGAGTTAAACTTGTTAAAACAAGAGGATCAAAGTTCCCAAGATGTATACTGTACTATGATTGGCCAGAATGGGGAATCAAGGTATAAGATTTTTATAATTCCTTCTGACTCCATGTCTTGACCTATACGACCATTACATGATCTAACGGTTCAAATGCCTTACATTTAGTAATTTAAGTTTAACGTTTCAAATGGAGTTCATGTAACATACAGAAATAAATTTGTTCTTTATTTTTTGGGTTATTAACAGTTCTTTCTTTCAACCGATTTTAGACTTTCCCTGATGTCACCAACAACAAGGAAGGCAAGAATTGCTTCACTGGAGGGCATGCTGACCACATGTTCAAATGCAATCTTGACAATGGCTTCACAACTATCAGAGGCAGAAGAAAGAGATTGTTCATTCATCAGTCGTGGACAGTGGAGTCAGTTGCGCCCAATGGGAGAAGCTAAGAACGTGGTTCAACATATGTTTACTGCTACTGCAGAAGCAAAGTAACCCAACGAATTCTAAAATATTATCATTCATTTATTGGCATTTGGTAGTTCTTTTGGAAGCAACCAAATGTAGAAATTTAATCTGGATGCCAGTATAGAACACTAAAAAATGTGCAGCCAAATGTAGTAGTTTAATCTGCATGCCAGTATAGAACACTAAAAAGTGAAGTTGCCATTTCCTTTTTGTTGCAAGGATAACTCCCTTCACATTAATTGGTATTTAGGTCATACATCTATGGGTACTTCCTGTAATCTAAAGGATATTCTGATTTCTTTTGGAAGTGTCTGATAGCAGTTTTTATGCGTCAACAGGTTCCAGTTGTTGGAAAAAGAAATGGAAATTAAGGATCTGAAAGATCAACTAAACGAGATTGTAGGTCTGCTACAACAAAGTGAAGTTCAAAGGAAAGAACTTGTAAAGGAGCAAATGATGAGGGAACAAGCTGTTGCTATTGCTTTAGCTACGTCATATTCGGTGAGAATAAGGATATCTAAGTCTGAAACTATATAAGGATATCTAAGTCTGAAATTATCATTGTCCGTCACACTTTTGCTTCATATCCACATTTTTTGCTTCTAAAATGGCGCATAGTATTTGGATATCCAATCCTATGATAGACATTGGATGCTTTGATCCATTAGGGTTGAGATATTAGGGAAGGCTATTGGAGGACCTTGAAATATTATAGCCCAGTAACTTGAAAACAGGAAACAAGAAATTCTAGTAATAGAAATATATCGTTCTTAGTTCTTACAGCTCTGAATCAAAATCATCAGGGTAACTCCCGCGATTCCTCTAAACACTATGTGGATGATATGAGTGGTCCTCTGTCTCCAATTTCCCTTCCAGCACCAAAACAGCTGAAATTTACTCCTGGGATTGTTAATGGATCTGTCAGAGAATCTGTGGCATTTCTAGATGAGACAAGAAAGGTACTTCTTGTTCTTCTGACAGTCTATAAAGCTCTGTTTTTTCCATAATGAACACTGGTGAAATTGCATGAGTGCAGAGGACACCAGTTGGACAGTTATCATCGACAAAGCTGTTGGCTGTTGGGCAAACTGGAAAACTTTGGAGATGGAAGAGGAGTCATCATCAGTGGCTGCTTCAGTTCAAATGGAAGTGGCAGAAACCTTGGAAGCTCTCAGAATGGATCAAACATAGTGATGAGACAATCATTCGGTCTAGGCCTCGTTTGCAGGCTCTTGGAGATTTGGTCTGACGATGTCATGTTTACTTGCATTCTCTTACTGACACTCAATTGATTGTACCTTTTGTCATCTGGGGCATGGCTGAGTGCAAACAAGCCCTGATCAAGGTAATACATTGTTTTTTCTTTGGTCCATGGTTCCCTAAGACATAGAACTTTTACTTTTTGGCTCATGAAGCCAGGGGCAGTTTTATGGCCACTCAAAATCTCATCCTTTGGCATTCATTGGTTGATGAAAATTTGTTAAGTGCAAATGCTATGCAACAAGAATAGATTTGAACTACTGAAGACTTCATAGAACGGCATCTACCATTTTCAGTTGTATTTCAGCAGCTTAAGTAATGACCTTAACACATCATATTATGCATCTTATTTCATTGATGTTGTGGATGTTGATTCAAGCCCCTTTCTTTGAATTAATTTCTTACGCTTGTTTCAGAGATACTCATGATACTAGCACATCTTTTCTTAATAAGCTTGTAAAATTTGCTGGAAACTTTTGTCATCTTTTGCAATTGCTCAACTCTGTCTTCAACTAGACCTTTTCTAAATGCACTATTATGAGTTCAACATGTTTCTTTTCACGAATGCAGGCGTGTAAGCCACAGTTTGTTTTCTGCGGTCTTGCTATGATGGAGGAGGATAATCTTTCTGGTTAATGGTGCTGAGTTGTAATGGCTTTGCTGATACTGATCGGCTCCCAGAATTACTGAGGAATGGACGAAGAATTGAATGATTGAGCAAATACATAAATTTGGATCGCAATTGAACCACATATTGGAGGTTATCTACCTGTTGATTTATTGATTTATTGCTATAAGAGATGTCAGAGAAGAAAATATTCAGCAAAATTCAAGCTTGTGTAATTATATTTCTAATCTCTCTGTTCATATTCATTTCTCATTTTAGACTTCAATAAACCAGAAAGCACTGGTGGCTTATTCTATATCATATAAAATTCCTACTCAACCGAAAACCAGAAGCTGATCTCGATACAAAGATCACTGGTGTAAGGACAGCTCTACAAAATCCTGATACATGTCATAAAAATGGTGCCATCCGGTATTTCAATTAGCCTCAGAAGCGCATTCCTCTACACCTAAGTCTTGATCATTCCTTCTAAACTTTTGTCTTGCACAATGTGAACCTGTCCATTCATCCAGAATTTGCCACATTCTTGGCCTCTGCTCTGGCGATTCAGCTGCAGACACTGGCAACGTGAGTGAACATGTCAAGTTGGTTATCTTCTGCAACATAACCTTCTCTCATTGCTCTACCAGTTCAACCTATTAGTAAGCAGTCACAAGTTGCGAGTTTCAGGAGTTCTATAAGCTGGAGAATCAGGACCTTCACCTGAAGAATCAACTGCAAAGATGACAAGGCAATAATCCTACTGCTGTCTTCAAAACAGTTTCAAGGAGAACATCGGAAGATTTCAAGATGCCACGAGTGGATGCTGTTAACCATAACACGAAACTTAATTATTGGCGCCCAAGATTAACCATGAATTTGTATAAACAGAAAAAATTGCAAAAAATTACCTATTTTGTTATCTATTTCTCCATGAACAAATTGCTCAAGAACAAGATGCTAAAATTTTTGATCAACCTTTATGAAAGTTGTATAATTTTATGCTGTGAATATCTTTCTACGCCTTTGACAATTAGGTAGTGTTTGGTTACTGTCCTCATAGGTGGGGACAGTAGACGGAGATGCAAAAGTTCCGTACTCCGTAGCGTTTGCTTACTGTCTCCATTTATTTTTGTCCCGTTTCCGGAGTACGAGGACAGAAATTTTTTGTACCTCCCATGATTTGGTACAGAAATTTCTCGTCTCTGTCTCCAAACCAAAACACAAGCAATTTTCAGGAATAACCCTTCCCTCACATAAGTAATTTTTTTTATTCTTAATTATATTATTAAACTCATTATTATTATTATTATTATTATTATTATTATTATT
>JANSVA010000218.1:5343899-5355572 GCA_025504915.1 Erythroxylum reticulatum | reverse complement strand
TTAATTTTCTTATTATTATTTTGATTATTAAATTCCTTATTATTATTAATTTTCTTCCTCTTCCTCTTCTATTATTATTTATTTATTTATTATTATTATTATTATGCAAAATTAATTTCCTATTATTATTGTTATTATTATTGTTTGTTAACTTTTTTATTAATATCAATCATTCGTTTTAAAATAATCAATAAATTACATCTTTCTAATTATATTATACTGTGGGGGCATTTTCGTCATTGATACTGTTGTTATGTTCTGTCTACTGCAACCAAACACATTTCTGTCCTCGAGACGGAGACAATTTTTTCTATTCTGTCCACCACAACCAAATACCTCACTGTTCCCAATTTTTGTTCTATTCCGTCTCCTCCTTTCTGTCTCGTTCCGTCTCTGCCCCCTAGAGACAGCAACCAAACACTCGCGTCAGTGTGGGTCTCTTAACGGTTTATAAAAATTGTACGACAACAAACAAACTTAAGCACGCAAGAGGAGATCTTAGCAGTTATTTATAATAACTTTATTGAGCCTCCTCATTACGTGCCCAATATATAATCGGTCCACACTGATTATGATCTATTTTTTCAGTGAATTTCAGCTCATTCAACTAGATGTTTTATAGAGTTTTTATTATTATCTTTAATTCAAATCAAATTCGATTTTCTTATCCTTAATTTTATAAAACTCATAATTAATAATTGTCTAATAGATATTTTAAAAATTATAACATTCTCCCCCACGAAAAAATATTAATTAATGACAACAAGAAACATTAAAGTGGCTAAGAAAATCAATGTAATGGTCAACCAATTTAAACATTTGATCCAAAGATAATGAAAGTTTATCATTTAGTCCTGTAATGTTTTCTATATCGAAAAATATTCAATGCATGTGTCGTATGCGACACAAATTCAGTACAATTGCACATATGATTTGAAATGTATCATTGTTTCATTTATTAGTCTCAATTTTTTAGAATTTATGCTAGACTGCAATAGAAAATTTTGTTTTCTCTAACTGGATGTTAAATGGCATAAGAAAAAAACCTTTATGGGCGTATGTCTTATAAATCCATAGATTTATCAAAGTATCATTAAGTATCATTAAGGCATAGGATCATAATCAATCTTTATATATGCTAAGGGACCATTAAAATGTTTAATATCGACACAAATCTTTAAACTTTCATTTGTATCATGAAAATATACAACAAGTTGTATGAAAAAAGAACAAAATGATGATCATCAATATATATATACGCGTGTGTGTGTGTGTGTGTGTGTGTGCTCTTATAATACATGAAATCTATACGACTGTATTAAGATTAAATACAATGATCCTTAACCAATAATGTCTATTGACTTCATTAAACCTATACTATATACAAGTCTCTTAAAAATAACTGGGTAAAGTGCTTTAGTTAGTGGATCAACCAACATGTCCTTCATTTTGATACGCTCTACCTTAATGTCACCCTTATGCACTATTTCCTTTGTGGACAAATACTTGACCTCTAAATGCTTAGACCTTGTGATATTATTATTGTTGTTATTGAACAATACAACAAAAAGATAATTACAGTATAACCGAATGGGTCTAGCAACTAAGTCAACTACAAACAACTTAAAAATCAAGTTAATGAGCCAAATTGCCGGTGAAGCAATCCCATAACATGCTACAAACTCTACATGCATAGTCCAGAAAGTTACCAGTGTATGCTTTATACTCTTACACAAAACAACACCATCTGCTAACATAAAAATATACTTTGATATGAACCTCTTATCATCCGGACACATAGCAAAATTTGGATCTATCAGCCAATAAGGTCCAAATTGTTGACTTTTTTTAATGTCAACATATAATCCTCATTTTCTTTAAAATTCCCAAAACTCGTTTAACTGCATTCCATTAGTCTATTCCTAAGCTAGTTAAATACCTACCTAACAGTCCAGTCCAACAATATGCAATGTTTGGTCTAGTGCACACTTGAGTATACATTAGGCTACCAACTACACTATAATAAGGAACATTCTTTGTAGCCTCCTCTCTCTATATCTTTCTTTGGACATTATGCAAAAGATAATCTCTTACCATTAGAGATAAGTGATGCAATAAGTTTACAATCAATCATATTAAATCTTTGTAGCACTCGCTCAATATATTCTCTTTGTGAGAGATCTAAAAAGTTTTAAGATTTGTCCCGGTAAATCTGAATACTTAAGACAAAAGATTTTTCACCAAAGTCTTTCATGCCAAAATGCTTAGCCAAAAGCTGTTTAACCTCATACAACATGATCAAGTTATTTGATGCGAGTAAAATATCATCCATATATAAAAGTAGAAAATTAACTTTGCTCCCTCTTATCTTGTAATACATTCATCTTTCAACTTTAGTTTTCACAAAGCCAAATAAGATAACAATCTCATCAAACTTTAGGTGCCATTGTCTAGAAGCTTTTTTTAAACCATATGTAGGTTTTCTCAATTTGTAAACTATACCAACCTATTCTTGATCCTGAAATACTTCAGATTTTTCTATATAAACCTCCTCATAAAAGTCTCCATTGAGGAAAGCGGTCTTAATGTCCATCTAATATAGCTCTATATCATAATAAGCTCCAATTTCTATAATCACTTTAATTGCATCTTTAAAGGATACCGGAGAAAAGGTGACATTATTAAAGTCAATCTCTTCTCTCTAAGTGAACTCTCTGGCAATTAACTGAGCTTTAAACCACTCAACTTTACCTTGGGAGTGTTTTTTGGTTTTGTGAATCCATTTACAAATTAACTTGATTGTAGTTAGGAGGTAAATCTACAAGCTCTCATATCAAATTATGCTTTATGGATTACATCTCATCTCCCATGACATCCCACCAGAAATCTACACAAGATCTAAAAATAATTTCAGTAAAAGTAACTAAATTAACCCTATGTTCAATATCATAATCTTGCTCACGCAAATAGATTATATAGTCAGATGCTATTGTAAGTCTCCTCGCTCGAGTGGATCTTCTTAATCGAACTGGTTGAGTATGTTCAAGTACTTTAAGAACCTTAGTATGTACATGTATGGGTTCATCTCCCTATATTGGTATAGTATTTAGACTTAGATCCTTTGCTCTAACTAAATGATTAATGGGTAGGATATAACTATATTATCCATTCTTCTATCATCTAATAGAGGGGAAGGATCACCCTCATCAAGAAGACACAAACTACCCTTATCATAGACATTATGTTCCAGAAATTTAGCTATATGTGGCTCCACTATTCTGAATCCTCCATCTTTGTGACAAAATATGTATCCTTTAAAGTAGTTTAAATATCCTATAAAGTAATAATGATAGGAACGAGAATGTAGTTTATCTTTATAAGAATTATATAAGCTCACTTTAGTAGGACATCCCCATACATGAAGATGAGTAAGGATAGGTTTCTACTCTTTCTATATTTTAAAATACGTTTTTAATATTGAGTTACTTGAGACCCTATTAAGTATGTATAAGGTAGTATTTATAGTTTTCCCCAAAGGTAATAAGGTAGGTTAGTTATGTTGTACATTGATCTTATTAAATCCTTTAAGGTGCGGTTTCACCTTTTGGCTATACTATTTTACTCAGGATTACTTATTGTAAAGAATTGAGTCATTATTCCATATAATTCCAATTTTTTTGGCAAATGGAACTTTTTCTTATTTAAAAACCTCATTTCTGCCATAATACTCTCTTTCACAACCAGATATGACAATCTTGATTGATTTTTTCAATTAGTTCTCAACTTTAGTCTTAAATATCTTAAATTTGTTAAGAACTTTAACTTTTTTTAAGTAAGGACACATAACTACGACGAGAATATCATCAATAAATGTCATAAAGTATTTTGAATTATATAATGTGGTTGTATAGGAGCCACATATGTCATTATATATAAGTTCTAATAGGCCAGAAGCATGAGTGACCATTTTTTCTTTATTTTAGTCAACTTTCCCTACAATAATCAACATATGTTTCCTATTCATTATAATCTAAAGTTGGAATAATGTTATCCTTTATAAATCTCTCAAATATATCTATGAAAATATAGCCTGATCTCTTATGTTATGATATGTATGATGTTTCCTTTATCATGAGTTTCTTTCTAGTAATATGTTCAGCAATATACGAAGAATCATATATCTCATTATGGATAAGGCACATTCTGTATAAACCATATGACAAGAAGATAGTATGGATAATTTGTTCATTGAAATATGACTTTACAGTTGAGTTTTTAATTAACAAACTATAACTTTCTTTATCCAAAATAGATACAGAAATCAAAGTTCGTTTAAAAGACAATATCTAAAATGTGTTATATAATTCAAGTTTGAACTTTATATTAAGGTTCAAACAAACTTCCCCTACAAAGACTACATCAACTTCTTCGTAATTCCCTACCATTAATTTTTCTTCCTTTCTATTTGACTTTCTCTTTTGTATGAATTCTTGCATTATGGAAATAATATGATTAGAGGTTCCACTATCTAGCTACTAAGAACTTGACGTGGCTATAACAATATTAGACTCATATATCATACAAGCTAAGCAACTACTCGATAACTTTTGCCTTTCTTTCCAGGTTTTATATTTTTGGTACTCCATCGTATTATGTTTGTTTTTCTTACAGAAGAAACACCTTGTACTTATAATCTTTACCACATTTATAGGATAGCACTGGACTGGCTAAAATTTATATGTGGAGGAAATTTAGGTTTCTTTCCTTTAAATTTATAGGGCTTTACTTTGCCTTCGCTT
Source organism: Erythroxylum reticulatum (assembly GCA_025504915.1). NCBI lineage: Eukaryota > Viridiplantae > Streptophyta > Magnoliopsida > Malpighiales > Erythroxylaceae > Erythroxylum > Erythroxylum reticulatum. Next base: position 5,350,773 of record JANSVA010000218.1, on the reverse strand, counting down.
TGGTCATTGTTACAGTTGTTTGAATGGTGTTTTCAACTTTTCTTCCTTAACAACACAATGAATGATTAGTGAATTTATGTTCCAAGCTTCATCCTGAGAATTGTAAGTTGTAACTAAAATACCAAACTCTGATAGGGGTGTATTCAGAGCTTAGTGAACAATACAAGCATAAGGAATGTAAATATTTAACACCTTTAAGTTTCTTTGAAGGTGGACCATCCTAATTATATATTCCCTCACTAGAGTTGCTCCTGTATATCTCATAGAGTATAATTTCTTTAATAAGGTACAAATTTCAGCATTAGAAGATGTTAAACCCTTACCATAATAAGGCTTGGGATGAACCATGTAGTGTTAACCTGACACTGGGGTGCCAAGATAACCCAACGAGAGCATATAGCTTAGCTTGTTTATACATTTTATCCATTTAGTCACCATTAAATTAACAAGATATTTTAAGTATAAATAGGCATAAATTATTTATTCATCGTAATAGTTTAAGTGTAATCCCATCATCATTCACTACATAAGTTCAAATCCTACCTAATAATAATATAATAATAATTTCAATTTAACATAATAATAATTTCAATTTACAAGTTCACTATCACACTAATGCCCCCTAATCTGATTTCTAAAGACATAATATTCCAAATGCATGAGAAAAACGATATCAATTAGACAACTTTGGTCAACCTTACCCAGACCTTACTCACACTCATTGCTGTTACTGCTAGCTAGTCGACTCAATAACCTCTTTTCCTTGGGGGAGGGAAAAATAATGAAAACGTGAATATTACACTTAGTGAGGGAATATCATTTTCATAAATGAGTGGTCATGCATCAAAAAAATTATTTTAATTTGAAAAACATTTTGGTTTATAAAAATAAATAGTAAGTTCACTACCTACATTCACACAAAAATGTGCCTACTTATATATCAACAACACTCTAACACAAACATTAGCCACATCAAGGAACGAGTTTGATTGCACGTATCACATCAAGGTTTAAGCAAGACATCTATTTTTGAATCAATCATCATCATAGTCATTAAACTAGAAGTTCAACAATTACCATAATCATTAACCACTTAATAAGATATATTTTCCTTAAACAAGAAACATTATATCAAACATGAAGCACCCATGTAGTTTAATTTTATTACATATGACCTTCATTAAGTTTTAATTCATTTCCATTTACTCTCGTTAACTTAGAGATCTTTATTTTGTTGCCTAAGTCACCTGACTTAGGTCTTTTGCCTAAGTCACCTTATTTAGGTCTTTGTTTAAGAAAATTTTGCCTAAGTCACCTCACTCAAGTATTTATTTAAGAAAATTTGCTTAAGTCATCCCACATAAATCTTTTATGTAAGCTACCTCACTCAGGTCTTTATTTAAGAAAAATTGCCTAGGTCACCTCATTTAGATCTTTTTGCCTAAGTCACCTCACTTAGGTCATTGTTAAGAAAATTTGCCTATGTCGCTTCATTTAAGTCTTTTATCTAAGTCACCTCACTTAGGTCTTTTCTTCAACAACCTCACTTAGGTCTTTTGTTTAAGTCACTTCAGTTAGGTCTTTATTTAAGAAAATTTACCTAAGTTTTCATTCATTTTAAGGTTATTTACCAAAAAATCTCAAACTTTGTAAAATTTTACAATTATAGCTCGAAGTTTAAAAAGTGAGGATAAAATAACTAAACTTTCAATTTTTTGCAAAAATAATTTGATGTTAGTGACGAAGCTGATGTAACATCTGTTAACAAAGTCAATGTAGCAAGTCGTGTCAATTATCTTGAATTACAAGTGGGATGCTAAGTTTCAAGGGAAGTCCACATCACATATTACTAAAATTAAATGAATAGTACTGTAGATAATAAAACTTTAAACAAAATCCTAAACTAAGTTTCTCCTCTCATCTGTCCCCATTTTCCCTAACGTTTGCAACAATCCAAGTACCCTCCCGTTTGGCCACCATTTCTTTGTTATGCCATAATTAGAAGACCTTCTTGTTTGCTTATAGTCTACCTACCATAGTTTTGCTCTGCCAATTACTCAAACTAAAACATTGAGATCAGAACTTTGTTGGAGTGAATATTCAAACTCTAAATAATTTGTATAAACTAGTGAATCCAAATACTAGTTCAACACTTTTAAATCCTCTAACTAATTATTTATTGAAATTTTAAGTGATAAATACAAGCCATATAATTTTTTGGGTATACCATTTAACATAAGGGATGGAAATAATTTTGTATCCGTGTAATTGTACAATCTCACATCTTAATCAACCAGTCAATCATCACTCACTTCATATAAAATAAATGATCAGACCAACCTCTAACATAAAGGGCAATTCATTTCACTATACATTTCCAAACAAACAATCAATTTCCACTCTAACAAAAAGTTTAAGGCACATTTTATAAAATCTCAACAAAATTTAATAATCAAGGCAATATTCATACATAACATTATTGACAACTTAAAAAATTCTCGTGAGTATTCACATATTTTGAATTCACACAAACAACCTTTTCATGGGACGTTCATAATGACTCACCACAATCACAAAATTTACTCATAGAGCAACGAATTCTCAATAATCATTTATCTAAATATTTTACAAATAAAAATTTTTACTTGACCTGTCTCAAGCTGCATATATTGTTCTCTCAATCTCTAAATTGATGGATAGAGGTGTTGGTTGTCTATCTTTGATTATGGACACGTTGAAATTCGTCATCTCCAGATCAAACTCTACATCTTGTTTCCATTTCTTAAAATTGAAACCAATGATACAGAAAAAAGTGACTGCAAAATTGATAATGTAAATGATCAACACAAATGTAAGATAATAACAATATTTAATGCCACAAAAAATATCTATAATGAATCTTCTCATATATAATATTGAATACCTGTGAGTTGAATTTATAATATATATATAGATAAGATCTTTACATAAAAACACACCATTAGTTCTTATGTTATGGGAGAATAGATCTCTCAAACAATGGCTATCTACCATCAAATAACTTTATGCACATCTTAAAATCTCATATAAGGCCAACACTTATGGGCAAAATAACCAAATACAAGATCAAAAATATCCCCTAATATTTAAGCAGATTTCTCCAAATACTAACTTGAAAAGTCATTATAGTGACTACATTCTCATTAATACCCAAACTAATCCACAAGCATAAGACATAATTTGTATGTTATCCCTATATTAATCTATATAGGCATAAATATGTGATAACTTACTAGTAATTAATGCAAAATCTTCACGCACATTCTCATTAACACATATCAGTGCTAAAAGCATTATCAATAAACTTTATTTGAGAATTTATTGCAAAGAAAATCTCAAGAAAGTGATAATCATGCAATATAAAATAACAAATGCATGTTATAAGATATCAAAACCACATGTATATCTTTTATTTCAAGTCAATTGCATGAAAAGTCCACTTAATTATGGCTTTGTTAGCCTTATTTAAATCTTTTCTAAAGTTAAACCTTATTTATTACAATGTAATTAATCTAGAAAAAAAACTCGTTTTATGAATTTGCAAGATCTTGAAATTGATCCAAAATAATTTAAAGGATTATTTTGAAAATTCTAAAAATTTTGGGTTTTTTATCATATAGTGTGTTGACGTCAGCACAACTGCATGTGCCAGCTCTCGTGAAAATTGAATACATGAGGTGCGTGGGGTTATGCACTACAAGTGCACAGATGCACGCACACCTTATGGTTTATATGCACCTAACGCTCTCCAAACATTCAAAACCTTTTATAGCATATGCAACACACGTGCCTTATGCGTAATATTGCACCTGTAGCCATATGGCATATGTGCAACATGCATTAGACATGTAAATGCACCCACCGCCTTATGTGTGTGCCCCACATGTGTCGGACATGCATCAAACATTTAGTGCTTGCATGAGCTAGCTGTATAGTGCGCGTGCGACAGATGTTGCTTGCATCTCATACTTCACCCGGTTACGTCTTCATGCTGCATTCTTCCTGCTGTTGGAAAAAAGGATTTTTTTGGTGACTTTTTTCATGATTTTCACTGAAAAATCATCGAAGTCTGTTTTCCATGCAATACTTATTCAAAATCAATTCAAATAACAAATATGTAGTTGATATAAGAAAAAATATATTAATTTCTTTGATTCCTTTATACAGAAACTTAAAAGTATCTTTTCAAATTCATACAATTATGAAACTGCTCCAGTACCACATGTTAAACATAACATGACCTTAATTATTAGTCCATGATCAACCATAAACTTGTATAAATGGAGAAAATGCAAAAACTAATCTGTTTTGTTATCCATTTATAGATGAACAAGCTACTCAACATATGAACAACCTATTGAAATTTTCGATCAACCTTTACAAATGTTGTATAACTTTATACCGTCAACGTCTTTTTGTACCTTTGTTAATTAATATGTGAGCCTCTTAAAGGGTTAGAGAACTATATATCTACAAATTTATTTAAGAAAATAGTAAAAGACCTTAATACTTACTTATAGTAACCTTATTAAGCCTTTGTTTGGTTAGGCTTATACCAGTAAAGCATCTGTAACCTCAATAAATGAATATTCGATAAATTAATAGTCTCGATTAAATAATAATTTTCTTCGAACTCAACTTGGGCCAATGGGATAAAACAATAACCTCGCTAAATGCATAAGATAATAGTTTTAAAAAAATCCTCAAGGCCCACTGAAAATATAAAATAATAATTTATTAAATAAGTAGGAAAATTACATATATAATTCATAAAATAAAGCACTTCCTAAACAATTTTTATTTCAAATTTTATGCTTTCCTAAAATATGTATCTATAGAAAATTGATTCTTCTTTTCATGCGAACTGAATTCAATTTCATCTTTAACTTTTTGGAGGGCATAAACTACATTCGACACATTCTTCTCATTTTGAAGCAAGTAGCTTTTCAAAGTCTCTATGGCAAGAAAAACTTCTTTTAGAGAAACATGTGGTATAGTGTTACTATCATCTGGATCTTGATTGTCATCATCTTCCATACCCATTACTTCTTGAATAATTTCTTCATCTGTAGGTGATTCCATTAAAGCTTCATTTTCACTAGGATAATTCAGAATTTGCTCTACATTCATGGCATTTCTATAATGTAAATTAGAAATAACTTCCTCTAATCTTTGAATGCCTTCAACATCACCAGTTTCTTCTTCTAGAAGCATACCTTCCTCAGATCTAATTTTGTAATGTCGAAAACAATTTGCAATAGTTGTGGCCTTCACATCAATATTCCAAGCAACATTAATAAAATAGATAGCATCCATGACATTAATTTTTTCAGGATTTATTGCTCTCATCTCATAGCTTTCCAAGATGCTAGAATAAAAACGACGTTGATAATAAATCTTAAGTGATCGATTAATTCTAGCATCACATGGTTGAATTTTTGATGTTGTATTTGGAGGCAAAAAGAACAATTCAACATTTCCCAAGCCTTCAATATCCTTAGAATGGGTTGGGCAATTGTCTACTATAAGCAACGCTTTCTACCTGTCATTCTATCATCAAACCAATGGACAAATTCTTGAAAGAGTAATCCAGTCATCCATGCTTTCTTGTTGGCTCGATAATGACAATTAAGATTGTCAATATTCACATTTTTAAAGCATCTAGGATTAGCATACTTACCAATAATTCAAAGAGGTACTTTATCTAAACCATCCTCATTGCAACAAACAGCAACAGTAAGTCTTTCCTTGTCCTTTTTCTGTCCTTCTAATTGCTTTGTAGCTAGTGAATGATCTGCTTGTAAATGATAAAATAAACTTGTTTCATCCATATTATAGATATCCCTCCAATGAAATTTGTCCAATTTAGCTCAAATTTCAGGTATAGCTTCTTCAATATTCTCCATGACAACTGAACCGCTTTCACCAAACCTGCTATAAGACTTAATCCCATGTCTCGCCTTGAATCGTTCTAGCCAACCACTTGAGAAGTTAAATTCTAGATTTGCATCACCATACATCTTTTGTAGAAACTCTCTTGCTATAGTTTGAATCATTTCTCCAGTTATGTTCACTTTCTCTTGATATTGGAGAAACCACTTATACAATACCTTTACTAATTCAAGATATTTTGCTGATTTGTGCCTTTTAACGTTTTTATTTGTTATCTCTTTTGACAAATACTCTGCTGACCTTTTAAGAGTGTTTGATATTGTTGATTAACTAATAGAGAGATCAAACTTTTGTTGAATCCACTGTTGCAAATCTTTTTGACTTGAAAAGGGATGTTGATTTTTGTACTCACATAATGCTTTTCTCATCTCATTTAGCGTAGACTTTTTTACACCTTTCAAATGAGTAGCCATGGAAGAGAAGATATAATATATGAATTTTTATATTTTGGCATATGAAGTTAAAGTACATGTATCTATTTATAAACTCTATACATTACTGTGTACTTGAAACAATTTACAATACTTCATATTCTAACATTTCATACTCTAATGTACCTACATGCACTCTATTTTGAATCACGCTAACCTAAGATTAGTAAACTTATTTTTGACAAGATTAATAAACTTAGATACAATGCACCATCATTAATTAATTGTTTGTTTATTTTCTTTTCTTAGTTACAGAAAAAAATTAATTGTTTAATTTGACAAATATAATATACAAAATAAAATTATTCTATAAATTAATAAATATTAATTTATCGATAAATTAATAAAATATTCATTTATCAATAAATTAATAACTCCGTATAAGATAATAATTTTTCAGGTCCCAAAAATATTCATTTATAGAGGTTTTACTATAGAGCTTTTTTTCTGTA
>JANSVA010000218.1:5314276-5325883 GCA_025504915.1 Erythroxylum reticulatum | reverse complement strand
TCAAAAAACTCACGTTTTTGTCAATTTTTTAATTATAACTCGAACTTTAAAAAGTAGCAATAAAATGCTCAAATTTTTAATTTTTTAATTCTACCTCAAATTTTAAAAAGTAGTAATAAAATGCTCAAATTTTCAATTTTTTCAATTATAGACCAACGTTAATATTTCCATTAAGTTTGCTTATGTAACTTGCCATGTGTTTCAGAAACTTTAACCATTAATACATGTAACTAAAATTAACACAATAAATGAAGATTAATAAAATGACATCGTTTAATTACATAATTAAAATGACATGGTTATTTGAAAATGACTTAAATTAGATTACACAACCTCGACAACTTTACACTTTGATTTCTGTTTTTCTTTTCGTTTTTAGTATGTTCTCTCGACGTCCTCATCTTTCGATTTTTAGATTACGCAACCCTGATGCCCTCACACAAAGGACATCAGGACAATAAATTAAAAACGAAGAGCCTACTAGTATAGTACGCTATAATGCAAGCGTACTTTAGGACATCAGAAGAACAAACAAAAAAGCAAAAGGTTGAGGGTTTCGAGAAAATAACATATAACATCAGGTTATAAATGAAAAAAATTGAAAGTTTGAGCAATTTATTGCCACCTTTTGAAGATTAGGCTAAAATTAAAAAAATTGAAAGTTAGATATGTAATTGCTACTTTTTAAAGTCCGGACTATAATTGAAAAATTGACGAAAATTTGGGCTATTTTTGGTAACCAACCCTTAAAATTATTTAAAATAGGTAATAAATGTTTTCTTAATTTTTAATACGAATAATATGATAAAATCGAAAATATTTATTGATAGGTAAACAAAATTTGCTTACAAATTTTTTTCTTTCTTATTCATCAACTAAAGAACCTATTATTTTATTATAAAATTTTATACGTCATTTTTTTTGTCTCTACTGGTTTTCAAATATATATTTTTGTCTTATTTTTATCTTTTTACTCTTTTAAACGATCAGGAACTTAAATATTATTAACGCTGAAAAAGGCATCAACTATCTTGAATAATTATCACACTAATAATATAATTATTTATAACTACATGAAAGATATTGGATATCATCATTATGAATATCTATATCTGTCATCTCCCACTCATATATGGTGGGATTAACCGATTAAAATTCTAAAATTCTCACACTTATTTAATAACTTATGTAATTAGCATTCAATAAGAGCATATTATTATATATCTCTTACGAATATATAGCGTTTTGACAAATGAATTAATCATTTGGTCGATTTAGTACGTTATACTTTAGATCATTTATTGCATCAGTTATCATTTCAATTTCATTATATAAATGCTTTCTATCAGTACCACTTCTACAAAAAAGGTGAACCCTTTTAAATACATCTTGATGTAGACTTAGATTTATAATAATATTCTTTGTTTCTCATTCCGTTAACTTAAATTAACTCACTTTTCTAGAATGTCTCATTATATCAAATCATACATACCTTTTTTAACAATATTATAATATGACAAACATTAACTCAATTATTGAGAATCAGAACCTGAGTAAAGAGGATACTTTAGTTTGAGGTTCACATAGTTGCAAAAGATTCTCACATAATATAGGTTAAGAATATGACTTGTCTTATCCTTACTAGTCAATTATATATGCCTAGGATAATTCATATGTTACAATATTAACTCTCTTTTATCATAGCTATGATTCATACGTTACAGTATTAACTATCTTTTATGATAGTTATGTCTTTCCTTAGATACTGTATAGATAAAAGTTTAAGCATATCTAATGCATATTTTGAGTTCATTTGTTAAATTATCCAATCCACCTTTCAAAACTTACATCTGGTATGTTAAGACAAATTGGGTGAACATGTTATGTTCTTAAGTCATAACATTACTAATAACCCCCTATACCCTTCAATATGGTTCACATTACCATTTGTAATTTAAGCGTTGAGCTCTTGTTTATCACCTAAACAAATTATTTAAAACTTGTCTCATCTCTAGTCTTACAAAGTAATGGAAGCTATGCTTACAAGAGAATGTATCTCTTATATGTCTTATATACTTGTATCTAGAGCTAAATATTCAATATCCATTCCAACATTCATTCTAGTATTAAATACTCAACTCAAAATCAAGCATTCATGTATTTCTATAATTGATTTTTCATTTTCATTTACAATTCATGCTAAAAATTAGATCAAATACTCAATGACAAATAAACCATTATCACTGATAACATGTATTATGAATATTCATATAGTGGAAATGAAACAAAACCAATATTTAAATCCTAATATGAAGAGAAAATGCATCTATAGGCATTGGTTTGGTCATAAGATTTAAAATCAATTATCTAGTAAAAACATACTCCATATTCATTTCTGTTATGTTATTATGTCATTAATATAGTTATAATCGATATCTATATGTTTAATTTTGTATTGTTATTTGAGACCCATAGTACTACCTTTTCATGCACTTGTCCGTACACAACATAGTGTATGTGAATATCGATTTCGATGGAATAAGCAACCTTCTTTATCTCTTCTTCTTTTTGTGTTATCTAAGGATACTATTTATTACTAAAGCACTAACCTTTAGCTGTGGGTATAATAAAATGATTTACCATCCCACACACATAATTGTTTAAGTATTTACTTAATCTATATACATATATGAAGTATATCTTATAAAAGTGACAATAATCTTCTTGAACAATACTTGTTGATCTTAACCTCGAAGATGTATGCAAACTTACCTATGTTCTTTATTTAAATGTGGTTGATGGAAATTTTATTTATTTGTTTGACAAACTAATTATTTTCCCTAGTTATCAAAACATATCTTCCAAATAGAACAATAAAGTTACACATGTATCATAAGATCTTTTAATAGATACTTTATATATATCTTATAAAAGTGATAATAATCTTCTTGAACAATACTTGGTGATCTTAACCTCAAAGTTGTATGCAACCTTACCTATGTTATTTATTTAAATGTGATTGATGGAAATTTTATTTATTTGATTGACATACTAACTATTGTCACTAGTTATCAAAACATATCTTCCAAATAGAACAATAGAGTTACACATGTATCATAGGATATTTTAATATATACTTAGTGGTCTTTCTCAATCGCATTAAAAACTTGTGATATGATTATAGTATGAAACTTAATATACCACTACCTTTAAGACTACCTAAGACCATAAATTGACTTTGATACTCTGAACATTTTATACTTTTAGCCCTTCTAAACAAAACATATTAGTTGGTTTATATAAATATCTCCATTTGTTTTTCATCTAAGATATATTCCAACCATCAAAGCTATAAGTAATTGAATTAATGTAAACATGTGAGCATGACTTCTCTTATTCAATCTCTTCTGGTTATGCGTATCCTTTTACCACTGAACATATTTTCTAACTTTTATAGTTGTCATTAAGTCTTTTAGTTAATATTATAGAACTCATTTGTTCTAGGTGGCTTTGTGTTCTTTAAGAAAATTAACCAAATCTTTGACTCAGATCAAGCTTATTAAAGTTAATCCTTCTTCTGTTTATATAAATAATATCTCTTTAGCAAGAATAGACAAAGCCTTTCCATACTTTTTATCTCATTATTTTCTTATGGAACTATCATAAAGATTTTTCCTTCATCAACAAAAAGTTGTTTAGGATTTAATCCATAAACATTGAAAGTGCAATTGAAAAAGTTAAGGATATCTTTATTTTCATATGACTCTCACTTAAATTAGATAACGGTGAAGAACTCCCACTAAGATGCAATTGTCATTGATCATAAATTAATTCATCATGTCTTTAATTGATCTTAATTGGATGCATTCTATTCAATTGATCTCGACTTACTATAGCAACTTGATTTGATATCTCATATAAAGATAAGTTGTGTCTTATATTGTCTTGTCTTAGAAAATCATTCCTTAAGAATATGATAGCATATGACTCAATTTTATTTACTCTTTCATTACCTCATTTACCTTTAGACACATACCCTTTGGAATATTTGGAATATCTTTTAACGATAGTATTATTCTCCTTGGGACCTAATTTCATATACTTATGTGTAGAATTATGAATGTAGGTAATATATCTTCAATATTTAGATGTGATAACTTGGGTTTCTTACTTGTTCATAACTTGTATGGTATTTTTAGTAACTAATTTGATAAGAACCTGAAGAACACATCACCCAAATAGGAGATGGACAAAACCTATGCTACATAAAACTTAACCATTTCATGAAGACTTTTATTTCTCCTTTATGCAATATCATTTTGTAGATGGGTTCGTGGAGTAGACAATTATCTATCTATTCCTTTTTCATCACTCAACCTCTTGAATGTGCATATAATTACTTTTATTCCTTATCAATTTTTATAGCCTTTATTTGCTTAATTTGATTGATTCTCAACTAAAGTCATATAATTTTAGAAACAACATAATTCATAAAATTTTTCAAAATCAAATCAATATAACTATACTGAATATAGTCACTGATAAAGGTGAAAAAAATCAATATCTTCATGCTTCATTTTCACATTTATTTACCCATAAATAACTTAATTAATTAATTTCAATGGCTTAACAAGTCGTTGTCCTATATTAAATGGTTTTTGTGTCTTTTTTTTCAACTAAATAGTGTTCTCAAGTAGACAATTATACCTTATGTAGGTCTTCTAAAAGATCTAGTTTGATTAGTTAATTTATTCATATTTATCCAATATAACCATGTTTAATATGCCACAAATTTATATTGATATTATAAGCAATAAATATTGTTATTAAAATAAAAACTAAATTTATTTGTTTAACAAACAACATTCAATATCATAAATTATCCAATATAAATTCATGATTATTATAATTCCAATAAAATTACCCTTTTCTACCGTTATGGAATTTAGTTTTGAATCCAACGCTAATTAGAAGCATGACATAAATAATATTTTATCAAATTATGGGTACTAAAAGTCATATCATGTAAGATAAAGGCCTGACCACCATTCATAACTAATTTGTAGGTGTCTATTCCATGGACTTCAACACATAGTCATCTTTAATATTTCCACCTTGTCTCATATCTTTCTTCTTGGAAGGTCCTTTTTCCTTTTCCAACTTAATTAGCTTTATCCCTTACTGAGATCATGAGAATTGTAAAAGGCTTTCTTTCCATTTTTTACATCTAGCTTCATATGGGCATTACTTAGCCATATATATCTCATTATGTAACTCGAAAGCCTCAACATGTTCATTTGCTATAATAGGTGTCTTTTACCATTCTCCATCTTCTTGATAGTCTTATTATAGTTTAAGTGCATTTTCACTTGCTCCCATCGTACAAGTGAAGATTGTATGGCAAATTACACTTATGTATCTTGATAAGATATGATCAACATCCCTCAGCTTACTAACGATATTTGACATTATCTTATAATGCCTCTCTATTGAATGCTTCGATCTCTTCTTGTCCTTTATTCTTTGTTTATTTATTTTATATATGTCAAATTTAATAGTTGAGTAATCATAATTTGGTTACTAGAATGCCACCAGTATAGACCATATATCATATATATAGTCATACTTACTAAACTTTGTATAACATCATCATTTATGTTGTGCCAAGCTAACGAGTTCTCCTTTTTACATAAATCATATGCCTCACATTTTTTTCTATATTATCATGTTGAGTCATAGTGTCCTCCTTTGGTACTTTTATGATTTTATTTAGTGAGTCAAGAATCTCTCTCTCTTCCAATACTTATTTAATTTTCATACTCTAAATTTCAAAATTATCACCACTCAAATCCTTGCCTCTGTTGAATTCCATGAAAATATCTATGGATGCAATAGTTATTTTTTTCAAACACAATTTTCACAACGACACATTTATTATCCGAACTTTGTCGTTTTTAATTAATTTGATGCAAATTTTTGAATAAAAACTTTAGTTATTTTCTCAACTACCTATCGAATCAAAAGTCATAAAGTTTCTAATTATCATCCATATAATAATTGATTAATAACTAATCATTACATTTAGACATACTTATTTATTGACATCACAAGTATTACAACACATACATATAAAACAACATAGAATTGAAATAACTATGTATTTCCTTAAACAAATAGTACCCATAAACTTAAATCAAGTAATAATTTTGATAACGTGTTAAATATAAAAGATACTAATCCCTTACATTATAGGATGTGATTATCCTAATAATGTTGAATGGTAAACTATCATAAAATATGCTTGTAAACACTTCAATTCTTTTATACTTCACTAAGAAATGTATTACCACCAAGTAAGATATTCTTGCTGATGAGCATTTCATATCCTTATTAATAATTCCACTATGTAGACAACATGTGATATCGAAATGAACAATTCTTTACAAGTGAAATGTTTATAATTCAAATGTAATAGTTCATTAAGTATGGCATAGATAGTCGACATATAAGTCCTAAAGAAATATATATTACTCTTAGCCTTCTTATTTTTTAAGACTCTTTCTTGAAATCAATTCAAAAGATAAAGCATTATGATAAATGCTTAAATAAATAAATTACACGAACAAGATAGTCATTAACTAACATATTACTTGAACATATGTCAATCAAACAAACAAGTAATTTGATTTAGAGAACTTTTTCAATAAATACATTATTGAATAAAAGAGTTATCAAATAAACAAATTATTTGATACATGGTACTATCAAATAAACTAAAGTATTTGATAAGTAGAGTATATAATTCAATATCTTATATACACACGGAAATATGGAATCCATGTGTACTATACTAAAATTAGTAATTAAACGTTTACGATGAGTTTGACCAAAACTCTGATAATTTATGTTGTTTTAAAAATAAATAAAAACATTCATAAGTTAACCTCTCGAGTTATTTGATATAACCTAAATATATTTTATTTAAGCTATAATCGAATTTATATTAACTTATTACTAAAAAAACTTTAAATGCCAAAATAATCTTTGATCCTTAACACAATCTCATTCAAAGTTTAGAATAAGTTAATCTTCTAAACAAACAAAGTCATGTTATCCTTGTGAGTTGTATAAGATAGTGTAGGCTAATTTTGTAGCCAAAGTTCAGACGTAAGTTATTCTAGTTTTAGAATAACTTTATCTTATAAATAAACATGCCTTTCCCTAAATTTAGAATAATTTACTTGTTTTGGGGGTAAATCAAAACTTATCTTTATTGCCAAATATAAAGATTTTTTCGTTTTTAAATTTTAATTAACCCATTTACCAAACACCCGTCTTCTTTAACATTTACAAACCTTAGCCACTTTAAAGAAAAAACTCAAAACACAATTGCTAGCCTTTCTAAGCATTATTAGCCATCATCTTCTCAGTCACCATACTAAATGTTTTCAACGAGGATGCCACGACGTAATGGTTTCATTGGCATCACCAACCTGTTGTTCAATGTCCCACATGCTTGACGTCAAATCCGACAATGACGGCGATGGAAACTGATTGATGAAAGCCATAAACTGCATAATGCCTACCAATTCTCAACATGGCTATTGGTTTGGCAAGTTTGTATATTTTTTAATATTTGTACAAGTTCAAAAACCTATTACAGATAACCTATAGGATTTTCCATAAAAACATTCGTAAGTTTATGTCATGACACTATTAACTTGTGATACTTGACATGCCCATTTGTGTAATTTTGGCTACATAGATGCTTATATGGTTGTTATAAAATTTAATCTTTAAGGTAAAAATTGTGATTCGTCCCCAATATTTTGCGTAAGGTTTAAAATAACTAGTACCATTGTTTACGATACTAGTTTGCAACATAACATTTACAAATGACATAAATTGCACCTTCAAACCACCAGATCTTTGTTATGATCACATCCTTAATTCTTGATACGTGGCATGCCAATTGTGTAATTTTTGACACGTGGATGTTGATTTGACTATTGTAAAATCTTTCTTTTTTGGTGAATTGGAAACAGAAAAACAAAAGGCCTAAGTCCTCATAAAAGAAACATAACAAGCATCATTTTGCAAAAACTGGCGAATCCTGGCGCAGGACTCTCCCACACAAGCCACTGATGCAAAGAAGAACCCTATTTTGCCAAGAAATCAGCACACTAATTCCTCTCCCTAAACGTATGACCAATATAGCAATCTCAATCCCTCCGTAAAAGACACCTGATGTCCTCAATGATAACCAAATAAGGATGGGAGCGTGGACAATTTCTAGAGACTAGATGTTAGCCCCCGGATTTTTTTTCTCTAGTTAAGTATGATTTGACTAAATTATGAGGTCTTTATGGGATTATTTTGTGGAGTTAATTATTATGTTAATGTTAGTAAGATTATATGACATAGGTTAATTGAATTAAAGCATTATGGAAGGAAGAATGTTCAAGGGTATGTTTAGAAGATCACTTAAGGATATAAGACATAAGGCATTAGGGAAGGGTAGAATGGACATTTTACATTCATTAAGGATATTAAGGGAAGAAGAAATGTTGTCTTGCTTTGAATAAGAGAGAAAACATGTTTAAGGGAGAGAAGAAGAGAAAATAATGAAGAGAAGAAGAGAAAATAATGAAGAGAAGAAGAGAAGGAGAGAAAAGAAAAGAAGATCAAGCTAGGGTTTTGGAGATCTTGAATATTTGAAAGACATTGAAGCTAAGCAAGTAAGTATAAGCATTAACCCTTCTTGATTTGTTGAATGAAGCATATTTGGTGATAGTCATAAGTGAAATGAAAGTGAAAATGAAGTGAATATATGTAGGAAGTTGATAAGGAATGTGTATATATTTGTATGTTCCATTATTAGTGTTCATAATCAATCATGGACTATAATTTGTTTATGGATGATATTGAGTTGAAATGGAGTAGAGAATGAAGTGTAAATGAATTAGAAATGATGATTTTGTATAAGATGTGTTAGGTGTAGATGTTGGATGTGAAAATTCTAGAAAATGGGATGAGGGATGGAAATTTCGGAGGCTTCTGGACAAGTTTGCCGCGGCAAACTCCTGACTTCGCCATGACAAATTCAACTTTTCTGTACAAATATACTTTGGTATTTTGACGATAACTTGTTATGTAGTTATTCAAATGGAGTGATTATTGATTTGGAGTGAACTAGAGAAATAGGGCTACAAATTATATGATAAAATCGAGTTCTAATTTAGTCTTTAAGAATTTCAAGTTTTGGATGGAAGTTGAACACAGAATACTATTTCAGCATAAGAATAGTCCAAAAATGCTTTAGGTATAACTTTCAGATTTCTGAACCAAATTGAATGGTTTTAGTGTCATTAGAAACTTAAGAAAATGATGAACATTTTTATATAAGGAAGTATTATCAAATTTCTTCATTTACCTGATCAGAATAATCATAGAAAATTAACCCAAAGGTTTGGACTTTTGGCAGAGTTTGAGTATTTAAAATTTATCTTAGTGAATATGCTATATATGAGCCCTCAAATTGTATTCCTATTGAATGGAAATTTTTTTCATTGATAAAGGGAATCAAGGAAGGCAAGAGGATCAAGAGGAGAGGTACCTTTGACCAAGGTTTAAGCAACGATTTTTAAGGTAGGTACATGTTTATAATAGAGTAAATAAGCTACTAAATGTTTTCTTTGAATCAAGGAAGTTTAATGATTTCAATTGCATCATAGCTGTTACATTTATTGCTTCTTGAATGGATTGTGAAATTGTTTTATGTTTGATATATGAATTATATTGATGATTTACGAAAAGACTTAAAAAATGATTCTTTTTGAAAAGATACATGTTTATAAAGTCAGGTTTTCATAAATTGGTTTCGAAATATCTCATGTTCATAAAAAAACAAGTTTCCAAAATGTACCTTTTGGGCAAACCGTTTTTAATTCATGAATTACATGTTATGTGAGTTTGGTGTAATCCATTCAAGAATGTCATGTGCACGTTGACCAAGTTAAAGGCTTCTCCTACCTACCCTCTAGTGGCACGGAGCTCCTTCATGAACTCCATCATTTTTACATCTACGCAAAATTACTATGTGGGATTGCGATAGTGCGTCAAGTTTATGACTACACAGGACCATTATGTGAAAATGTGTAATTCGTCATGTTTATGGATCTACCCAAACCATTTTGATATGCTTATGTGCTTATGATATATTAACAAGTTTGATGCAAACATAATTTGTAGTTTGTGAATATTGGTTATGAATTTGAGAACGATACGTTTTATGAATTTAATTAAAAATTTGTATTGACAGATGAACGTTTCAAAGGTTTTGCTTACTTTTCCATTATAAACTGTTACCCACAAGCTTTCAACTCACCCCCATACCATCCCATCTTCAGGTAAAGAGGATGAGATCGAGTGATCAAGAGTTAAAGCATCGCTCTAAATTCTGCATGTTTTGTATTTTAAGCTAGAATTTGTAAAAACAAGGTTTTAGTCGTATTTTAAGGATTATTAGTTCATATAACTTTTGTATTTTGAGTTTTTAAGACATTGAAATATTGTGGCTTGAAATGCCATTAAAGCTTTGTAAAACTTTTTCCTTGTGAGGTTAATAAAATATGAATTCGTGTATGGAAGAGGTTAAGTGAAAATTAGGTATACTTAAGGAAGTTATCGATTTTGAGATGATAAATTTTGAATACGAATTGTTGTTACATATAAGTGAGATGTGTTACGGAAAAGAAAAATAGGAATTTGTGAAGGATGAGATTTAGTGGTAATTAAGGAATTAAATGAGTAGAGATTAGAGAGTTTTATGAAATAATGATGGTAGTTGAATTGTTATGAAATGGGGGTATGGGTTGTGATTCCAAGGGTTTCGCCGCAGCAAAACCACAAGGATCACCGCGGCAAATCTTTCTTGAGAGCAATTCTCGCTTAATCCTGGAATTTCGCCGCGGTGAAGATATGAGGTTCGCCGCGGCATATTTTTCCCGAGAGGAGTGGGGGAAATATTTAGACCTTTGTCGCGATGAACTTTTCCCAAAGGGTCTCCGTAGAAGTTCTTGTTTGTTCGTCGCGGCAATGACAAAACATAAAGTTTGCCGTGGTGAACCCACCCACCAGGACCCGAGGGACCCAATATTTATGGTATTAGAGAAAACTGATGATGGTTAAGGAGATTTCTTTTGATTACGCTCACGTTTCATGACTTTCGAATAGTTGGGCTCTAGAAACGAGGTCCAACACTAGATTAATAGCTTCAAGAGAGTCTGATTCCATAAAACCCTCCCAAAGTCACGATCCCATGCTAGAGAGATTCCATAAGATATGGCTTAAAGCTCAGCCAACATATTAGTTTTCAGACCAAGATAGCTTGAAAAATCGGCAATCCAACGCCCAAACTCATCCTTCAATAGACCACCAAAACCTGCATTGCCTGGATTTCCCAAAGAGCTACCATCCACATTAAGCTTAACAAAGTCAGGACGAGGTAAAAGCCAGCTATCATGCCTAGGATTTCTCTCCAAGTAATTGTAGATTGTATGTTTATAGTAACTTAATCATAGGATATAAATATCATATATTGTGTAA
>JANSVA010000218.1:5287662-5300269 GCA_025504915.1 Erythroxylum reticulatum | reverse complement strand
TTAATAAATAGAATTAAATTTAAAATATATTTTTAAAATATATAAATTTCAGATAAATTTTGATTTAATAATTAAAATTTTATAAAATAAATATTTGTTTAAAAATAATAAATTTTAAAAATTTTATTATAAAAATAAAATATTTTTATTAATACTTTATTATATAAAATATTGAAATAAATTTAAAAAAATAATTTATTTTTAAGTTTTATTTAATTTATAATTATTATTAGTAATAAAATATTTATTATTATTTTAAAATTAAAATTTAAAAATTCATAATAATTATAAAAGTCGAAGTAAATAAAATAACTAATTAAAAAAACTTAAAAAAATGGAAGGAAGTAGTGGTTAGAGGTAGGAAGAAATGATGGAGGCAATGAGATTTTAAAATTTTTTCAAAATTTTGCAAAAAAAGTCTTCAAATTTAGTACAATTTATCATTTCAAAATTTTGCAAAAAAAGTCTTCAAATTTAGTACAATTTATCATTTATTTTGTACCAATTTTAGTTTAATACAATACTTACTAATCAGTATATACCGGTATTGATATCACTGATACAAGCAAAGGTTTGTCACACAGAACAGGTTTCAAAGTAGCCAGCACCAGCCATCAGGAGCAACAAATTACCAAGGAAACATGTCACACACACTGACAAAGTCAGGGGATTTCCAATTGCGCAATGTACTCCAGTAACCAGTGGAAACGGAATTTCTGAGCCTCGAAAGCAACGTTATAGAGCCCATGACACAAAAACCCAATACTAAATTTCTCGTAATTTCCTCTTTTCTAAATCTCCTTTTGTCCTTTACAGTAAAGAGGATGAAGAAAGGGAGAAGAAATGCAAGTAGAGAAGTTGACGAGTGAGAGAAAGTAGAGAAGAAAAAGGAGTGATGATAGAGAAAAACTTTTTTTTTAGGTCTCACCTGTTTATGTACAGATTAAACGGTCACGCTCTTTATACCATCTTCCAGTCTGAACGAGGAAAGAGTTTGAGAAATCATCTCCTACGTACCAGACTTACCATTGCCACATGATTGATGGGCCTCTTATTTTCACATAAAAATCTAATAAACTTAGGCAAAGAACACCAGCATAACTATTCGCTAAACAGGAGTTAAGAAGCAGAAACAGCGGTGGTGCTATTTGAATGCAAGTTGATGTTGCATTTCCTAGTGGCTCTCACTTTGAAATTACCCAGATAAGCAAAAACAATTTTAGGTACTTTTTTTTTACAAACAAAAAACCAAAAAGTCAAACGAAGAAAGCTATCTAGCACAGGATTCTACGATACAAAGCTCCTTGTTTATCTTTGTGGAGAAGTTTCATGACTGTCAACGTAGGCTTCTATAAAATATGCATGTCAGAGCTAGTCAGGACTGCTACAAATGTCATGTGATTTGCACACTGATTCTCTTTTCGATGTGCATATTAGAATTGGATCTCTCAATCTTGTTGGAGAAGTCTACAGGTACCTGCCACAAAAAAAAGCTCAGCTAAATTAGAATTGGAAGATGACAGGCTGTGAATAACTTCTAGTGAGTCTATTTTTATAATGACTCGTCGATAACCAATCGACCAAGCTAAAGGAAGACCCAAATGTACGCCCTTGAGTTCGGCAGCTAAAGGTGAGCTCCTTCTAATATTTGGTATAAAACTCCTGCACCATTGATTGTGTTCGTCCAGTCCCCTAGCAATGGCAAGGTGGGCTATTTGTTTAATCTTTTCATCAGTGTTAAGTTTGACCCAGTCCTTCGACGATTTGGTTCACCCCACTAAATTAATCACGAGTAATCCTTGAGCACATAACTTTCTATTGCCCGAGCCCTATCTATCAACTCCACACAGCTTATAACAGCTCAAGTACCATCTTCCATCCAACTAAAGGTAATGTAAAAAAAACACTTGTTTTTTCACTACCATAAAAACCAGCAGACTATTTCAAAGATAGTAACCTAGTCAAATAGCAATACATGTGCATGCTTCGTAAGGTTGGAGTTAACCCACCTCTTCACATCTTGGTGATAGAGTTCAGCATCAATCATCTTTTAGGAAAATTTACTTCAGAAAGCTTTACTAGTTAACAATCCCAAGTGGCACATAAAGTGATCTCTCCTTAACCACAGGAGTGATAACTGCTATCCCCGGATACATACATTTCATTCCTATGTAACTTGTTCTACTCTGGTTGCGGTTGCTTCACGACATGACTTGCCCCTATCTTGCTTCTTCACGCTTCTCTTTCTTTGCTTGCATAGTATAGATGCTTTCGCACATTGCCATCACTATCCATAAAATTGCGTACCATTTTGATATCCATAGTTGATTTAAAGGAAAAACGAAATCGTTTGGGTTCTTGGGCTTATTTATTAGCTCCAGCCCATCCCCATAATTGAGTACCAATCCATATAACAACACATCTTGTCCATAGTTGGACTCGGACCTAATGTTTAGGCATGAGAATTTCATTTATTATAATGTTCGATTTTAAGGTAAAAATATAAATTGAATCCATAATAATATTAAATTCAAAAGTCATTTCATTGATTATAACAATAGATACTACAAGTTTTATAAAAATGATGGACAACGTTAGGCTTGGAAAAATAAAAGCCTTGTACATAAAATATATCTGTACATATATTTTATATCTTTAAATTAAAGACTTGTACTTAGACCAATAGAACGGGCAATGTCCGAGATTTTCAATTGTGTGCTGCTACTAATTTAGTGCCTAGCAACATCTCAACAACCAAGCATCATATAAGAAGCATTAAAAAGCAACAAATCTTCATAGAATGCGACGATCTTAAGTAATCAATAACAGGGATTTTAGGTGTTAATCAAGCTCACCAAACCTTTGCCTCTTCCTTCTTACACTCCACCTGCCACGTTGAACCCCACTATAAGGACGTTTCTTACATGACCTATTCGGTTGACCAAAGCTATGATACGCAACTTATCCTAAATTTCTTACAAATATTTACCCACAAAGATTTTCCTTAAAATTTACACAATATTGTCTGAACCGTCAAAACCCCTTCCACTATAAATCGACGGCTCACCTTGCCGACTGACCGTTGACCTAATCACCCACAGCATTGGTGACTTTGTTTCCTCGCTTCTTTCCTTTTTGATATTCAGCTATTAGGTAAATTAAATACAGAGAATAGTAATTATTTCTTTTACTTAATTTTTTTATTTTCAAATTTTAACACCTGTCAAGAGTGGACCCCCTCCTAATGAAAGCCCCAATGTCTCTTTCTGGCTGTCTCTGGTAAGTAGGCGAGCGAAGAAGAAGAAGAAGAAGACGACGATAGTCCAAGTCTGATTGACGAGTCGTGCTTAGAAAGCAATACTTTGATTATGCTTTACTTATCCAGAACCAAATAGCTCACCAGAACTTAACTCGGCTTACCAGATTCAACAAATACCTCTTCAAACTTCTAAAGCTTGATAGACAGAGAGAGAGAGAGAGAGAGGGAGACGGAGATGAAGCTGTCGGCGAGCTACATGGGCCGCCGGAGCAATAGCTTCAGGGGATCGGCGACGGTGGACTCCTCAACGGAAGGCGGTATCAAGTCGCCTGTGGCAATCTTCTGGCTAGTTCTACACGGCATTTGCTGCCTCATAAGTCTGGTCCTCGGCTTTCGCTTCTCTCGCCTCGTTTTCTTCTTCCTCTTCTCCACTTCGACTTCTAACTCCATCTTCTACTCGCCGCCTTTTCGCCAGCTCGCTTCCTCCAACTTCGTCGCGGATCCTGTCAACGTTGGACCGCAGCTGCCAGCGATCAACGCCTCAAGAGTAGTGGTCGGGCGCCACGGGATCCGGATCCGGCCGTGGCCTCACCCGAACGCGGACGAAGTCATGAAGGCTCACCAGATAATCGAGAGAGTTCAGAGAGAGCAGAGAGCTCAATTCGGCGTGAAGAACCCGAGGGCGGTAATTGTAATTACACCCACTTATGTGCGCACTTTCCAGACACTCCATATCACAGGTGTTATGCACTCGCTCATGCTTGTTCCTTACGATGTTGTTTGGATCCTTGTTGAGGCTGGTGGTGTTAGCAATGAAACTGCTAGGATTGTTGCTAAATCGGGAGTTAAGACTATACATATTGGTTTCAATGAGAAAATGCCGAGTACTTGGGAGGGACGCCACAAATTGGAGACTAAAATGCGACTTCGTGCTCTGAGGTAAAGCTCTCTGATTTTTCTCGCTTGATTGTTGCATAAAGCAGATACTTGCTGTATTGGTTAGAGTGTTCGTTTTTATTTGTTTGATGTGTGTTTGGTGGAGCAGAGTTGTGAGGGAGCAGAAGCTGGATGGAATTGTAATGTTTGCTGATGATAGTAATATGCATAGTATGGAACTTTTTGATGAGATCCAAAACGTGAAGTGGTTTGGTGCTATGTCGGTTGGGATTTTAGTTCATTCCGATGGTGCTGAGGAGTCCTCATTGGGTATTATTGAGAAAGAGCAAGAGGTGACGCCTGCAATGCCTGTTCAAGGGCCTGCTTGTAATGCTTCTAACAAGTTTGCTGGCTGGCATACATTTAATACGTTACCATATCATTGGAAAAGCGCTGTTGATATTGATGATAGAGCGATTGTCTTGCCCACAAAGTTCGAGTGGGCGGGGTTTGTTTTGAATTCGAGAGTGCTTTGGAAAGAATCAGATGAGAAGCCAGATTGGATTAAGGATCTTGATTCTGTTGGTCAGGATTTAGAAAGTCCTCTGTCTCTGCTCAAGGACGACTCAGTGGTAGAGCCACTCGGCAGCTGTGGCCGACAAATTTTACTCTGGTGGCTACGTGTTGAAGCTCGTGCTGACAGCAAATTCCCTCCCGGGTAAGCTTTTTGTCCTTAACTGTTATTACTTACCTGTTATGGTAACATCCTAACTTAAGCCTCCATATTATTGGACCTGACTCTTTCTCGTTCCCATTGCCACGACTCATGTTAATACATCATCATTATTCATTGGCTTCATTTTCATCTCAATGTTATGGTAGTTAATTATGTGGTGGCAAAGAGTTATAGAAAGTTAGATCATTGGATTCATAGGATTTGATAGATCCTTGCATGACTTATTCTTATAGCTCTTTTTAAGACAACTAGTGAAAAACATCAAACTTCTAGAACTTGTTTTTAGACTGTCATATGCAGTAACTGTTTGCTAATGTTATGTTATTGTTATACCAAACAAAACATCCATTAACTGATATAAGGTTCTCAAATCAGCAATTGTCATATATTAATCTGTGTTGATGTTTATGGCTTCATTTTCTTAATCATGTAATGCGATTGAGATACACGACCTTAAACTGTCTATGATTTTAGAAGATGTGGTGTTTGCAATTAACAAAGCTAAGAGGATTAAACTAACGAGTTCTAGTCTTTTTACGAGAAAATGCAGGCTTTAGGCTGCTGGCAATAATGTTGTGATCGTGTACAACTAGGAAGATTATATTGTTTTGCTATTAGAAGGATGAAGTGCAGATCTAAGTTAATTTGAGAGTTGTTGATGCCACTGATGGCACATATCATAAATTTTTGTAGAAAGATATATCTGATACTTGAGCTTCTTAATGCATCCCTATTATCATTGCTGCTGAAATAATCAGCTTTCCCCTTGGGAAATGTTATGGGTGAGGTGCAAAAGGAACTGGCAGTGAAGTTATCTAGGCATTAGAGGCGAGGAATTTGTGCATGTGCATTGTACTTAAATCTTTACTGGGTTAGGAATATCTGTATTCCTGGTCTTTTATTTTGAAAAAGCTTACAAAATTGTTTGGGCTTACGAAGCTCAGAATTTGAAAACATATTATGTGAGACGGGCCATGTTAACTCTAGGCCTTTTTAAGATTTGATATCTCACCCTTGGAGCTTCTACTTGAAATACCTATGTAAAGCAACATGTTAGGAGCTTGTTGGTTCAGAAATCAATTGTGCTTAACAAACATTAGCTTTTTTGAGGTTAATTAGTATACAAGTATAGCTCACGTTTGAAGTTTTCCTGAAATTTTCAAGGTTATAATCTACCTTTTTCGAACTAAGGGGAATATAGGATTTATGAACTTATAGAAACCTGTATCAAGACATGACCTTAAGAACGTTTACTAGGAGCCGAATCTTTTATTAGACATTCTTTTGATTCTTAGTGCTGGCACCTGACATTTATGAATGTTAAAGTGTATTTGAGTTTTGCCAATCGAATTTCTTGGTTATTGAGGAATCTAGCTTGTAATTGAGCTTTGGTTAAGACTTGTTCAATCAACAAGAAGTTTTTACAAGGTTGTGCAAGGGCCTACCTTGAGCAGTTGCGGTATGGCCTGGTTAATGGCTTACTACATCCTGTGGTCACCAAACCTCTGCAACTATCATGATCATCATTTACTGAGTATTCATGTTAGTTTTGCAAATGTAGGTTGAATGCTATAAAGCCTCATTTCCAATGTATAATTCATTACACTACATAGAAAAATTCATCAAAAACTCTTCTCTGGAATTAAGCTCTGGGTCCACCTTTTTGGTGTGAACCTAATTGATGAATTGCACTCTGGGCAGTAAAATGAAGAGTGAGAGCCTTTATGAAACCTATATGTTACCATCTGATAGGGTGATCAACATTAGGTCATCATTAATTCACTCTTACTATACATTCATTTGCAACTTTTTATCCCCTCTTTTGAAATTATGTTTTGGAACATCCCTGGAGGCTAACTTGCCGTATTTATAGTATTCTTTTCCGCCAATGGTCTCACGTGACCGAAAAATAATAGTAGGAAGTCTTTACTGTTAACTGTATTTTACAATCAATCTTATAATGTGCATGTAGATTTCTCATTCACAGCTTAAAGCTGAGTTTTCTAATGTCATTTTTTCCCCAAATAGGGTTATATGTTCGTATAATACAGTTTTATTTAATCTAATCTTTCAGTTGGATTAGTTTCCCGAGATACTTATTCTTTTACTCTACATTACCTACAGATGGATAATTGATCCGCCTTTGGAAATCACTGTACCTTCTAAACGAACACCATGGCCAGATGTTCCTCCTGAGCTCCCTTCCCATGAGAAGTTTGTAGTCAATATCCAAGATCACACCACTAAGCATCCTACAAAAAATCGATCATCTAGATCGAGGCGATCTCGAAGTAAGAGAAAACATGAATCCAAAGTGGCAGATTTGGAGGTTTCTTCAAGTCATTCTGAACAGCACTAAACTTTAGCCGACGACATCAAAGACTTACACTGCACTGAGAGAATTGAGAATTTGCTTCTTCGCTGTAAAGGCAAAAATCCCAAGATCATACAGGGTGGAAGGCACCCTCTGCAATTGGAAGAAGGTGATGTGTTGGTCTGAAATGCTGCCCTGAGTGTCTCAATAATTATTTTTCTTTTTCTCAGTTTGCTAACTGGGGGGTGAGTGGTATTCTGGCGTTTGATAGGGGTATGTGATCATAGTCCTAAATCTGCTTACAGGCAAGGAGGTCTTCTTGTAGTATGCATCGATGTTTTTCCTATACATACATGATTTTCTTAATAGAAACACACGGTTGTGTGCAGCAGTCCTTGGGTTCAATAGAAATGAAAAGTATTTCTCTAAAGCCCCCATTTATTCTAAATTGATTTTGGCCCTTCTCTTCGTTGGTTTTACAATTCAGTTACCATATATTTTGGGGCGAGAATATTCAGTGATGTGACTTGTACGAGTCTGAACTGATAAACTGAATCTTTATAGGATCACATCCTTGGGCACATTCGGACTGTAATACCGGGGATAAAGTTCTTCTGTTCCGAATCTCTGTTACTCCTGTGTCCAAAGTGTATCAGCCGTTAAATTTATTGCAATGAATGACTGCGATGACTTTGAGCGTAGGGAGAAGGACCAGAAGATCAATTCCCGTAATACTGTTGATCGACTGTTAATTACTAGATCAAATCTAATGATTAATCCTATTCTCACCTTTGCATTTCATTTGCAGTGTCGAAGAATAATAATTGGTTGGGTCGGATTTGGATTCCATAATACTTGAGTTGGAGTCGAGATAGGTATGAGTTTGGATTACAGACTAATTGGGCTTTGAAAAAGTGGGTCAACTTTGAATTTGATTCAATTTTGAATCGGCCCAAAGTTAGAAGAGGGATAAAAATTTGGATGTGAATTGGTTTAATCTTGAATTTTTTTTAACATATTGATTTGAGTATGATTTGAAAGCAGTCTTTTTAATAATTAAAAATAAGATTACGTATATTTTTGCACTATTGACTTGATTACCAATTTGAATAAGATTTCTAATCTGTTAATTACTGTTGGAGTTGAGCGCAGCCAAGACGAGCCGTGTCTACTTACTAGGATAAACAGTTGATACTCTCGGGTAGCTCGTCTCTTATAGTGAATTTGAAGCTTCTCCATCTTAAGGGCAGGCAAAGGATCCAGGTTCCCACTCTGTTGGGTAACTAAGATGTTCCGTTTCAAACTGCCAAGGTTGACGTACGAATGAATTGGCTATGAGAAGTGGCAAATAACTTGGATAAGGGCAACTTATGCCTTCCCTTTTCACTTCTCTGGTTCCTTCTCTATCCCTCATTTTCTTAGTGGAGACGCTGTGGGAATACCTTTCTTTGGGTGGGAGCAAAGTATATTTGCATAAACAAATGGGAATTTTTTATAAATATGAAAAGTTGCACTTAAAGGTTAAGGAATAAGGAGTAAGGAGAAGCAATTTGGCAAACGTTTTACTATAATTTGGCAAACATATTTTTCTTATTACGACAAACGTTTTACTATAATGACATGAACGGTGTTTGATTGGACGCACGGTAGGTGGCACATGGTTCGAGCTTGACTGGTAGGTTAATAGAAGTGCCCTGACGCTAGCCGCTAGGAACCTGTAATATTATTCAATGTGGCACTTTTCTAATCTGCCAACTCCTGACCACCTCAGGCCCTCAACTCCACAAAACCTCAAGTTGACGTTAAACTAATCACCGGAGGACTCGGATCGGTCTTAGCCTTTCTTGTTAATTACTAGCTACCAAGAACGACCCACGGACCCCATAACTTATGTTCTCTCGTACCTCTCTTTAAAGCTCGCGCACTCATTTCCCTTAACCCATTCTTATTTTCTCTCGACGTATCTTTCCTGTAACCTGCATATGTCAAGTTTGTTAACTATGGCAGTTTCCATGCTTACCCTTTTCTTTTTCTGCTTCTTCTTCACTGTTGGGTCTGCTTTGGACATGTCCATTGTTAACTACGATAAGTACATAAACAAGAACCCTGAGCCACATCAGCCATCTGCGTCTGGCTGGAGGACCGATGAGGAGGTGTTGAGCATATACCAGTGGTGGCTGGCAAAGAACGGTAAAACATACAACAGAATTGGAGAGAAAGATGAGAGGTTGGAGATCTTTAAGAACAATCTCAGGTTCATTGATGAGCACAACTCCCAGAACCGCACGTACAAAGTTGGGTTGAATCGCTTTGCTGACCTTACCAACGATGAGTACCGTGCCAAGTTCTTGGGCACCAGAACTGACAACAAACGTAGAGTAATGAAGTCCAAAAACCCGAGTCAAAGGTACGCTTTCAACGCCGGCGATAAGTTGCCGGCTTCCGTAGACTGGAGATTGAAGGGTGCGGTTGGACCCATCAAAGACCAAGGATCTTGTGGTACGTTACACTTATTCCAGCTTAAGACGGGATTAAGTCAAGTAATGGATTATTATTCTTGGATTGATAATTCATAGTTTTTGACAAATTAAAACACTCCAGAATTCATTTCTGGGGGTGGGTGTTGATCGTTTGTTATGGGCATGAAATTGTATTCGGATTTGTGGTCAAGCGGGGAGTGATTGTAGACTGGTAGTTATATTTCTTTTTCCTTCAGGAATCTGAAGTCTGAAGTCTGAAGTCTGAACGGTAGCTTAGACTGGTAGTTTTGTAACTTTCGGTTAGCACATGGGGTCCTTTTCTGGATTCTGACAAAGACCGCGCGAAAAGTTAGTACATAGCCCAAGCCCAAAGGGCTCTCAGTGGGTCAACAGTAGACATCATCCTGGGCCGTGAATTTAGACCAGTCATAGTTGGGTTACAATGATTTTCATCGATGAAACCCAAGTTTCATAGGGTTTGAACTAAAACAGATATTGTTTTTGTTGGTACCAGGCAGTTGCTGGGCGTTCTCAACTGTATCTGCGGTGGAAGGAATTAACCAGATAGTTACAGGAGAGTTGGTTTCCCTATCAGAGCAAGAACTGGTAGACTGTGACAGGACTTATAACGCTGGTTGCGATGGAGGGCTTATGGATTATGCATTCCAGTTCATCATGGACAACGGTGGCATGGACACCGAACAAGACTATCCTTACCTTGGTGCCTCTCTCGAATGCGACCCGGCCAAGGTCAGTCGTTGTACTGCATTGCACTTTCAGTTAGAATACTTGTTCTAACATATTCCTGGCTTGTGGATTATTGCAGAAGAACGCTAAGGTAGTTACAATTGACGGGTACGAGGATGTTACTCCTTATGATGAGAAAGCGTTGCAGAAAGCTGTATCTCATCAACCAGTCAGCGTAGCCATTGAAGCTGGTGGCATGGCTTTACAATTCTACCAGTCTGTAAGCTATCTTGTACTAAACAATAGAAGAAGAGACTTTGTTTGAATTTTCTCGTTGATTCTTATCATTTCCTTTCGACTTTTACAGGGTGTTTTTACCGGTGAATGTGGGACAGCTCTAGACCACGGTGTGGTTGTTGTTGGGTATGGCACAGAGGATGGTGTAGATTATTGGACAGTGAGGAATTCATGGGGAGACACATGGGGTGAGAATGGTTACATCAGAATGCAAAGAAACTTAGTCAACACACTCACTGGCAAATGTGGAATTGCGATGGAGGCTTCTTACCCAATCAAGACCAGCCAGAACCCTGCGAGAACCTCCTCAGAAAATGTTCAAAGTGCTGAAATTGACATGATCAGTAGCGCATGAAGCATGCCTATTTGTGAGACAGGTGCACCAGATGATGGTATTATCAGTCAAGTTATCTCTTGATTTTACTATGTTATATTACACTTGGTACCTTCTTGATCCGTAGCAGTCCAAGGACTACCTGTTTATATTGAATAAGCTTGGAAATAGAGAAGGTGAAAGGAACAATTGCTAGACTCGAGAAGTCCACTGTCTTCTGCCATCTCTTTATCATTCTGGGTATTAGGCAGAAAGATAACAGGAGGCTGTTCCTGTTCCTTTGGAATATGGTTGATTGTTTGTTGCTTATAAGTTTTCATTCTCAAACAAAACCTCAACAACCGATACTGTTGCATCTTAACTTTCCAATTCAACGATTGTCTTATCTTTCAAGTGGTTCTTGTGATTCCTTTAGGAAATATTTGACTGCCTTAACCAAAAACTCTTGTCTGGTAATGTATAAATCACAACCCCAATCAAATAGTCGTACCGATCGACTCCCAGCCCGACTTGAGGAAAAGATTGAAAGTTTCCAAAATCCACGTAGTGTAGCAAGAGTTAAATTACAAGTTTCAAAGTATAAAGTCGACCAACTTTTCGTATTATTATTCCACAATGATGCGTGGGACATTGCTTGATCCTCAATTGCCTTGTTATGTTCACGAGAATTCAATTATGTAGCGTCTGTGATGAATTGATGATCATTTCCTCCGAGGACGGAGACCTTTCAAAGGATTGTTAGAAAATACAAACCCGCTTTCATTATGGATAAGGATGAGTTTCTTGATGAGTTAAAGAAGTGACCAAATTGAATTTGAAATTTTATAGATAAGGATGAGTCAAAGAAGTAATCAAATTAAATTTGAAATCTTGAAGATAAGAATGAGTTAATTAATGTAAGAAGTAACCAAATTATATTTGAAATCCTTTAGCATGTCTATATATATGTGTTCCTGTAAACATTTGTATGCATGAAAAAATAGAGTATTTGAAAAGAAGTGTTTTCAGAGTTGTAGCTATTTGTGAGAAAAGAAATATTGAGAAAAAAAGTGTTATAGCTCTTAGAGAGAAATATTTGTATCTTGTGTGTATTGTTATCAATATAAATACATATTTTGAGAAAGTTTTTTTATTTGGAGCTCATCAAAGCTTCCAACAAGTGGTATCAGAGTTATGTTCGTTTGTTCTTGAATTAGTGAAGCAATGACCAACTTGATCCAGCCTCAAGTTCCAAATTAACAAAGATAAATTATGAGAATTGGAGCATCCAGATGAGAGTGATGCTTGGTTCTCATGCTTTATAGGATATTGTCGATGATGGATATACTGAGACCGTAGATGCAACTGCCGAAACGGTCTTGTCAGATGCTGAGAAAAAGACATTGAAAGAAAATCGAAAGAAAGATAAGAAGGTGTTGTTCTTTATTTTTCAAGGTGTTAATGAACCTACGTTTGAGAAAATTTCAGATGCAAAGACTTCAAAAGAAGCATGGGAGATTCTGCAGAAATCTTTCCAAAGAGTTGAAAAAGCTAAAAAGGTATGTCTTCATGTTAGTACGTAGTGGGAGCCTTATTACGTACCCCGGATCTACATGAAAGGATTAAAAACGAAGGTAATGCGGAA
>JANSVA010000218.1:5254035-5267551 GCA_025504915.1 Erythroxylum reticulatum | reverse complement strand
TTGTATCTGATGTGTATGACCTTTCAATTTGTTTGAAGGTTTGTAATAACCTTAATACATGTTGGTCTTTGAATTTACGATATGTAATATGATAGGCACAGTATGAATGATATGTTAAGTACTATATGGTTGATGTGAGATTATGAAATGCATGTATGAAATGTTCCGTCTCGCTTGAATTTGTCTCGGTTCTGTTTATATGTTTTGTTGTCTACGTGGCGCCCCCGTATCCTCCCAGGGGGTATTAGGGCATCACATCATCACTCAGGCCGCGAGTGTTTTTGGCGAGAGATATCGGGCATAAGCGCCATCACTGATCTTCCTTGGGTGCTGATTGGTGACTTAATGATTACACATGCACCACAGAGAAACAAGGGGGTACTTATTCTATACGGAGGGCTCGTCGCTTCCAGCAGAATATGGATGCTTGTTATCTTATGGATTTAGGGTTTAAAGGCTCTCCTTTCACCTATTGACAAACGAGTCATGGTGTCATCTTTACCTTTGTTCGTCTCGACAGGGCTATCTGTAATGACTCTTGGCAGTTAATGCTCCCAGAAGCCTCGGTCCACTATCTCCCCCGCACCCATTCTGATCATAACCTTATTGTTTTAAAACTGTTAGGTTTTATCCTGCTGGTGTCTTCCCGACCTTTCCAATTTCAAGATGCATAGCCTATGCATAAGGGGTTCCTTCATGTTTTGGAGGCAGCTTAGTCTACGCCCCACTCTTCCCTTTCTGCCGCCCTGGCCAACGTCACAGAAGCGACTCTTTTGTTTAATAAGGATACGTTTGGCAACATCTTCCAATGAAAACGAAGGGCTCTAGCCCGGCTCGCAAGTGTCCAACGACATTTAGCCTCCAACCAGTGTGCCTCACTTCTAACCTTGGAACATGATCTTATCTCTAAATACAATGACATCCTTCGGCAAGAAGAAATTCTTTGGTTCCAAAAATCTCGTGTTCAATGGTTGCAATGTGGGGACAGAAACGCCAAATTCTTCCATGCAATGACTACCACTCAAAGAAAATGAAACCGGATCGAACGGTTGCGCACCCCGGATGGAACCTGGATAACTAACCAAGCAGCTCTCTAAACTGAGGTCTTACGGTTTTTTCACGATCTATTCTGCAATGTTGTGGACATATCAATACCATTCCCCCGCTTCAAGCTCATGTTACCATCTCTGAGGCTGATGCTCAATCCCTGATGGCACCCATATCTAAGGAGGAAGTCTTCAATGCTCTCCAAGGTCATTGTCCAACGTCTTAGACCTATCCTACAGGAACTTATCCTTCCTATGCAGGGAGCCTTCATTCTGGGACGAACAGCATCGAAGCATATTATTCTGGCCAAACAAGTGCTTCATTCCATCCGAAAATCTAAGAAACAGGAAGGTTACTAGGCCATGAAATTTGACCTTCATAAAGCCTATGATTGACTCGACTGGTGTTTCTTACGGCAGACCCTCATGAATTTTGGCTTTCTGACAGCTATCATCTCCCTCATTATGTCTTGTGTGTCTACAGCTCGTCTCTCCATCTTATGGAATGGATCTCACTGAACAACGTTTGAGCCGCAACGAGGGCTACACCAAGGGGATCCATTATCGCCATATTTGTTTGTACTTTGCATGGAGAAGCTCTCCATGTTCATTTCTAGTGGCGTTCACGCGAGGCAGTGGAAAGCCATCAAAGTCTCAGGTAATGGGCCCCTTATCTCATATTTATTATTTGCTGATGATGTGCTTTTATTTTCCCAGGCTATGCTTCCAGGATGTCAGGTGGTCTTGGAGACTATGCAGCAGTTTTGCTCCTACTCTGGCATGTTTATCAATGAGCAGAAATCCAAAACCTTCTTATCGCCCCACGTCAATCGTCAACATAAGGAACGCTTGCGGCTTCACTTTCATCTGACCTTTACTGCGAACTTGGGCAGTACCTTGGTGTCCCTATCACTGGTACTAATAAAAAGGGTGACTTCACTGCTGTTGTTGATAGGGTTCACAATCGATTGCAAGGATGGAAACTAAACTTCAGAATAAAGCTGGGCGAGTGACTTTGGCGAAATCCACCTTAGCCACAATTCCTCTGTACATGATGCAAACGTGTTGGTTTCCTAAGGGGTCTATGATATTCTTGATAAATACTGTTGCGATTTCTTATGGAAATCTACTGATGGTAAGGGTATTCACCTATTGCAATAGGAAGTTGTTTATAGTCACAAAGATATAGGTGGCCTCGAATTCCGTATGGCTCGTGACAACAACATAACCATGCTTCGCAAACCTCTTTGGGATCTCTCCCAGAATAGTCGGAAACTCTGGATTGATGTGATGCGAAGTAAGTATCTCTGGACTGCTTCTGTATTTACTTGTACGGCCTCTCCCACTGCTTCTCTAGGGTGAAAAGCCATATGCAAAACTATTCCTTACTTGCACGATGGCTTCCTATGGAGAGTTGGGAATGAGGCTAACATTTCGCTGTGGAATGATCGATGGGTCGGTGAATACACACTATGCAATTAGGTATCCCAGATTGACAATCAAGACCAACTTCTAATGGTGGGGGACATTCTAAATGATCGTCGCATGTGGGATCTCTCTCGACTACACACACCTTTAGGGCCAAAGGTGTATCATTCTATCATAGTGGTTCCCGTCTCCCGATCAAGAGTGGCCACATATTCGATAATTTGGGGGGAATCGCCAGTTGGACAATACATAGTGAAATCAGGATATGAGTTTCTTACTTGCTTGCCCTATCCTCCTGATCCCAACATGAAATGGACGCAGATTTGGAAGCTTAATATCCCCCAAAAGTTTCGATTCTTTATTTGGCAGATTCATTGGTACCGCTTACCTACGAACGAGCTGTGTTATAAACGGGGAATGGCTTCGTATCCCTACTGTCAAAGGTGTTGTAAAGGGTGGGAAACTCACACCCATGCTTTGAGGGACTGCATTTGCGCAAAGGCGATGTGGATCTCCATCTTCGGACAGGTCGAAGACTCTTTCTTCAGACTCAATCTAGACGATTGGCTTAACTCTCATGTCCTCGATTCCTCACGACCTTTTCATCATGTGTTAAAATTTGTCATCTTGGCTTAGATTATATGGTGTGCCATAAACAAAGAAGTAATCCAACATGAGGTCCTGTTGACTGTGGGACAACTTCAGTGGTTCATGAGGCTTTTTGATGCGTGCAACAACGCTTTCTCATCGACTACAACCCAAAAATCGAGCAGGTGGGTAGTATGGAAGGCGCCATCCACAAGATATGTTAAAATCAATGTGGATGATAGCTCGGCTGGTAATCCAGAAGCTGCAGACTTTGGTGGTTTGTTACATGATGAGAAAGGGGACTGGATAGTCGGTTACTCAGGATTCATGGTCGCGCCACTACCATGCTCATTGAACTTCTAGTGATTCAGCATGATCTGGGCTTGGCTTGGCAACATGGATATCGACAAATAGTAGTGGAATCGGACTCACGAGAAGCCATTAATCTGATCGTGGAATCATACACTCGCTCTCATCCGTATTTGAACATCATTGAGGATATCAGGATTCTAGTGAAGCGAGAGTGGGATTGCTTTATTGTCCATATCCTTCAAGAGGGTAATTAATGTGCAGACCTTTTAGCAAAGCATGGTGCTTATTATCTGCAACGATGGTCTATTTGGGAGACTCTTGTTCCAGAAATTTGCCAACTTCTAGCTAATGATGCCTTCTCTATGACCGCCTTAAGGCATTAAGCTTTCATTATTTCTATATTTCCATTTCAACCCAAAAAACAAAATGCTTTGGTGTTACGTCTCGACGTCATTTCGAACGTCTGCTGAATATAAATAATTAAATTTCTTTTCTATCACTGCAACTGTTTTCAAAATGATCAGTTCTCTTCTCAAGTACATCGAATTAGATGAATAAAAATATTGTGAATTCAATCAAAGATACGCTGATTCTACAACAGCAATACCCAATAAAAATTTAGTTGAAATGAGAAATTTAGGAAAGTCTGGTAGCAAATAGGCTGTTTCCCAATATGATTCTATTGAGTAATAACAAAAGAGAAAAATGTCTTTTTTTTTTTCTTCTTCTGATAACATTCAACCTCAAAGAAGCATCGCACGGGGCAGAACAGAAACAACCTGCAATCAAATTTCTAACCATTTAAGAAATCCATGATCATAGTAAGAGGGCCAAGTTTCTCATTTGCCAGCTCAGCCTCACAAAGATCCAACTAGGACTAGCAGTTGCTACTTGAACTACTCTCTTCGTTTGACCTCCGGATAAATGTACAAGGCACTAGGTTTCTACTTGCAAAGAGCCCCAACTTGGCTCTAGACAAGGCCAACCTCCATGTACTATTCGCCCGACCATCTGGTATAACTACTTGCTCACGCATCATAGAGAAGTCCATGCCACTCTCTTGACCACCAACGTCGCTACCACTAGCATCCAAGAGTTCCATTTCACTACCAGTATCAAAGTTAACAATAAGTGAAGCTTTCCTTTCCTGCAACCAATCCATAACCCTACTACTCACACCCCTACACTTCTTCACCTTCACCTTAACCAAATTCGGACATCCCCAAGCAAGTGCTTCAATCCCAATATTCGAAATTGCACATCCCTTGATGCAAAGCTTCTTCAATGCAACGCATTTCGCAGCAATGCAGGCAATCTCCGAATCACCAATACTCACACTCCCACATAGCGCTAATCGCTCCAATTTCCGGCAATTCGCAGCAATGGCCATCAAGCTCAAATGTGTGGCATTAACACCAATCAAAACCAACTCTTGTAGGTTCAAACAATGCTCGGCAATAGCAATTAAACCCTCATCCCCAATCCTATTGATCCTCCATCCATCAATGTGAAGCTTCCTGAGTTGCTTACAACTCTCAGCAACCGAAACAAGCCCCAAATTCGAGCACTCAGGCGTCTTAACAATATGCAGGATCTCGATATTCAAACATTTCGAAATCGCTAAAAGTCCAACATCACTCACTTGAAGCTTCTCAAGGTGAATCTCAACCAAAGAACTCTTTCCATTTCCAATCGTCTCCAGCACCCTATCCCAATCACCCAAACAACGAATTATTCTCAAAGTCTTCAGGTTTTCACATCCAATCACGAGAGGCTCAAAAGACTGCCCGTTGACCAACTCCTTCAAACAAATCGATTTCAACGAAGACGAAGCAGCTCCGGCACTAATCAGCTCAGCTCCGTCGCAGATTCCTCGAAGCCGCTTAATAGAAAGCTCCTCGAGAGTAGTACAATGATCGAGAACAGCGTTCATACCTTTGGCGCCAAAAGTACAAGAACCACAAGAGAGCTTCTTCAAGCTCTTGCAGTTTTGAGCAAGCGCCGCCATACCGAGATCGGTGATTTCCCGGCAACCACGGAGTTTGAGGCGGGTGATATTCCGGCACCGGACGGCGATAATCATCAGAGCGGCATCGTTCAAGCTAATTGACTTACGGTCACAGCGAAGAGCGAGTTTGGTGACCGAGTCGAATCGCGTGAATATAGACGGAATCCACGAGATAATCTCAGCTTTCGCGTTGATCGAGAGTCGGTAACGGCGCTGCCCTTCGACGCGCAACCAACGCTTGCAAACCAGGGAGCACCGCCTCCGATCGTTGCCGGCGAGAAAATGAAAAACGCAAGCCAAACAATCGTCAGGAATTTCCTTCGTATAGTCGCGATCGTCGGAGATCTCAATCTCGTCAGCTAAATTAACCCACTTTTCTGCGGAAACAGCCACCGGATGTAATAACCGAGCGCCATCGTTGGCCGTGGAAGTAGTTTGGCCCATGGAAGCTATGAATGAAATACACTGTGAGAGTGGCAAACACGCGCCGACGTCAGAGAAACAAAGATTAAGACTTGTGGTTTGTTTAGTTGTAAACCTTCAAAAAGAGCTTCGGGGGAATTTGCTACATAAAAGAGAGTTGGGGTTTGTATATGCTCGTGGGTGGGTTGAGAATAGATTGACCCGTCAAATGGGGGAGGTTATGATCGGGTGTGGGAGGGCGTAGCGTTGTGTGTACTCGTGGCTATCGCCTTGGCCGACTACCCTCTTGTTTGCCGTCATGGACTCGCATGTTGATGCACCGTCCGATGGACTTTGTGATGTTTAATGGCTGAGGATGAACCAGCCTTATAATTCAAGAGTTAAATAGATTTGAAAATAATAAATATTTATATATTTTTTTAATACTGTTGATTATTAAATGTCCGCATTAATAATCAAAATTGAAATTCTTTTTGTTAAATGGGAGCATGTGGACAGTAAATAAATGCGGATTCATTGATTTCAAAAAAGTCTAGAAAGCGTGTTGGAAGAAAAGCGATGAATGGACTTTCAATAAGAGAAAGTGGAACAGTTGCTGCTTTGAATGAGGAGTAGGAAGGAAGGGGTCAGGCTCGTACCATATCATGATCATGGCTGCATTTGTTTTGTTTCCTTCTGAATTTTCTTATTATGTGTGTAAGGGTGAGTTTAGAGAACCGGAACGGAAAATGAAAGCATTAAAGCGTTGACGTGGACTCTTCAAAATCAAACCACAAGAATTTGTCAAGTCAAATGGACACAATTGCAACGAAACTACCCATTAACTCAAATTCCTATATCAAATAAAACTTAGCATTTGTAAGCTACAGCAACCCAACAACGGTTTTGTACAAAAACTAAAGCACAGGCAGATGCTGACCCCTTCCACTCGGCATAACGCAGGGGTCGTGAAATTAGAAACATTTGTTAAGAAGGTAGAATATCTAGATGTTGACCATCAATCATTAAATGAACCGACCCCATTCTAGACATCATTGAAGCACTCAACATGCGTAACAATATACGAAGCATTAAGAATACCACAACTTGGCCACTTTTTTAAATACCCAAGTATTTGTAGACCACGTTAGCCTTCACCTTCACATTTCGGTTAATTAGGGTAGCAGCGGGTTTACAAAACAAGGACATACTTTCACTTGGATATAAGAAGCCCATGAGAGGACCTGGCCGCCTCAATCCTAACACGGTGGACCTAAGTCCTTGAGCTCGAACTCTTATGACAATCACTTCTTCAAAATCGCAATTTCAACCTTATCATCACTTGTCACTGTAATATCTTCGACATCCACAATCGAACTGACCTATTTACCTTCATTCTGCTTGTATAACAAAGTATGATCAACAGATCTTTGAAGGTAACCCATCTTCTTGATGGTTGAGCTGAACCTGACAAACCATGCTCATAGTAATTGTTTCAAGTCATAAAGTGCAGTCACAAATAACACACCTTCTAAGCTAAATTAGAATTTTCAAAACCAGGAAGAATCTACATCCACACCTCCTCTTGAAAGTCTTGAAAGTCACCATGCAAAAAAGCAATATTGAAATCAAGCTCATGAAAAAACCAGTTTCGATTTGATGTACACGATACAAGAGCATGAATTGACATTATTTTTTTTATTACAAAGGAAACTCAAAACTCAAAGAAAAGCTAACTATCGTAGTACTCTACGGTACACTGGTCTTTGCGAGTCTCGGTGAATGATTTCCAAAATTGCCATAAGAGGCTCCTGGAAAACATGTATGCCTGGGTTGGCCATACCTGCTAGAGTTGTCAGAAGATCTGCACACTAGTTCCCTTCCTTATTTACGTGATGGATCTGCACTTTCCATTCTCGTAGGAGTAATCTGCGGTACTTGCCAACAAAAAATTGTTAACACCAATCGTTGTATTAGAAGAGGAAGGGATATTAAGGACTTCTAAGAAGTCCACTTCTAACATGACTCAGCGATACCCAAGGGACCAAACTAAAGTCAGGCCTGAGTGGACCCCATAGAGTTCGGCCGTAAAAGCCGAGCTTCTGCCAATGTGTTTGGTAAATCCTCCACAGCACTGCCCTTTCCAATCTCGAATGATGCCTCTCGCAGATGCGATATTCAACTGATGTTTAACTGCTCCATCCGTATTTAGTTTGACCCAATTCCTTGGCGGTTTGGTCCACCCTACTAGGCTGCCCACTGGTATACCTTAATGCGGGAACAAACATTTTTTTATGACCCTTGCTCGGACTAACCACTCCATGTACTCCATAACGAGTCTTGTACTATCTTCTTGCCAAGTAAAATCCTCTTCAAACAAGCTCTTCTTGCGCCAGCTCCAAAGCAACCAGCAGGCAACTCTAAAGATCGTAGTCCATTCCTTTTGCAACACCTGTAAGAACTTCACGAGGTTGGATTTGACCCATAACTCGTCGTCTTGGAGAAAAAATTCTGTATTCACCACTCACGAGGGAAGTTTTTTCAGAAAGCTTGCACCCTAGCACAATCTCAGATTACATGCAACGTGGTCTCTTCCTATCCGCATATTTGACAACTGATGTCGAAGCCATGTGTCTCGTCACTTATTCATGGTTTGTTAGTAGTTTTTTCTTGGTCATGAGTCAGAGAAAATCTCTGATCTGTTGGCCCCGCCTATTTCCATATTAAGGTCCAGAGATTGACATGATTTGCTATGATGCGCCTTTCGATTAAATCGTAGGCCGATGCTACAATAAACCTCCCACATTCCGTTGGACCCCATCTCATGGTATCTTCCCTTGTATTGTCCACATT
Organism: Erythroxylum reticulatum; assembly: GCA_025504915.1. Lineage (NCBI taxonomy): Eukaryota > Viridiplantae > Streptophyta > Magnoliopsida > Malpighiales > Erythroxylaceae > Erythroxylum > Erythroxylum reticulatum. The sequence goes on along the minus strand of JANSVA010000218.1, from coordinate 5,258,914 downwards.
AGGGGTTAATTATGCTAAAACCATATAGACTGTGGAAGGAAGGTACTGTTGAAGCAAATCCCACTTCCAGTTGCCATCCTCATGTCTCAAATCGGCTATTTTAGCATACAGCACGAAGCCTGGGATTGGATTGGTTGCTTGAGAAATTAGTGGGCCCCAGTCTTTCACCCAGTTATCCAGCCAGAAGGATATATGTCTTCCATTTTCCATTTTCCAATGTAAGCCTTGGTGTACATACTGCCAGGTTGCAGAAAGTCCTAATCAGAAACTCAAAGCTCTTGGCCTTGCTAAAGTAGAGGGGATATGGTGCGTGTTCATATGATATTTTGCCCTTAATATCCTGACCCATAAGGCCATCGGTTGGGTTAATAGGGCCCAAACCATTTTTGTTAGCATCGCATCATTGGAGGACCTAATGTGCTTGATACCTAGGCCCCCAACCTGCTTGGGCTTATACACGGTATCCTAATTAACAAGGGACACTTTTCTCTGGTCGTTTGTGGTGCCTTATATAAAGTTGCACATGATTTGTTCTAAATCATCATATAATCGTCTCAGAAGTCGTACTGTTTGTATCGTGTACATAGGGAGGGCTGATATCATTGACTGAGTTAAGATGATTCGCCCCACTAGAGACAACTGTCGCACCTTCTACCCTGTCAGCTTTTTACGTACATTCTCTAAGATATGATGATAGGTGTGGCGCGTGGTACGCTCGTGGAGCAGAGGTACACCTAGCTAATTGCCTAGGTTGTTTGTACGAATAATGTGAAGGGCTTGACTGAGTCGACCTGCAGTTTCCTGCGAAACATTCTTAGAGAAGAAAATTTTCGTTTTGTCCTTGTTAACTTTTTGCCCAGACGCCATGTAGAACTCTTCTAGCGTCTTGGCGACGACTTGTGTCTGGGAATCCGTAGCTTTAGCAAAGAGAACCAGATCATCAGCAAAGAAAAGGTGGGATAAGAAGGCCCTGTAGGGCTCAGCTTAATTGGTCTCCAGCGACCCTATCCCACTTTACTTGCAATAAGGTGTCCTAAACGCTCCATGTACAGAACAAACAGGTAAGGCGAGATCGGATCAACTTGTCTAATCCCTCGAAAGGGGCTAAACGGTTCAGAAACTGTCCCCTTCCAAGCTACCGGCATAGTCACCATTGTAACACATTGCATAATGACCCAGATAAGGTTTCCCGGAATTCCGATATCCTCTAAAGTGTTTTGGATAAAATCTCAATGGATACGGTCATAAGCCTTTTCTAAGTCCACTTTGATCGTTAAAAATCTCATCCTCCCTTTTTTTCCTTCTCATCGAGTGAATGATTTCTTAGACAATGATGATATTGTCCGTTATTTGTCGGTTGGTTCTCCTGAACAAGAAAAGCCATATGCTGTTTCAATCTACTGATGCAAAATTCTCATCATAATCTACCCCTTATGTCTAGGTAAAACCTCTATCCACAAGTCACGCCTTATATTACTTCACAACCCCCTCTGGTGTCGTTTTATGACATAAAACCCATTGACAGCTAAATGTGCTTTACACTAACTCCTACATCTGATTTTTTTCAATGCTCTCATTTCCTCAGGCATCTCTTGCCTTCATTTTGGATCTACCATAGCAACCCTCCAATTTTCTGGAATGCTCACATGAGACAGAAATGCTACAAAGTTTTGGTAAGTAGGAGATAATGAGGCACAGAATACAAAATCAACAATATCATAACAGTACTAGAGAAAAGGGGTGACGAACACCTTGACTGTATTAGATAGAAGAGTCAGAAGGATTATTACCATAATGATGGCACAAAGGAGCAGTAGTTATTGGAGCATCTTCTGGAGGCTTGAATTGATCACTGATAAATGGTAGAATTGACTGTATTAGATAGGACTGAGAATCACCATTGGAACCGTCCTAACACCCTATTAGAAAGGGATGAGAATCACGATTGGAACCGTCCTAACACCTTTTAATAACAAAGGCAAATGGTTTTAGTTATCAAATGACACATGGCTCCCATCAGAAATTGCTAGTCACTAACTGAAGGCAAATCCAATGATACAGCTAATAACTTGCTAGGCTCCTAAGCATTTTGGTTGTGATGGATCGTCTAAACCTCATCTTCAAGAAACGTGACATATTTAGAGACCAAGAAATGACGTTATAGAGGATAGTAACATTTGTATCCTTTTTGAGAGCCTGAGTAACCAACAAACACGTATTTGAGAGACTGAGGGTCAAATTAACCTACAGTGGGATGATGATCTTGTACAAAATAGGTACACCCAAAAACCTTTTCAACAAACTGAGACTGTCACTTGAGTAACTAATGGGTGTCTTTTACGAAAGAGTTTGAGGCATTCTATTGATTAGATAAGCTACCACAAATATTTTCAAACCTTCGTAGTAAAGAGTAAGGATTATGTCACCTTTACGAGATGACGATTCTTACACTCTATAACCTTATTCTATGTCAAATCACAAATGTAGTTTGATGACGTATACACTGTTCAGACAAGTAATGGAAAAATCTCTTCGATTGTACTCTATGCCATTATCTAACTGGAGTACCATGATTGTAATCCCAAATTGAGTTTTACCATTCTGTGAAACACCTTAAAATGGTAGAAACCTCATCTTTCCCATGCAAAAGGCATACCCTAGTGCTCCTACTGTAGCAATCTAACAAACCATTGAACCACCAATTGCGATTACTTTACTTGGAACTCATAAGAAGTCTGTTAATGTTTTTGTAAATTCACATTCATCATAAAATAATTGCTTGTTATTACAAAATTCTAGAAACATTTTGCACAAAATTTGAACAGAAAAATGCCCTAGTTTATAATGTTCCAATAGAATTTTTTACTATCCTCTTCGGTCGTTATTACTACCATTTCTGTCGCACAACAATCCCATTGTTCATGTCCAAGTAATACAGTCTGTTGTGCTCTTTACTATTTTCAATTGTTGCTCTAGTGTTTAGCTTTTGAAGCAGACAATGAGTTAGCCAAAACATTGCACAATAATTTAAGTCTTTGGATAGAGAGCTAACATATAATAAACTCATTGGGAAGGATGGAACATGAAGAACATTGGAAAACTCTAATTTCAATGTACACCGAATAATTCCTTTGCCTTTTAACAGGTGAATGGGAGCCATTCGCTATCTGAACTAACTCTGGATAAGTACAATGGTAATAATTATATAAAAAAAAAGACTCCAGTCATATGCTTAGAAGCTCCAGTGTCCATACACCAAGGAGTTGATGAACTAAGATGATTATCCTTTGGTGAACAATCAAAATTACAAGAAATACTTAAGTAAGCAACGACAAAAAAATTTGATGGTTGATAAGCCAAACCAGTAAGAGTACTGCCTTGTGTTAAGACTCCACGTTCTCTCAAAAGTTATCTTATAATCTTAGCATTATTGATGGATAGAGATTCAGTCATAGTTTTGAGTACCTTCTTGATCTTCTCAAATACATCAGCTTAGGCCGACGCTCTTCCTCGACCATACCTGCCGCCCCGATCACCGCCATGTGCTCCATCTTGGCCCCTTGAGTTGACTCCACCACCACCTCCTTCCAGCACCTCTATGACCTCCAGTCTTCTCGAATTTTGGAGGAAAGGGGCAATTTGGTTTAATATGCCCCACCTATTCACACTAACAATATATTCTCAAATATCCTTCCTTTTGAACATTAAGATCTGAAGAGTTTGAGGAAATTGATATATGAAAGGCTTGTCGTCTCATTTCCTCGTTAACTGGTAAAGGTAATGACTCTTACGACAAGAGTCGAACTCTAATCGACTTGAACTCTGGATTGAGCCCGAAAACAAAATCTTAAGCTTTTTGAATCTTTAAGAACTATTGATATTCTTTTGTTTCCTGAGATCATTTCAGACTAAACGAGCAATGTGATCTACCTAATTAAGTTGGCAACATACTCAGTGACCAATAACTCTCCATGCCTCAAGTGTCATAACTGATAATAAATATCCCATTGACCTTGTTTCATGAGCATGTTAGATACTGTATCCCATAAATCCTTAGTCGTCTTCAACAACCGAACAGTCTTTAGAACGTTTGACGCAAAGGTGTTAAAACAAAAATGCCATGACAGTTGAGTTTTCCATCTCCTACTACTTCAAGCTAGAGCTAACCTCAACTAGCCTTGATACGGTACCATCAATATATATATCCTTCTTATCCTTTACTACGAATCATCAATCAAGTATTTGTCATCCACATTCACCATCACTTGAAGCAAGTTTAAAGAGCCATTCTCTCAACTCATATTTCCATGGCTCCTATCACTTTGTACTGGTTGCACAAACATCAATTATTGAACAGAAGGTCCGAGAGAGGAAGAAAAGAGAGTAAATAAACTAGCTTTCTATTATTTCGTGTATCAACATTACAAAAAGCTAGATTTCATAATATATACAAAAACAACTGTACAAGATAAAACTAAACACTATTATGTACAAGCTAAAACGAAAACACTTAACTAGCTATCTTAACATCCCCCCTTAAGTTGGAGGTTGGTGAACATCAACCAAATCCAACTTGGACCAAACCCAACTTGGACAAAAGAGAAGTAAAATGAGGAGCAGTCAATGCCTTTGTAAATAAGTCAGCCAATTGATGCTTGGAAGAAATATGAGCAGGAGCAATGAAACCCAACTTGAATTGATCACGAACAACATGGCAATCAATATCAAGATGCTTGGTATGTTCATGAAATACTGGATTGACAGTAATATGAAGTGCAGCCTAATTATCACACCATAAAAGAATCGGACAAGAAAAGGAAATCTGTAAATCTTTCAACAAATATGAAATCCACAACAACTCACAAACAATGGAAGTCAT